>BMAU01006212.1:0-112587 GCA_019973935.1 Trichonephila clavipes | reverse complement strand
TAAAATAAATGTTAGCTCTTTTTTTTTTTCTTTTTCGGGCGAGGGGTTAAAGCAGCAGAGTGAATCTTGACCATGAAAGACTTCTCATGTCTGGACATTGGTCAATCATCAAACTTTTTCAACTCTTGGACCCCTTAGAACTGTAACATGTTTTCGAGGAAACCCTTCCTCGCTGAAGGGAATATATCTTAAAATAATATTTAAAGTATATAGATAAACATATATATTTTTGATATTATATGTAAAGACAATTTTAAAAAAAAATATTTTATTTTTTATTAAAAACTTTTTATGATGTAATTTTAATGTTATTTACTCATTGATAATATAAATTTGTGATCCAAATGTCACCTACGCATGTATTATACTTAGTAACTCAGATATGTGTTCACAATTTTTACACAAACTATCGACGTATAAGCTTTTTGAAACTATCTGCAGTAGCATTTCATATTCCGTGTTCAATTCGTTTTTGTATTTTGTTTTTGTTGCCAATCGCGTTAAAAATATTTTTCACTTTCTAAATACATTTTTGTGAATGGCATGAAAATGTTCATAGCTGTGTGAGAAATTCTGCGTATATGGCATGAATTGGTAACCTAAAATGTAGGTCTTCTAGCTTAAATTTAAATTTTAGCATCGAATCTGTTCATATGTCGATAAATTTTTTTTTCTTCTTCATTATAGGTGTTTTTCCCCCACAAATGTAAAAGGTTTCAAAACATTGTACTAACTAGTAAAAAATTACTTCGTGGAACTCGGGATAGCAAACAATAGTATATTCACAATCTACTGCATAAAATAAAGTTTTAAAATTCATTTATTATATTACAATAAAAGTTAAAAAAATTTTAAATTATGTATAAATAAAATTTTTAATTTTAGTCTATGATCTTTAGATAATTGTGGCTAAACGAATTTCATGAGAACATAAATCCATTTTGCATACATATTTGTAATTTTTCTTTCCCATTTTTTTTTTTTATTGGGACTCGTGGAACACAGTTTGTCGATCAATTCTCTAGATAAATGATGTACAGAACGAAACTGTTTAATTTTTCCTGAACAAATGATTTTTAAAGGAATAGGTGGATTTAAAGCAATGAAAAATTAAATTTCACGTTTTAATGAACAAACAGTATGATACAATTTTACTTTTATACAATAGAACAGGGGTTGGCAACCTATTTCACGAGAGGTACAATTCTCAGTGGTACTCTGAATTACTCAACAAATGTGTCAATTTTTGAGAGGATGGAAGATGATAAATTTATAATGGTCCTTATTATACGAAGATCTCCAGAATTATGGACAATTGCGAAATTTCGAAAAAATCGGAAAGATATCTCGAAACATAAATTTACAGCTATTTTGTGAATTATTGGATGTCATTGCTGGTGAGATTTAATTGTTTGAAAAGAGAAGATCGCGTGCACTCTGCTCTCCGCTTTTGGTTGATTTTGAAAAAAAAAAAAAAAAAAAAAAATTCTCTGTGTGTGTGTGTGTAGCGCACTTCCTTCAATAGAATCCTCCCCTTTCTCTGCAGGGGGAAGAGGGCCACAGTCTTTACGACTGTGAAACGAAATACTTGTTCTTTTTTTTTTTTTTGGGGGAGTAAAATAGTGTTGACTCTTGACCATGAGAGAGATCTAAAATGGCTTTCTTACTTTTTCGACTCATGGATTCTGATAATTTGTTATGAATGCTTTATTCGTTTCTAACTATGGACTATTTTGCAATCTAAATTTTAGGAGCTGTTCTTGTTTTAATATAGATTTTACCGTCAAATGTCTTTTAAAATGTCAATAAGTTGTTCGCTCTCCTTGATTATAGGTGTTTTTATCCACAAATAAAAAAAAGTTCATTTTCCATTACAAAACGATTTAGTTGTGCAAAAACAATGTATTAACGTGAATAAATTTGTTTTGTTGGTCCCGGTACAGTAAACAATGGAATATTCACAATCTAGTTGGCACTACATATAAAGAAAAACGATTTAATATTCTTTTATAATGGAATAATAAATGTTTCTAAAAGTATTACAAAATAAAGTTCTTATGTACAAAAAAAAAAAAAATGTTTCAGAAATTTCCAATTAGGTATACTCTTACACCTGTATTACATTATTAAAGGTTTAAGGAAACAATTTTGAATAGTTTTCTTTAAAAAAGTAGTTTTAAATGTTAAAAGGTTAAAGGTTATCAATTTTGATATTTTTCTAAGATAGTAAGCAGCTATTTCATTAAAAAACTGGTTAATTATGGTTTTGACCATTATTTTACGTATGTTTGTAAAATAATTTTTTAAATTCAAAAAATATTTTTATAAGAAATGGTACGTAAATGAAAATAAGAATTACAAAATTATTTCATGTTCAGCAAAAAAAAAAAAAAAAAGAAAGAATGGAGATATTTTGAAATTAAAATTACTTTTGTAACTTTAGAGAACGATTAAAATATCATTATATAAGGGAGAGAAAATAGGCTGGCAATTAATTATCAAGCACAGTTAATCAAGCATATAATATATAAACATTGCTTTTATTTTTTCTAAGAAATTTATGTTTATTTAATGAATATATATGTCAATAACAATTTTTCAATTTGGAAGTTAACATATTTAAATCAAAGAAAATTGCATTATTGTTTAATTTTTGGGCATATTTGGTAACAAAATAATAGTTTCATTCTATGTAGGAATCCAAATAAATGGCTAAGTAATATACTTAATTATAAAAATATATATCACGGACAGTTTTTACGGTATCCTGTTCGAGAAGATATAGGAGGTCACAGTAGGCAAGAGTTCATGGTTACGAACTCGTGATCGACGTGGTGTTGCATCGTCGGTTTGAATTCTGGTGTCCCTGCTGAAGATCCGCTATGTAGAATTGATTGATTGAATATTATCGTCGCACTGTTCAGCTACACGAGGGCTTTTGGCGACGGACCACGTAATTTTGAACCATGGTCAAGTGACGTGGACGACACCTGAGCTGGCACCCCCTCTCCTAACTCCCACACCACACCAACGGGAGGACGTTTCAGCTCTCGACAGATTTAACGTGCATCGCTGCCCTACACGGCGGGTCTTTAATGGTATTAGGCTCGAACTCGTGGCAAGGCAAGCCACGGTCCGATACCTATACCACTCGGCTACCGCGGCCGTCCGCTATGTAGAAGGCTGAACCTCAAAGCAGATGTTTGAAGTAGATGATACTATATGTTGCTAATGGTGGAAATTTTGGGAGATTGCGGTTCCAGCTCTGATTTCGTCCTCGTCACTTGATCGAAATGACGAGGTCGGCGATAGTCCCAGTGAAGCTTCAAAGCTTGACGTTAATCAAATAATCATTCGATAATATATAGGTTTCATTTCTTAACCTATATCAATCATTTTCTGTTTTTTGCTTCTACTAGATTCCTCTACATATAACGGCTCCCTCAAAGGCATATTTCGTGGTGTTCTTCCATCAAGAATTTCAGGAAGAACACATTTAAAATAAAACTTTTCTATAGTTTTGGAATAATTCCTTTCAAAACTCTTCGTTTGCCTCTATACGCAGAGTTAACGAATCCTTTTTTGTACCATAAATACAGATCACACCATTTCCGTTGTGTAATAAATAACTGACCTTGTATTTGAAAGTAAAATTTATGATTTAATGGTAAATAGATTCCCCTTTCATTGGAAAATTTGAAACCTAGACTATTTTTTTTTGTAATTAAAAATTCCAGCAGATTTGATTCAGATCTCGCAGAATAAGGGCATTTAATTTCTATGAGTCCATCATCACCAACCAATCCATCGGGTGAAGCACACAAAAAGGGTTTATCTTTGTCCACAAATAAGCCACATATTTTTACTTCAGTTGAATATTCCCTCTCATACTGCTTCCGAGCGATCTCCTCGTTTGCCAATCCATATTTCATTGCTGCATTGCATAAGTCTCTACCATACACAATGCGCATCACAAGCTTCGAAAACACGGAGTAGATTTTTTCCTGCAAGCAATTTCTTTGAAAAAAGAAGATGAGAGTCTCAACGATCTCTCATATCTCCATCGTTCAGAAGATGCTTGCCCCCTAGTTTCGCTCTCTAAATCATAGATATTTTGTACTTTTAATTTTGAAAGATGGTTTTCCATTAAATTATCGTATATCTGTACTGGCACATGTCTTTAGACATGTAGCGAACATTCATTACACTGAATTTTTCTTCGAATTTATTCGAATCTAAGCCGCACTTTTTTTCCCGATACTTAGGCTACAAAAATTCTGGTGCAGCTTAGATTCGAAGACTGAAAAAAGTTTTTAATGCTGGTAAAGTAAATTAATTATTCACTTTTTATTAATTCACCTTTATTGTTTTTTTTTATTTCGTTTAGTTAGTGATTGAATATAAATGTCATATTGATCAGCTACACGAGGGCTTTTGGTGACGGACCTCGTAACTTTGAACCATAGTCAAGTGACGAGGACGACACCTGAGCTTGCACCTCCCATCTCCTAACTACCACACCAATGAGAGGACGTTTTAGCACTCAGATTTAACGTTCATCGCTCCCCTACACGACAGAACTTCAGCGGTACTAGGCTCGAACTCATGACACGCCAGCCACGAGTACGTTACCTTGACCACTAGGGTATCGCAGCCACTTTTCATTCCGTAAATATATCATATATCGATAATATATTTTACAAAATTTTTTTTCACAAAAATGTGCTGAGAATTTGGGGTGCGGCTTAGAATCTGAACATAATTAATTGAAAAATAAGTTTCTGTTAATTAAATTAGAAAACAATATTTTGTGTTAATAATTGTTCCAATGGTTTATGGTAAAGTTTTACGTCAAATATAAAATCGATGGGAAAAAATTTTTTGTTAGTTAAAAAGAAAATAATAATATAATAATAATAATTGCATTACAATAATTAGATTAAAATTTTAATTTGTGAGCAAGGAGAAGTAATTTGTGTTCTTTAGAGTTAATTCACAACTTTCGATCAAGTATAAAGTAAGTATACTTTCATTCTTCGCGTTAAGTCATTTCGCAGAATTTAAATATTCTTACAGACATTCCTTCAATAACAGACAAAAAAAAAATCTAAGCTGTATAATTATAAACGATTTTTTTAAAGCACACATGCAGAAAATATTTAAAACTTTCCTAAATCGGAAAGTTCGTCAGATTTGAGATGTTAAATCTCTGTACATCATAAATCTTTTCCATTGTCCACTATTTGTAACAATTTGCAAGTTACCATAATTTCAGCTGGCGACTATATTTCAGAAAGATATCGCCAAAAATAAGTATTCGTAGCCAAGAATAAATTCGCTTTTCAAACGATGGTGGTGCCATCTGTTTGAGATAGTCCTAACTACGCCAAAAATAATTCAGAATGAACTTAAAATTTAAAAAAAGTTAATTAAGAAAAACATAAAACTTAATTCTGGCTACACTAGTCCAAAGAGGGAAGCTTGCTTTCTTATATACTATTTAATTCTACTCTAAAAAATGTTTTTTCTGTTAAAATGTCTTTTGCGTTTCCACCTCCTATACTTTAACATAGAAAAGTCAAATTTCATTTTGCAAAAATGCTGAAAACTGTGTAATTTTCCAAAAATCAAAATTCAAAAAACACTATCCTTTAAACAATTATTTTCTTTATATCCATAAAATTTTTTATTATTATTGGAGCTTTTTCCTGCCCACAAATGTCTTTGCCGTTTCATCCCTATCCTTTAACATTGACCGAAAACAGCCTTAAGTCTCTCATTTACTCATTGCATTAAAATGACGGGAAAACTTTTTGTTTATCATGTGGTTATGTGATTATATCTTAAACAATTTTCATTATTTTATTTATAATCTTTCAGTTGATAAAGAACAGGGAAAAGGCAATGCTCTGAAAGCTCAGAAGAATAAGAAACAACAAAAGAAAAATAAACTATAACATGGTTTCTTTTCCACTTTTTGTCACATGTATCATGTTTTTTAAAACTGATGTGAAATTTAATGTGAATGTGAGCTTTGTATTTGTACGTAGGTTTACTTTATACCAGTTATAAACATCATATGCATAGAGCTTTTCCATTTGACATCTAAATAAATGCAATGCAATGCAGACTTGACTTGTGCTTAATTTTATTATATTATTTGTAATATTCCAAAGAAATAATCCTGTTCAAACTAAATGAAAGAGATGCATCTGGAGTTGTCTTCTGGCAGCTTTTCCACCTCGAGTCAAAATTAATCAAAGATAAAAAAGCAACTACAAATTGACCTTGACACTTTTTTCTGGCTTTTTCAGCTAGTTAGAGCATATATTTATTAAAAATCTGACCCCAAGAGAAAACCTAAACTTTGAAATTTCATACCGATTTGAAATATAGGGGTTGCTTTTGAATTTGTTAAGGCAAACCTTGTCTAGGTTTTACAATCCTTGAAATATTTTGCAACAAAAGGGAGAAAACTAAATAAATGTAATCAGTATCAATTGGTATAGGTTGATATGAGTAAATAAGCATTACTTTATCCTTTAAATAACTAAAATATATTATCTACATTAAATATTTTATCTTACTTTTACAGGTGTAAGCTAATTTTACAAAAAAAAAAAATTCCTGATAAATAGTTGCTTTCATTGAATCTTTGCGTGGTTTTTCTTTAAGATTACACTATACTTTGGAAAATTATATATAAATTTATCTGATATTTGATTTTTATGCTTCCATATTATGTCAAAATATAATAAAAAAATATTTTAATGTATGAAGTTTATAAAGTTTGATTAGTATTTTTCTAAATCACTTTTATCTCTTTGTAAAATATTTTTCATTGTTCAAAAGAAAAGCTCTATATGTATAATGTTTGAGAACATTCATTCTTATATTTAAAGCTAAATTATTTATGCAAAAGTAATTGTGCTTCTATGTGTCATGAAATAGAGCTTTTTGAAAAAGCAGTGGTATTTAAGTTAACATTAGTTGATTTGCTTGCATTGTGTTTATAATTCTTAGTTAAAAATTTATTTAGAAACTCTTATATTTTAATTTAGCAGTTTTGAAAGTAAAACTTTGTGCCTATTTATTTTACTGCAAAACAGTTTTGCACATTTTATATTGAACATTCCATTTAAGGTCATTTGTTGAAAAATTTCTGTTACTTAAGATATGTCTATACTTTTGTTGAGCTAATTTTTCATGTTATATAAAACTAAGTTTTTGTTTTTTACTCTTGACCTGAAAGCAGTTTGACATTATCATGTATCATTCATTTTTGAAGCTGGGTTAGCTTTTATGTGTTTAAAATCAATTATGTATATTGAACATTTTCCCATTTTACTGTTACTTATGAAAAAAAAAAAATTTTTAATCAAGGTTAAACTTTTTTAAAAAATTTCTTTTAGTAATCATAGCATTTGTTTTTTGAAAGCTTTTCCTGCTTTCTGAACACATACCACTCCTTGTTTTCTCATTATTTTGAGTAATTTTACCAGCTTTTAAACTTTTATTGTGAGTCCTGAGACTCAGAATTCACACAGAAAATTTATATCGTTTGAAGCCAGTGACATACTATTTTATAAACGTAGAAAAGAACTCTTAATATGACCATTAATAACATTTTACGACTTTTTGCTTACACACGTCCGGAGCCCCTGTAACAAGGGGTGCCCGTATCATTGATACTGGCCCCCTGATAAGGCAGGCTACACTCTAATGAGAAGAAATGTTGTTTAGGAATGTTCCTCAGAATTTGAAATCCATTCTTGTTTTCCTCGAAATATGTTATGCTATCGAGATTTATTTTGAATTTTCAATAACTATTTAAACTTCAGCATATTTATTCAAATTATCATTAATTTTATTTTGAGAAATTCACAAAAAACTTTGCTTGATCGATAGAATTATAGGTGTTCTGTAGCCACCCCTTGGCTTCGGCCACCCGCGTGCGGTGCATGCACTGCACACCTGCTAGGATTGGCCCTGAGTAGTGTGGGTAATAATTAAAAATAGGAGTAAAGTCAGCTTTATTACTGAAAATAATTAAATCATTGATGTATCTAAAAAAGTAACAAGAGTCTGTATCAATTTTTTCATTCTCATAATAGTGTAAATAAATATTAGCCAGACTATTACTTGCTGGGCCTCCTTGTGGCAGACCCTTAATTTGTTGATAATAATAGTTATGAAATATGTAATTTTCTTTCAAAACAAATTGTATAATAGTATTATTTTTATCATAATTTATCAATTTATTTAATGAATATTTAATATAAACATTTTTAAGTACTTTAATCATATCCTCTATATCAATAGAATTTAATAAGTCTTCGAAGTCAAAGCTATGCAAAGATTTAATACTCTTACCTTGCATGCTCTCAACGATATGTTTACTATTCTTTACAATAATGGAGTTTGAGATATTGTCTAGAGTGTGTTGTATAACTTTTTGCAACACGTTGCCTGGTTGTGTAATATAGGTATTAAAACCATTGGTAATAATTCTAAATTTAATTGGACACTATAAAATTTTGGTGTTAGAAAAATATAAGGAGAATTGATATTCTTTATTGGTATATATATACAGGGTGTCCAGCCTTAATGTGAACCAATAGCTAATTCCCGAACCATTTGGCTTAGATATATACTTCCAATTTGTAAAATGTTTTAAAAAATGCAAATAATGTTTTTGCGTGCTTTTCGAACCGAAAAACCCATTTAGAAAAAAAGTTACAAAAATTAAATTTTTATACAGACCCCAAGTCCTATCACTTATATTTAGGAAAAGATGCAGTGCACAATAACAAAGTAAACACAAAAAATTTCATTTTATTACGATACAAACTGACCGAGTTATGCCTACATAAAGTTGAAGCGTCTGAATTACTCAGAAAACGGGGTCGTATATAAACTCAGTTTAGAGAACATTAATTGACTATCTACAGAAAGATCGAAGAAAAACATCACAGTAATATTAAAACATCGTAGTAAACATCATAGATTGACAATTTGTATTGCTGTATGGCAAACAATAAAAGTTAAATTAAAGAAATATAAATTGCACAAAAAAGATTAAAACAGCTTGTTTTAACAAATAGCAGCAAAAGAATACATGATTTGCCGTTCAATAATGTTCAAAATGACTGCCTTCCACAGAAATGCAATACCGAACCCGCGTCAGAAACTCCGCCTATAACTTCTGCAACATAGTTGGTGTCACAGACCTTGATGCCATGCTGATCCGATTGAGTAAATCAGATTTACTCGTGGATTCCCGTCCGTACACTTTACTTTTTAGGAAACCTCAGAGAAAGAAATCCAGAGGACTTAGGTCGTGTGATTGCGGGGGCCACTCCTGTTGACCTCCGTAGCCGATTATTCGAGTGTCAAATATCTGCGCCAAAAATTTACATGGTTGCGCAGATTTGTGTGCGGGAGCACCATTATGCTGGTTCCACATTCGTGATAAACCCCGTAAGGGAATTTCATCTTCTAAAGAATCGGCTAACGGTCCAGATAAAATTTCCATGTATGATTCTGATGTTAAAGGTCCATCGAAATACTTTGGGCCAATTGAGGTGCTCTTCCATATTCCGCACCACATATTCACCGTCCAACGCACTTGGTGGCGATTCGGTCGTATTAGATGTGGGTTTTCGAGGGACCAGAAATGCGTATTCTGTGTATTATTAGTGCCTTGCCTCGAGAACTGGCATTCATCCGACCACAAAACTTCATTCAAAAAAACTGGATTTTCGTCCAGTGTGTTTAACACGAAATTAGAAAAATCAAAACGACGCTCCTGGTCTCCGGGCATTAGTTCCTGCGCCAGAACTGGACGATAAGGATATGCACCGTACGTATGTAATATGTTCCACACCGTCGATTTTGAGTAGGAGCAAGCCTTGCTAATATCCCGGACACTACTTTCAGGATAAGCCAGGGCATATCCTAGAACATCCTCAGAGGGTATCCGCAAGCTTGAAGGTGTGGCAAGAGACAAGGGAATAAGTCTATGACAACTCCCAGTTTTATACAATCGTTGAACAGCACGGTCAATTGTATAATAAGATGGATGTTTTCGACTGGGAAATTCAATGGCATAAAGTCTTGCCGCCTCTCTCTTATTTCGATGACACTTCCCATACAACAATACCATTTCGCAGTATTAATCATTTGTATACATCTCGTTCTCTCGTACTAGAATTCGTTATAGTAAAGGGTGTTTTTTTAGAGGTATAGAACTTTATATTGCAATAAAACAACGATGTATTATTCGATTGACAAGAATTTTTTTTATTCGAAAGATAATCTTGTGGCATTACATTTTAAACATGATTTCTGGCATATGACTGCCACGGCTGGCTCGGATGTAGTCCAATCTGGACGTCCAATTTTCGATGACTTTTTCCAACATTTGTGGCCGTATATCGGTGACGTAACACGGCCGTATTTCGTAACACGGCGAATGTTGTCTTCTAAATGGTCAAGCGTTTGTGGCTTATCCGCATAGACCAATGACTTTACATAGCCCCACAGAAAATAGTCTAGCGGTGTTAAATCACAAGATCTTGGAGGCCAATTCACAGGTCCAAAACGTTAAATTAGGCGGTCACCAAACGTGTCTTTCAATAAATCGATTGTGGCACGAGCTGTGTGACATGTTGCGCCGTCTTGTTGGAACCACAGCTCCTGGACATCATGATTGTTCAATTCAGGAATGAAAAGTTAGTAATCATGGCTCTATACCGATCACCATTGACTGTAACGTTGTGGCCTTCATCGTTTTTGAAGATGGATTCCACCAGCCCATAAAGCGCCCCAAACAGTCAGTTTTTCTGGATGTAACGGTGTTTCGACATACACTTGTGGATTAGCTTCACTCCAAATGCGGAAGTTTTGTTTGTTGACGTAGCCATTCAACCAGAAGTGCGCTTCATCGCTAAAATGCAATTGCAATCGACTACACAACATATTTTTAACGTTCGCCATAATCAGTACCGCAGCAAATAAACCTTTTTTTTTTCCTTGGAATTGCTTTTGAAATGTTTTCTTCCTCCAAAATATTTTATTTTGTCTATGTTTTACATGTACACAGAATAAATTTTATTTCTTAAGTACTCAATTATTGTATTATTAACTTTAAATTTAAAAGCGATTTACATAAGACTTCCTGGGAAAGTTCGAATTAATTTTGTGGCCGCGGTAGCCGAGTGGTATAGGTATCGGATCGAGGCATGCCTTGTCACGTGTTCGAGCCCAGTACCACTAAAGACCCGCCGTGTAGAGCAGCGATGCACATTAATTCTGTCGAGAGCTAAAACGTCCTCCCATTGGTGTGGGGTGGAAGTTAGGTGAGGGGGTGCCAACTCAGGTGTCGTCCACGTCACTTGACCATGGTTCAAAATTACGTGATCCGTCGCCAAAAGCCCTAGTGTAGCTGAACAGTGCGACGTTAATATTCAATCAATCGAATTAATTTCACTTTGGAGACGGACCCTTACTAGCTTCTTGAAAATGTCCCAGAAAATGCATAAAATGTATCATATTTAAAGTTCCATAACTCGGCCAGTTTTTATCGTAATAAAATGAAACCTTTTGTGTACTGCATCTTTTCCTAAATATAAGTGATAGGGACTGGGGACCATATAAAAATTTAATTTTTTAATTATTTTCTAAATGGGTTTTTTGGTTCGAGAAACAGCTAAAAACATTCTTTACCTTTTTAAATCATTTTTCAAATTGGAAGTGCATGTCTAAACCGAATGGTTCGCGAATTAGCTATTGGCTCACATTAAGGCTGGATACCCTGTATAATATATTTATATATATCTTGTTCAAATTTTCAATCGCTCTAATAAAATATTTTCCATTCATCCATTCAAGTTCAAATACATTTTTTTAAACTTGTAGTGGATGACACTTGATGTAAATTATTTTTTCAAATATTATTTCATTAATTCAATTAAAAAATGAATAAATAGTGACAAACAAAAATAATAGTCCAACAGCATATATAGAAAGGAAAATCATTCGTTGTGCCCTTGCAGCGCAATGGATAGCGCGCGCGTTGAACTTCTAATCCAAAGGTCGTGGGTTCGAATCCCACCTGGGATGGCCTCTGCGAATGGTGTGATTTCTTTTCTTTTTTTACTATACTATTTTATTAGAATAATTAAATTTAATTCATAATAAATAGTAACAGAGACACAAACAAAACCAACAACCAACACCATATATAGAAAGAAAAATGTAAAATTACAAGGAAAATCACTTCCTATTTTGTGATTTAATATTTGATACTGTTATACGTATATACATATTTATATTAATTGTAATTATTTAATAAATAGTAACTAAAATAAAATATTTCTTTGTCGATCTAAGCAGGAATAGACTTAATTTTTATTTTATATTACTTGTGTGTGTGTTTAATTCATCTCATTTAAGTTTGTTTGACTTGATGGGTGAAAAACTCCACCACAAATTTTTTACTTGCTTTTTTTCGTAACACTAGCTTTTACCCACGGCTTCGCTCATGTTGATGTCCTTAAATAACTGTCAAATTCATAATTATTATCATCAGAAAGTATATAAAATAATATAATAATTTTTTTATTGCTTGACTGGGACCAATAAAATCTAAAAATTCTAAAAATGAGCTTAGTTTTAAAAAGGTGAAAACATATTTTATTATAATAGTTAACAACAAAAAAAAATTCAATAACTTAAACTATTAATATTCAAAAAAATTGAAAGAGTGTCTACATTTAATATATAATTCCTCTTTAAAAGAGCTCAAAACAGAATATTATTCTAAGAGACTACTATATGTTATATCATATGTTCTTCCGTTAGGTGGAAATATGTGAAGGTTTCGGCCATTGAACACACGCAAACAGGCTACATATAAGTCTTGGGAAAAAAACATGGCTTTTCCAAATGCTACTTGTGTGTGTGTGTGTGTGTAATGTTGCGCTTTGTTAATAGTAACAGTAAAACTGAGTTTGATTGGAAATTGAACTCGTTTGAATTGAAACGGTAGGTCAGTGTGGATAATATGAACTCGAGGTATGATAGCTCTTTCCCCTTTCCTGACATCTGTTAAAATACTCTTTAATTTTGCGATCCGAAGCCTCGTTTCATTACATAGTCGAGGAGCATCGAGATTTTGCGTAAGCATAACTGGTACATTCAGTTTTAATTAAAGTTTATGTGAAGGTACACCCGAAAGTTTAAGCGAATTTAAGAACTCCGTGGGATATGAAGTACTTTGTTCTGTATCCATGATTGTATTCATTGATAAATATTCCTTCGTTTCCCCATGCACGTCGTTTAAATTTTCAGTGTTGATTTTATCGACAATGTCATTGTTATGCGCCAGTATTGATCTTGCGCACAACCTCTGATCACACTTTAAATATTGTTGTAAGCCCGGGTAAATTTGAGCAATAAGATCTACATCATTTTCTATTAAATTAAAAAATTCTCTGGAAGTAAAATATAACCTCCCGCATCTACGTCAAAACATCCATCACCGATTTTCAATTGCGTCTCAGTATAATGTTCCGAATCTACGTCATAATGAAGATGCACTCTCATATTCGTTTACAGATTGAATTTTTCAACTTTCACTAATAAGCTTGATGATTTAATACAGGCTCTGATTTCTTCTGCCGGCGTACTACTCCGGATTATTGAGAGAGTTTGTCGGGAATCCCAGCCAATAAAACTAATATCTGTACTATCTCGTAAATCCTGAAGAGTCCGATTTAATGCTTCTATAGTTTTCTTGTGATACATCGTACCTTCATCCCACACTAAAAGCTTAGATATTCCCTGCCTCAAGATCTATTTTTGCTGAAATTGCAGATGGGGGAATCTTCATTTGTAATTTTAAAACGGAATGTGCAGTAGTAGTCAGTAGTGTCGAGGCAAGACCGGAAAAAGTCACAGCATGCACTGCTTTCTTCTGGTTTTTTGACTGACAATAATAAGTTTAGTAAAAACGTTTTTTTCCGGTTCCCCCAGCGGCGTCGAGAAAAAAAAAGAGTGCACCACTGCCGTATTTTATTTTACGTAAAACGATGGAAAACATGACTCTTAGTTCTGGAGTTAATTGAGGGATTACTTGACATATTGACATGATATGAGAGAGAGAGAGAGAAAATAGTAGCCTCTCTCGAGTGATTTCATTATTGAAGTCATTTCCGTCGACTCGTCGCGGACAAATCACTCCAAAATCATGTAATTTTTTCCTAACCATTGTGAAAACCTTATTTTCAATTATTATTAGCATTTCGCTATAGATTTGTTCATTGAAAGACATATCAGCATGTACTTGCTGTAGTCGTCACAAAATATCTTCCGCCATGTACTTTTTGTACTTATTCGAAAGGGTTTAAAGGATTAGAAAGACCACAAGAGAATATAAGTATTGTGTAAAGTTCCCTAATTCCCTAAACCAGCGATTGGCATTGTATTGGTTTTCTCTATAGTAATATCTAGTATATATCTTCATAGTAATACCTCCATATAAAATATCTAGGTTAAGTATAAGTAAAAATCTGGCCTTATGTTGGAATTAGTTTAAAAAAAATCAAAAAATTAAATATTCGATAAATCAAAATTTTTTACGAAACTATCATTTTATAATACCATAGAATTTTCAATATCACGCAATTTGCTAAAATTTTATGTCGTTTCTCACTTTAAAAAGTAGGAGAAAATTTGCATTAAAATTTCTAGGGATTGTCGGAATAAGAGAATTTCTTAGCCAACATGGCAGTATTTCTCCAAGTTTGAGTTTGACATTTAATAAACGTAACGTGATAAACGCGCGTTTCACAATTAATAAAAAACCATTTAAAAATTACTTTTTGTAAAGATGTTAAATTACATTATATTTCAGTTATTTGTTACAAATGTGAGAAACTTTTTACTAAAATTTTCGGCATTGACAAAATGCATATTCTTGCGCCAACTTGGCTGGGAGTATGCAACGCTCCACGGTTTTACCTGCGTGTGTAGTTCTCTTTCCCGTAGGAATACGGCAATAAAATATACCTAATGATAATGTAGCTTTCCATTGGTGAAAGAATTTTTAAAATCGGTTCAGCCGTTTCAGAGATAAGCCGGAACAAACAGATAGACAGACAAAAATTTAAAAAATTTGTTTAATTTTAAAAATAATTAAATGAAATGAAAAAAAAGTTGATCGATGAATCGAACCCTGACCTCGCGAATAGTATGCAGACGATAATCCAACCAGGTACGGAATCGTTGGAGAAAATTGAAATTTAGTTGTATAAAAGCTAAGCATGAATTTTGAAGGCTATTTTCTCCGAATTGGCTAGTTATTCGGCGGAATTACATTGAGGGTTGAACACCCTAAAGGGGAATACAACTATTACACCAAGTCTCAAACCCAAATGAATTTCCTTAATCGTGCCCTCCCCTTGTGAGAAGATATTAGCTTTAACTTGGTTTTAAAAGTATAGGGTGTTTTTTTAGAGGTATAGAACTTTAAATTGCAATAAAACAAGGATGTATTATTCGATTGACATGAATTTTTTTTTATTCGAAAGATAATTTTGTGGCATTACATTTTAAATATGATCAAGCCAGGCGTAGATTCGTCGAATGGGCCCAAAACGAGATTGCCGTTGTTCCCGATATTCATAAGCGAATTTTGTTTAGCGATGAAGCGCACTTCTGGTTGAATGGCTACGTCAACAAACAAAACTGCCGCATTTGGAGTGAAGCTAATCCACAAGTGTATGTCGAAACACCGTTACATCCAGAGAAACTGACTGTTTGGTGCGCTTTATGGGCTGGTGGAATCCTTCTTCAAAAACGGTGAAGGCCACAACGTTACAGTCAATGGTGATCGGTATAGAGCCATGATTACTAACTTTTCATTCCTGAATTGAACAATCATGATGTCCAGGAGCTGTGGTTCCAACAAGACGGCACAACATGTCACACAGCTCCTGCCACAATCGATTTATTGAAATACACGTTTGGTGACCGCCTAATTTCACGTTTTGGACCTGTGAATTGGCCTCCAAGATCTTGTGATTTAACACCGCTAGACTATTTTCTGTGGGGCTATGTAAAGTCATTGGTCTATGCGGATAAGCCACAAACGCTTGACCATTCGGAAGGTAACATTCGCCGTGTTATTGCCGATATACGGCCACAAATGTTGGAAAAAGTCATCGAAAATTGGACGTCCAGATTGGACTACATCCGAGCCAGCCGTGGCAGTCATATGCCAGAAATCATATTTAAAATGTAATGCCACAAGATTATCTTTCGAATAAAAAAAATTCTTGTCTCAATCGAATAATACATCGTTGTTTTATTGCAATATAAAGTTCTATACCTCTAAAAAAACACCCTTTATTAACAAATCCAATCAATTCTAATATTGTTTGTGGTTTTGAGCGTCGGTGTTCCAGAAATATATCTCTTTTAGTATGCGAGTCTTGGGTCTTACGTGAAGGCGGTCACCCCAAAATGTCTAGGCGGTCCACCTGTCGAATGCGATTGGCTTTATACCCACCCCGGCTATAGAGCAAGAGCAGAACTATCCCGAAAAGTTCAGATTTAAGAAACAGTTGTAGACCACTTCACTGTATTTTTTGACGATAGATTATTAACTGAAATTAAGAAGAAAGCTAAACAAAAAAAACTAAAAGATACTTACAAAGACGATATTGAATCTTTTAATTTTGACGATATGAATTGGATCAGTTTTTACTATTTTTAAAAGAAACAACGATACAATGAAGACCCCACTAAAAATTCATATAGTTGCCAAAGAAACCCTAATGTAGAGATACTTTTGAAAATATTTTTAATAATACCGATATCGAATGCATCAGGTGTAACGGGTCCATCCGCGATTTTTCCATGAATTCTCTTGGGTAAAATTTATCCTTTTAACAGTGAGTTCAGCTGAAAATTTTTCTCGGTGAAGACAAGATTTACGTAAATGAGAACTTCTCTTTAAGCGTTTGCATTAGTGAATATTAACGTCGCACTGTTCAGGTACACGAGGGCCTTTGGTGACGGACCACGTAATTTTGTACCATGGTCAAGTGACGCGGATGACACCTGAGCTTGCACCCCCTTACCTAACTACCACACCAACGAGAGAACGTTTCAGCTCTCGACAGATTTAACGTGCACCGCCTCCCTACACGGCAGGTCTTTAGTGGTACTGGGCTCGAACTCATGACATGCCTGCCATGATCCGATACCTATATCACTGGACTACCGCAGCCCGGCGTTTGCATTAGAGTAGATGATGATGGTTGATAGCGGAGATTGAAGTGCGAAGAAGATTACGACCGGAGGTAGTACAGTTAAGCAAGCTATCTAAAGAGAATACAAGCAAGGGAGTCAAGAGCGTTCCAGTTTTCAGATAAGTTATATGATAGTTAAATTAATCCTTAGCGATTGCTCTTCCGGGTTTAATGTCAAGTGCATTTTCTCCCTTTAATTGTGTAGTGTGATTAAGGGAAGGTAATAATAAAATTGTGTTTAAATTACTATGGCTGATCTTTGCTCGAACCCCCAAAACATTAACGTCCTCAGGGACGTTACAAGGTGACACACACACACACACACACAGCACCTTTTTCAATTTTAAAGAAGTACTCTCTCTGTGAGAGAGAAGACAAACTGAACACACATAGCATGGTCATATTATATATAGAACAAGATGTTTTGAATGAATTTGCTAGAGAAATCAAGAAGTAAAATTATGTAGTGAAATTATAAGCTCAGTAGTAAGGTTTTTAATTCTTTTAAGGTATCCGACTACGTTCGGAACCGTGATTTTAAAAAAGTGCATAAATTGATAGTTTTCATGATATTTAGTGTCACTTAGATTAGAATGCATGTATAAAATTGTTTTAAGGTCATTTTAACAAAACAAAAAAAAAACACTATTTTAGCAAAAAATTAACTTAGAATAATCTTTTTTCAAAATGTTCCCCTTTTATGAAAAATGAATTATAATAATATTTTGCTTAGATAAAGTAAAGACTTCTCCATAGAGTCTCAACTAGGATTTTTGAAAAATTCACATTGTTTTCAGAATTATCACACCAATTGAAATAATTATCGGCGTTTTTTTCTTAAAATTTCTCCCCTCTATTGTAGTAAAATATGGATAAATCCACTTCTAAGTTATATGTTTCAAAAATTCTAGTTGAGCCTCTGTACAGAGGTCAGAGCTATATATAAAGGCAAAATATTATAATAGTATTTTTCATAAAAGTAGAATGCTTTGAAAATGGGTCATTCTATATTAATATTTCGTCAAAATATTTTACTTAAATAATTTTTTATTGTAATAATATTCTTAAAACAATTTTATATATATACGTTTTCTAATCTAAGTGACACTATCATAAAGATTATCCATTTATATGCTTTTGCAAAATCACGGTTCCGAACGTATATAGTCGGATACATTACATACAGTTAACAATATTCTTTGAGTTTGATTGTTAAGAATACATTTTATTTTGAGAATTTAAGGCAAACGAATATCTTCACTATTACTTTAGTTTTTCGACTCTGGAGACCATGGGCCTCAAACCTTTTACCACCAGGGGCTACCTTAATTCGCTTATGGGTTGAGTATCGCTGCTTTAAGCGATCGATAATTTATTATAGAGTTAACATTTCTTAGATCTATTTCACCATATGTACAGGGCCGTTTTTAGGCTTAGGCACGTACCTAGGCGCAAAAGATTGGGGCTGCCAAAAATTGGAGTGCAAAAATGAGGGAAAAAATTAAGATTACAGCAAACGTATCACCGCTACGAAAATAGTAAAGCGATAAAAAAGATGATTAACAATTTGAAAAAACAGCTAATTCAAAATATACACTCTATACTACAGTGCTCCGCAACTTTTTTATCGCTGCGGACCGGTCAACGTTTGATAATTTTACCGCGGCCCTATAGTGGTAATTTGGTAATAGTGATTTGAAAATAGAGATGGGAAAGTTCTTACGAAAATTCTCCTAAGACTAAATTCGGGAAGGAAATACTTGATAATATATTGCTTTAAACCTCACTACTTGAAAATATTTATTTAATACTTGACTTGCTTTTTTTCTTTTGAGGAAGGGGGGTAAGGTTTAATAAATTTCAGAATCCCCTTTTAATATCAAATTGCTAATAATTAGCCCTTGCAAAAATGTTATAACTTTTCTTTAAATATCACTTTCAAGTTGTGGTCGCGGTAGCCTAGTGGTCAAGGTATCGGATCTTGGCTGGTATGTCACGAGTTTGAGCCCAGTACCACTAAAGACCCGCCGTGTAGGGAAGCGATACACGTTAAATCTGTCGAGAACTCAAACGTCCTCCCGTTGGTGTGGTAGTTAGGAGAAGGGGTGCCAGCTCAGGTGTTATCCTCGTCACTTGACCATGGTTCAAAATTACAAGGTCCGTCGCCAGAAGCCCTTGTGTAGCTGAACAATGCGACGTTAATATTCACTCACTTTCAAGTTGGTGAATAGTGCCATTTAACAGGCGTGCAAGAAGAAACTTGACTTTAAAAAAATCATTACACTTAATGGGAAAAAATACTTGTTACAAAGACTAATATTCGAAATGTAAAACATGTTAGATTTTGTTTATTAAAGGTGAAAATGTAATACCGAGTAAAATTACAAACTATTGCTAACGTTGATTGCACAAAAATTGAAGCGTTTTGCACGAATAATAAATATTTTGAAATAACAGGGTTTAATTTTTTTTTTCTCTCGTGAACTCATAAATGTTCTAAACTTCCCATTTAGAACAATAACATTATAGCCTTGGTAAAGCTGAATAATTATAAAAAATTGCGAAATTCTTCCACTTTCCAAATCCGCAGGTGCGATGTGCAAGCGAATGTTTTTTTTTTTTTAGACGTTGCATAGACGTTGCTTTTTTGGGCGTCTGGACTGCGAAGCAGTCCTCAATCCCATATCAGGACATGTCTTCGATGAGGGGCATGGCGAAAGTGGTGTTTTACGTTCTGCTGAGTGGCATGATGACGATTGGCTGGACGATAGGATCCGGGAGGCGTGGCTACTGTGCTTTGTCGGGATGGTGGTTTTTCAAAGTTTTTGACTTGGCTGAGAGCTAAGTAGCTGCTCTCTGATTGGTTGCTGGGTAACGTGAACAGTGACTCCAATTGGCTGCCCTGGGGGCTGGGATTTAAGAAATGGGGAGGAGCAAGTCCAGTGGGGATGGAAAGAGAAAGAATAATGACAAAAATTTAAAAAGTAAAATTTTAGAAAATGGTGTGCAATTAAAAAAATTGCACGAGGGAATTAAATTAAGGAGGATTATATGAGTCAAGAAGTATTCTTCTTGGTCTTTTAGAATTATCATCTGGAATGTAGGAAGTTAAGTTTAACATATTTAAGTTGTTGGTTGCTGGTAAATCATTAAAAAAGTTAACTGCAAGATTCTGAATATGAGTTTTAAAACTTGTAATTTTTAATGCTTTACGTATGTCGTCATTGCGCATGTATCTCGTGGCTTTGACAATCATACGTATTAAGGAATTTTGCAGGGTATCTAAAATATTAATATTCGTTTTAGCAGCATAACCCCATACTGGACTTGCATAAGCTATAATTGGGCGCATAACGGCTGTATAGAGAAGCACTTTGTTCTCTCTACTTAAATGAGAGTTCCGGCCGATTAAGGGGTAGAGTTTAAACATGATTTTCCGGAACTTATCGCGTGTATATTGAATGTGCTTTTTCCATGTGAGGCGTGTATCGAAAATTATACCGAGGTATTTTGCTTCCTGAGACCAGGGGATCTGTTTGTTGTACATCATGATTGGTGGCGGGAGAGATTGCTTTTTTGTGAAAATTATGGCTGTGGACTTTTCGACATTGATGCTGATTTTCCATTTATCGTAGAAGTTTTGTAAGTGATGGAGGTGTTTATTAATTGCAAATGTGATAGTCGAGAGATTTTTGTAAGTTGCGTGAATGGCAGTGTCATCAGCATAGAGGTTAATTTTTGTTAGTGTGTAGTCAGGGATGTCGTTCACATAAAGATTGAAGAGCAGTGGGCCTAGCAAAGAACCTTGGGGACACCCTGCAGAAACAGAGTGTTCGTTAGATAGTGTTTCGTTGATTCTAATTTTAAAAGAGCGATTAGTAAGGTAGGAGTGAATGAGGTGAATCAGAGGAGGGGGTAGATTATAGGAAATAAGCTTGAAGGTGAGTCCATTAATCCAAACACGGTCGAAGGCTTTCTGGATATCCAGAAATACCGCTCCCGTGCTTTTCCTTTTTTGGAAACCTTCCGAGATGTGTTCAGTTAGTCTTAGGAGTGGATGTAAAGTAGAGAGTTTGTTTGTGAAACCGTATTGATTAGGATTAAGAAGGTTATGTTCATTAATGAAATTTTTTAGTCTATGTAGAATAATAGATTCAGTTAGTTTACTGATTGTAGAAAGTAGGGATATTGGCCTGTAGCTAGTTGCTAAGTGTGGATCTTTGCCAGGTTTGTTAATTGGAAATATAATAGCTTCTTTCCAGTTGTCTGGAAAGTGATTAAATTTGAGAATTTTATTGATTAGTATAGTTAAAATAAGGATTAGTTTAATGGGGAAATTTTTAGCATGCGGTTAGTGATTAAATCTTTTCCGGGGGCTTTTTTAGCGTTAACGTGTTTAATATAGTGAATTATTTCATCAGGAAGTGCAGGCTGAATGAGAGGGGTAGGTGGGGTAGAGAGGAAATTGTGTACTGTAGAGTTAATAATTTCGTCACTTTGGTTATATATGTCATTTTCACGATCGTTTTCAATAAAGTTATATTTAATGTTAGTAGCTAGGAGGTTAGCTTTTTGCTGATCAGTGACTGCCGTACCTGTTGCACAGTTAAGTGGTGGAATTTTAGGTCATTTGTTTTTAAAGAATTTTTGAGTGCGCCAGAGGCTGTTATCTGTAGTGTTGAGAGACTCTAGTCTCTTTTGCCAGATGCTGTCGTTATGTTTTTTAAGTTCTTTTTTGAAGTCCGATTGTGCTCTATTGTACTGTGACTTGAATATTGGGTTTAGAGTTTGGTGATATTGTTTACGAAGATAATTTTTGAGCTTTAGTAGTCTGTTGATGTGCTGTGGAGTGAAATTTCGACGGTCTGTTCCTATTGGTCGGGAGGCGTGGCTATGTGTGTCGATAACCGCTTCGGTGAATTCTGATATTTTATTTTCTAATTCGCATGTGTTATTAATGCTATTTGGGTGATAGTCAAAAAGAGAAAGATTATTATTTAAGTTAAGTCTGAAAGCATTCCAGTCGGTTGAAACCGCTCTGGGATTAGGGGGTTCTATTGCGAGTTTAAAATTGAAATTTAAAAATACCGGGTTGTGGTCAGAAGAGAGATCGTCAATAGAGTTAATAGTGAATGGGTAATAGAAGTTTTTAATGATGGCTATATCGATAGTGTTAGCAGAGTTATATCCAAATCTAGTGGGGGTAGGAGGATAAGCGATATTTAAATTTACCATATTAGCAAAGTTATAGAGGTGTCTTCCTCTGTTAGAAATATTATTACAGTTCCAAGCTGTGTGAGAGGCATTAAAGTCTCCGAAGAGAACACAATTATTTGCAGTTTGAATTAAGTATTCGATATCAAGAGTAAATAGGTTTTCATCAGAAGATGGGGGAATGTAGACGCTGGTAATAGAGATAGGATCATGCTTGGGAGGAGTTAGTATAATATTAGTGGCTTCAAGTGCTCGGAGAGGGGAGTGGGGAGGCAGTAGTGTTTAAGTGAGCTTTTAATTAAAATCAGGGTTCCACCTGCGGATCGAGATCCGTCTGTGATTCTATCGTTTCTATGGCATGTGTAATTTGCAATGTTAAAGTTGTGTGAAGGTCTCAGGTGAGTTTCTTGGATGAGTAAAATATCTGGGGAGTGCTTCTCTATAAAGAGGCGTAATTCAGCATTACGTCTCAACAAACCGTTTGCGTTCCAAGAACACAAACTGAGGCCAATTGGTGAGGAACTATACATTATTGGTATTATTACAGGATGCCTCTATTTGGGCGTACATCTGATTTGGGTTTAAAGTCTGGTTAGCGTTTAAGTTATTGTTATTGCAGAGTATTTGCGACAGCTGCATGAGGCAATGCATCGTCATTTGCAGCGTTGTTTGGACGTTTAAATTATTGTTATTATTGAAATTATTTCTATTATTGAAATTTGGAAAATTATTATTATTGTATCTGTTTGATGGGGGGTTGGGTTTTTTGGCCTCAGGTTGTGCTGAAAATCCAGGTCCTCGTGTCGCCATCTGTTGGTTGGTTCTTGAGTTATTTGATCCGTTTGCGGCTTGGGCATAAGAAACGTTAGGTCGGACTATGCTATTATAAATATTGGTGTACGAGTTTCTGTTATTTAATGCAGTTCCTTTTGGGGGTTTGGGAAAAGAGGGGCATCCTTTGTAATTAGCCATGTGCCCGTAGATGTGGCAATTAATACAATAGGCTGTTTCCAGCCTTTGCTTAATAGGGCAGTCGCGAGTGATGTGGTTTTCTCCACACTTTAAGCATCTGGGGTTTAAAAAGCAGTTTTCTGATGTATGATTAAAGTTATTACAGGTGTAACATTGAGTTACACCTTTACCGTTGTATCCTTCGACTCTAATACTGAGGTAGCTAAGGGTTTTCAGGTCAAAAATTTTAAGGTTATCTAAGTTTCGTGGAAGTGTTATTAGGAATATGGGAAGGGCTCTTTTAGTTTTTCTTCCAACAAGTTGGTTTACTCTGTCAGGCGTGTAGCCGAGAAGTTCAAGGTCTTCTTTAATTTCTTCGGGATTAGTGGTGCGGGGGAGGCCTTTAATCACTACTTTTATTGGGCGTTCAGCTTTAGACTTTATCGTGTAGAATTGAAACTTGTGTTCCCTAAGAAATTGAACGGCTGTCCTTTCCTCTGCGGTGTCAGTATATAATTTTAAGAAGTCTCCCGTTAAGCGGGACCTAATTTTTGGGAATTTCTTTGTAATGATGGCCATTTGGTCTTTATAATTAACGTCTTCTTGGATGAAGAGCATAATGGGTGGAGGGAGTTGACTTTGAGCTGTGCTCTGATTGGTCGAATTGTTCGCTGTGGTATTTTCAATTTCAGTTCTGGGGAGAGTAGGGGCGGGAGAACCTGTTTTTTTTATTTGAAATTTTCTTCTCCTTTATAGTAAACTAAACCAGAGGTGGGTCGATCGCGATCGACCGCAAAGGCATTTTAGGGTGACCGCCTGAAGATTAACAGTTAGTAACTATAAACCGAAATATTCAAGATTGGCTGACAGTGAACATACTAAGACTTCTACATGCTATAACTACGAGAATTAATTTAAGATGAAAATGTTTTATTTTTTTTATGTATTTTGAATTGTTGGATAGAAAATGCATCCCTTGATATTATATTTGTCTATTTCTATTATTTTTGCATCTTGCGTTTTACTTTAAACGCAGTCTTAAAAGTGTAAGTTGTACTATGTAGGTAAGTACATACTCCGTGTTTATTATTAAGTTATAATAAATATTTATTCTTAGCTCATCACACCTACACCAATAGGTGGAACGCAACACCTTGAAAAAATTAAAAGTAGCCCGTATCCAGGAAAAGTTTACCCGTCCCTGAACTAGACGAAAGGCAACTTTTCCAGGGTATAGTAATCGAGGGACAAAAAAAAAGGAATATCTGGCTTATCCCTACTGTACATACTTCTCAACTTATACTCAAGGGTTTAAACAGGTTTCCCATTTATTCAGAATCATCGAGAGTTTATTGCATTTTTTAACTATTGAAACGCACTTCAATCTTTTGTTCCCTTGATTACTTTTGCATGCTAAATGTATAGAGGTTTTGCAAAATGGCAGAAACTGATAAAAACAACAAGATTCTATCAGAACAAGAGGCAATAGAAAACTAACAAAGTAATAACACGATCAATTAAACAAATGAAAAACAATTGAGTAAGTTTCAAAATTTGCTTTAAAATTAAAAATAATGCACTTATGTATTGTTTTAGATGCGAGCAGTGGTGCACACAAGGGAGAGATCTAGGGGTCTGGAGACCCCCAGATTTTTTTTTCCGATTGATTATAATTTTAAGTATATAGTACGTAACATTTAATTGAGTATTTGTTATTAATGATTAATTTTGTTAATTAATGCTAATTAATTATTCAATGATTATTTTCTGTTTTTGTTTTCGAAAATCGACAAAATCAAAAGGAGCATGATACAAGAATGGTGGACTTGCGACCCTGGACACCCCTGCTTGAAAGATTCCTGTGTGCACTACTGGATGCGACAAATGATTCTTCACCGATTCAAACAATGTTTTTAATTTATTTTTAGTAACATGTATTTCTATTTTACATTCTGAAAGTATGAATTCTGATTTTCGTTTTGAATATTATATTTCTGATCAACTAATCTGCTAGATTTTATTCTTTTTTCGTAACTTAAATATTGCCCCCAATTTATACTACTAATAAATATTCACATAATTTCACTTTATATTTAGTAACACATAGTATAGTTTATTAATAATTTCATTCAATTTTTTGTAAAATACACAAGGGATTGTAATACTCACAATTATTTTCTAACTGCTGAGCAACTCGTACTTTCTATAATAAATCATGATTTACAGCTAATTCCACAATAAGCAAATCACTTTGACAACAGAAGAAATTTTGTTTAAAAAAAAAACACCACACATCTCACAAAAATGCATTTATCTAAAAAATAAGCAAGATTTCAGTTACATTGTTCAATTGAAATTTAGAATTAATGATACTTATTACATAGTTTCTTCAACCACCGAATAGATAAAACATGTTACACACAATAAAATATTTTATTTTTGTATTAAAGGCATCTTTCATTAGATGTAATAAAATATAAAGATATTGACACATTTTAGTAGTTTTACTACAACAATTTACACAGAATCACAAAATCAGTATTAATTCTCAAATTAGAACAAAAATTAAGATTCCCCACATTATTTAACAAGCCCTCTGGTATTAATTTGTATAATCCAATCATAAAATTTGTTATTTTCAACGTATTAGTCTTCACAGATAATTAATAGTGAAGTGAGCACAGTTTATTTTAACATCCAAATGTGCAGGCAACAAATTTATGAATAAGAAACAATTTTAAGTATTTGAACTGCAAAAGGATAATTAAACAAAATCATATTTTTAAAACCAAAATGGAGTACTTGGGAGTGATTTTAATTTATGTTATTAACAATGAACAAATTGTACACACAGTGTTATCTCAGTTATTCAAATCTTTTAATTTTATGTGTGTGTGTGGTGCGCATTACGTTTTCAAATCCTAGCACTAGAAAATAAGTGTCTTTTAATACAATTCGGTGACGAAATTGAAACAAGAAAGTATTTTTAATTTGGAAAGTTATTTTTTAGTAATATTACAATCAAACAATATCAAAAGCCAAGTAATGAAATTAGAAGTAATGAAATAGATAAAGCTGGCAAAAACAGTTACAACACATACATATGTTGAGCACAAGAAATTCAGAAGTCCTACAACAGGGAAAGGGGATCCTTTTTAATATATATTTAATATTTTTTTCACTTAGACAATAATGGTGATTACTAAACAATGATAAAAAAATTAATAGTTAAGAATAAAAAAAAGTACAACACTTTGAACATTGAGAAACTTTAAGAAAATACATTTATATGAATTAAAAAAACGATAGATTAACACACACATCAAAATCTTCTCCAAATATTTTTATTCCTAAAATTCTGTACTCCAATTACCGTATTTTCCTGTATATAATCCGCAGCGGCGTATTATCCGCAAAGCCTTTTTTCGAGTAAAAAAAAAAAAATAAACATTGTATAATCCGCAGCGGCGTATAATCCGCGGCAGTTTTTACGGCGAATAATCCAAAAATATAAACTGCCGATAATGAGCGTCATATAAGATAAAAAAATACACAATATAATTAAAAATAGAAGTAAGAAATTGTACAAAAAAAATTATGAAACTTCTCTTTAAATATGTATAATATTTTTTTACGATAATCTCAATAAAACAAAAAAATTCTTTGCTACTGCCATTCTTTGCTACTGTTTGAGTTGTTAAACAAAACATTACACGGGGAAAAATGTTTCTTTTTTTTTCTTTTTAATTCAGCAAGTTAACAGCAAAAAAATTAAGATCGAAACTGCTTTTCCATTGTCTCTTTCTTTTAAAATCCATTTATTTATTTCTTCCTCTAATTCTGGCCTGTGAGATTTTCCACGACTATCGGCTCTTTAACGTCGATCACAAGTTTCGAAGTTGGTCTTGTTTTTTCACCACAAACGAATATTGAATTCGTCAATGCTGAAAAACCTTGCAACTTCCCGATTTCCGACTTCGGTAGTCTTCTCTATAACTTTTAACTTGAAGTTTGCAGTGTAATTTAACGCTTTCGCTTCAACATGATGAAAACTTTCAAAGGACGCAATAGCTCTAGTTAAGAGAAAATTGGAAATGGCGCCAGCGACTCGTAACTGTTTTTTCCTTCCGAGGAACCGAATTCGTTTTTGAATGTAATTGAACAAAAACTAGTTATGGCTGACATACGTCATTCGAGTCATGAAAGCGCCATCTATTATTTATTTTATAAAACATAAACGGCATTTCTTTCAAAACTTTATTATTAGCTTTTCTGATGAAGAATGTTTTATCTCAGATAATCCGCGGCGGCGTATAATACGCACAACGAAATTTGAAACTTTTTCAACACATAATCCACGGATTATATACAGGAAAATACGGTAGTTTATGGTCTTGATTTTACTTTCGAGTGTCTCGCTTGATTCTTAAAGTAACAAAAACACACAAAAAAATTCACATGGAGAGCCATTTAATGATTAAGTGTCATGCACATAAACTATTTCTAAAATTCTAAATGTTTTCTTTAGAAAAAAGTATGACAGCAAACATTGTACAACGAATATGATAAGAAATAATTACTTTTGTATTTCTCGTACTATGTACCAAATTGATAATAACACATCACTTAAAAGAAAATTAAAAATTAATTTACAAAAAAAGTAAAAACAATTTTGACAAAATTAAAGACAAAGCAATTACAAGTCCATATATCCTCTTAAAATATTACCCCAAAATAAAAATTTACTTCCCATATTTTTTTTTTTAGTAAAACACTGAAATGATTAACATTGTATTATAAGGCAATTAAACTGAAAGGAAAATAAAAATCAGACAAAGATTGTTCCAATTTCGGTTGATTCCTTCGGTTGGAGTAATTTTATTTAGTTACATTGAGACAATGTTCATTATTTCCCCAAATTGCTCACACCAATATGCTAAGAACGGAAATGAATATTTCCTGTTTTAAAATACAATGATGTTTTTAGATGCATTCAAGAGAACAACATATCAGTGTTGTGAACAAGGCATACAGAATTTTGCCTTTTCTCTAATATCAACTGAATGAAATTTTTTTGAAATATGCTGAACCAATATTTAGGATAAATTGTTAGCTCGTGAATTTACAATTTCTTGTTAATCATTATTGTTTATCTGTATGGTTAAAAGTTTTTAAGTAAACTGTTTAATTCTTGGATCATTTTGTGTGTGTGTGTGTTGTGTGTGTGTGTTTGGCTCTTCCTGACTGACTGCTTATTAACTTCAAATTTCCAGCCTACATGTAAGTTGGTTCTTCAGCTTTGGGTTATTTGTTAATCAAAAACAAGACTTCATACACAAGTGTGAATATAAAAATGAAAGGAAAAATGCTCAAAATCTAATTATATTAATTAGTAAAAGGAATGATTATATAAAGGGTAGAATAACAATGACACATTAAATTGAATCAAATTTCGTAATATAAAACAGGAGAAAGAAAAGTTTGAGTACTTTCTTTTTTTTTTCCCAAACATGCAAAGAGTGAGCAATATTACTATGTAAAAAAAATACTCTAATTATCTTGGATATGGTAGAATACGTTTAAATGAAACAATAACATGTATTCATAAAAGAAATACACTAAATCTTGGAATTTATTCATACATTGAAGGCTTGTTTTTAAAAAACCAAAAAATTTTGTAGGAAATATCTCATGAAGATTAAAAATTAACATAAGAATTCAAAAGACATTTAATGCAAAATGATAAATTTTTAACCACAAACAATAAAATATTAAAAATCACAAATACATGCAGAATAAATTAAAATATAAAATAAAAGAATAATCAGCTAAAAGAATAAAATGAAAATATTTTTAAAAAAATAAAAAAAAAATCAACTACCTTTATTTCAACAAAAACACTGAACAGTATATTTAAAAGGAAACTGGAAAAAAATTCTTGCAAACTAAAAAGGCTTTTTTTTACGAGTTTTACTCTGATTCCATTGAATTTGAAAATATGGTGATATCACTGTGTGTACATAACTTTACTTATATATATACTTAAAAGTACTTTATGAAATTATTTCCACATAATAACCTAAAAAAATATTTGCAATTTTTAATTTACAAATATAAATGCATAGAGTAACAACATCCTCAACAGAATGAGAATGTTTTGTTATAAAAAATAAGCTTACATAAATTCAACATAATGGAGGTTTAAGGAAAAATTACAGTAAACCCATTATCAATAATAAAAAAATGCATACAAGCTAAATAAATATATAACCATTGACAGTTTTATAAATACAAAAATAAAAATTATCTTCACATTGCATTTACATTTAATAATGTGTTTTAAAATTCACCATAACAAATATTTCTTTAGAACTGTAATAATCATTCAGCTTAAGCAAAGAGTGACCAGCACTATAATTCCAACATATAATACCCATTTATTTTTCCTGATTGAAATGTAATTCACTTTTAATAAAAACAAATTATACAGAATAAAGAAAAAAATGAACATATCACATTTGACAGAAATAATTTAATACATACAATTTAATAACAAAAAATAGTATTGCAATGCAAACAAAAGCAAAAATTATATACATATATTTTGCTCTTTTTATAACAAACAGCTATTTTTAAAACATTTTCAGTTTTTGGTAGTTGAGCTGCATTTTATAGATACTATGTACATATGAGTTTGGCATCTTCAGTGTGCAATTATACCATTATTCGTTTTGTTCTGATTAAATAGCAATTCTTGCAATAAACATATCGAAGCAACAACACATCTATAAGTCAGTTGATATGTTCCCTAAAGCATACTTTTATGAAAAAGAAAAATGAAGCAATTTATAAAGTTACACTGAAAAACTTCAATATTCCATAACACTTAAATAGTGAATTTTTCAGCAAATTTAAATACCCATATTCATTTACCACATGTTTTAAAATTATACACTTGAGTGAGAATGAATCATGCTCTTTTTGAAAAAGTGAATCCCAACTTATAATTTGGGAGCATGTTTAAGTGAATAATGTGTTACTAAGAAATAAGTTTAAAAATCTTTCATACTTTAATACATTTGAGAGAATATTTAATTTTATTAATATCAAAAAATAAAAACTCTCAAAAAAAAATTACAATCAATCACGATTAAATACTGGAAAAATCATATATAATCATATACTTCATTCAAAACATTTTTTTCTACACAATATAGCAATCAATGAATATTTTTGTTTCATCACAACCAGGATTTTAAGAAATTGATTTAATTCAGTTTCTATCGTATTTGCTTTTTGAAAAAATAAATAGTTACTAATATTTTACTGTAAGTTTTCAAAAACTAAATTTATAGTTGGCAATAGCTACACATTTTAAAACAAAAAGTTAAGAAATTACCAAACGAGGGACAGAAACAATCGTTACAACATACTTCATAAAATATAAATTTAGAAGTGTAAAAACATATTTAAATCAAAATACAAATAAAGAGAAAGGGAGGAGGTTGAAGTTTTTCACAGCTCTAGATAATTTTCTGACAAAAGCAAATTCAGGAACTTTTATAAATTAACCAGCTAAGCAGCCCAAATTAATTTTAAAAGATTAGATTATAAGTATTACTCTACAAGAATATAACAAATTAATAAACACCCATCATATTTATACTCATAATAAATGTATCTATTTACCAGCAAGATTTCATAAACTTCTCTTAATTTTATACAGTATACTTGCAGTGTCATATGTTTCGGTTTCTATCTAATATTTCTATGGAGACTCGTATCTCAACTTGAATTACAGACCACTAGGTGGGAAAAAAAGCTGTTTTAAGCTGAGTTAATTGTAATAAAATGTACAGATTTTTAAAAAAATTCATCAAAACATTTTTCAATTTCTTTTCTGCATTATAAGTATGTTTAATTTCAAAAGGCATAAATAAATATTTGGTTTCCATTACAATAATTTGGCAGGATTAAAACAATCCTATTCAAATTTAACTATGCTAAAAAGTTTTAGCTATTAAAGACAGCACTAAAATTTAGTGGAAAGTAAAAGCGCAGCAATATTACTCTCTTTTACTTTCCCCTAAATTAACAATATTTCTAAAATATAAAGGTCTTAGAAATGACGGGAGGAACACAAATATATCAATGTATTATATTACATTTAATAAAAAATATACTGTCATTTTTCAATACAGATTCAGTTATAAGATTTGCAAATAACTACATATATATACACAATAATTTTTAGGAAAAGGAGATATAAACCCATTTTTATATTAAAATTCACAAAACATATTAAAAACAAGAAAAACTTCATTTCTTTTTACATACACAGATTTGTGATTCTCCTTTCCACTCCTAAGTCTCCTTATATTTATAACCATGGAAATATAAATATTAAGAAACAAAAGTTTTATCATAAAAGTATCCAAAATAAGATACATGTTAATTTAATATTAGTAGTTTTAATGAATTAAAAAAAATGGAATACTATCTCTCACCAAAATTCATAAACAGCTTACAAATCACAGTTCGTTAAGAATACCACAGCATGGTGTGAAACTTTGTTTACATTCAATGACAACATAACACATGCATTATTTAATAACAAGTTATTTATCACATTTACAATAAATACCTTCCTTTCATCATAATTAGTGCATACTTATTGTTTAAATTTCATGCTCCTCCAAACTTCCACATAATTTTTTTTTACATAACTTTCATTTAATTTTCAATGAATTTGACATTTTAAAACAAAATAGTTACATACAAGTCCTTTAAACACACATTGGTAATTGATATTGAACCACAACAATATTTAACAGGTGAGGAAAAATAATGCTAAAATTTGCATGAGAGCAAGTTGACAATCACCATTTGTCTTGTCAGGTAGCGTAAAAATAATCTATGGGTAAAAGAAAAAATCAAAATGCACAAAGGGAAAAAGGCAAGCCTTTCAGTTTGACTAATAAAATTAATACGATTGGATAGGTAAAAGTTATTTAAAAATATATATTTGAACTAATGCATTCTAAAAAGCGATATATTACAGATGATAGATAGCAGAATTAGGATTTTGTTACATATGACAGAATGAAGTGTTACAATTCATACACTTTTTAAAATTCATAAAACACAAAAAGAAAATATTAAAAGTTTCACAAATAAATTAAGCAGTTCATTACAAGGTTTATTAAATACACACAAAATAATTTTATTGAAAAAGGAAATTTCCTATAAGTTTTGATATAACAAGGATTTAATATTCATGAAAATGACAGAGCTTTTCACAATAAAATACAGCAATTTATAAAACCAAACAAACAATTTGGAGATCAAAACATTTTACTCTTCATGACAACTTCAGATGCACTTTTGTAAGTATCTAATTTTTTGTCTTTTTTTTCCCCATTGAATAACAATAAATGTATTTGTATCTTTAATTTTTTTTCAGATTCCTGTGTGTATAATAAATTGCATACATAATGTGTTTGACATGTTTTATAAGATGTTAACTACTATCATGTAAAATCTTAAAACAAATTCAAACCAAAGCCACATTTAATTTAAATGATAAAATTTAGTTAAAATTACTATTTTTAGATAAAAAAAAATCAACCATGACAAAATTAGTTTTTTAACTTAAAAAATTATTGAAACATACTGCTGATGTATAATGCTTACCATTAAGTTTTGGTAACTACTTTTGTACCAACTGCTATCAAAATAATATGTGTATGAAAAACAAGATTCATTTACAAAGAATTGCTCTATAAATTCTATCAATACTTACTAAGCAATGCTTTGATAACAATGATATTGCTAGATTAAACATCAATTTTTATATGTATAGTCCTATTTCTCAATGAAATCATATTTTACTCTAAAGAATTTACTAAAGCAAATGCAATATGTGTAGAAAATAATTATTACAATTAATTTCTAGATTTAGCCAAAGAATTTAAAATAAAAAAAAGACGGGGATTAATAAAGTAATGATAACTTAACAGTTGTAAAAACTGATATCACTTAAGCAAAAATCGATTTTAGAATATGAATTCAATATATAAAAATATGTAAATATTTTCAATTCCAATAATTTCAGTCAGATAAAAATGAACCTACATAAATTTCATAATTTTTAGTCTCTCTGAAAGACATTAATATTATAGCAACCAACAAAAAAGAAAGACAAAATTTTAAAATAATGAATTAGGAAAAAATAAAATATATTAAGAAATAGATTTCTTTTTAATATTTATAATATACTGAAGTTGATATTACACAAATATCAAACAACTAAAGTCTAAATTTTAGCAAAAAAAGAAAAAAAAAATACTAGATATAATTGCTAGTAATCAGAATATGGTGGGAAAAAAACTAACCTTTAATCACATATTGCGCATCAGAAAATACTAATGGAAATGATCAAGTTTGTAATAAAAACATTAGGAAAGAATTTTCAGTTTATCAGCTTGATACTGGGTTTATGGGTGAAGGTTTGGTGAGAGAAAGAAAACATACAATGCTAAAAAGATAACTTTTGAATTTGTTAGATATCTTTCATACAAAATGAGCATTAAAACTAAATATAATTATATATCCATAGTTTATATGGTGTCAACATTAATAATAAATCCAGAATTAGAGAATAAGCCAGGTTTAACCTGATATTTTATGAAGGGAGGGAAAACTAATACTTATTTATGGGCAGAAAGAAAAAATACTTTGACTAAAAATGTGATAATAAAAATAATCCTTGTCAATTTAAACACAATATTGTTCAAATAATGTTAAAACTCAGAATTTCAAAAAACTGAATTTAATTTTGAATATATGAACAAATACAAATCACAAGGTTTGAGCTGTTAATGGAGTATGCAAAATTTAATGAAATATTAAATAAACATTATAAAAATAAAATATTTCTATGATAGAGAAAGAAACAATTAGCTTATTCAAAAATTTTCTTTCACCTTGAATCAGTTTTTAATGCAATGAATTGCTACAACATTTTTAAATATTCACCAATCAAACATACATAAAAGAATTAAATGCCCTCAAGCATAAATATTGAAGCATAATATTGCAGTCAAATGTATAGAGAAAATTAAAATAAATTGTAAAAAGATTATGAATGAAACAATAAAGCAAAATTAAAAAATAATAATAATGAACACTTTAATACTTAAAAAACGTTTGAAAACAATGCATGATGAAAAGCTATGTATTTTTGAGATTTATTTTAAAAGTATATATTTTCAAAGTTTGCCAACATTTTGAAAAAGTAAATCACATTTTTCTACTATATATCTACATATATATATATATTAAATTTCATATGGAAATTCTACATTATATTCTCTACATTCAATAAATTCATGAAAGTATTCTAATTTCAAAAATACTATTTCTATTTTAAAAATAAAGGTAGCTTGGATTTAATAATAAAATAGAGAGACAAAAAGAAAAGGTATTATTTATAAACATTGGTTCTAATTTGTTCACACAGCTTCCAGTATTCTGTAAACATTTATAAAAAATTATTTTCACATTTTGTGTTTCAAATATCAATGGAGATATATCAGTACAAATATATTGAAAAGATGCATGGCTATAAAATTTGCAAAATGTTTCTTACTCTTTTTCATTAAGTAATTTAAACCTTCATAAGTTTACAAAAAAAACCCCAATAATTTAACTTTATTCCTTTGATAAAAATCCACCAATATTTTACTCTCGAATAGCATTTTCCACAAGTTGCAATATTCTATTAAATGACACTATTTAAAAATTCAATGATGGAAGGGAAAAAATTTGATTTCATTCATACATAGTAAAACTAATACCATATACACCAGTGATCCGCAACCCCCGGTCCATGGATCAAATGGTGTCTGGCTACCTAAAGAATATTAAGCTATTGCCATTTTATTTAAAGTGGTGCATTTCTCTCGGATTTGCGCAACTTTCCACAGAAATCACTTTTATTCATTTTTGGTGTAACTATATTTTATTCTAAAGGCATATTTAAATGTAACTAAATTAAAATTGTTAAATCAAAGCAATCTAAAATATAAACAATCAACGTGTCCCACCCTCAACAGGCTGTGGAAAAATTATGAAACATTGACCGGTCCCCAGATATAAAAAGGTTGCGGAGAACTGATATACACCACATATTTCCACAGATAAGATAATTAAATCATATAAAAGACTATCAGAGATTGAAATTTATACAAATAGGATATGAAGGAATGAGCATTATAAAGAATAGAAAATAAATTTGTGGTTTCTAAATGAAGACTTTCAGCACAACTAGCAAATCAAATAAAAATAAATGGGTATCAAAGAAATACAACAACATAACTGGGGATCAGTTAAAAGAAAAGGAACTTTAGAGAAACTGGAGAAAATAAACCAATTACAAAAATAAGATTGGTTTTCAATGCATCCTCAAAAGGTCATGCATCTATAAATAACTGTAAAATCTAAATCCTATAATATTTTAGACATCATATTAAAGTTTCACAAATACAAAATGGCATTTTGTAGTGATACAGGTTAAATTTTTCTAAACAAAATTCGTAGGATGTTGATAATTTGGAGATTTCTTTAAAAGACAGATATATGCCAAAACTATAAAACTTTTGATACAAATTTTTACATTGTCTATCTGCAGATTATATATATATATATATAATACATATATATAGTAATATTTTTAATTATAAGTGGAGTAACAATAGAGAAACAGTTTTTTAAAGAATTACATTATTCCGTTATTATGCTCAAAATTTGGAACATATATCTACTCATCTATAGTAAAAATCAAATGAAACTTTTGCCACACAAAGGAATGCAGAAAAATCTTGCACACTAGATGACAAAATCAAAATTTTGTGAAAAGATAGAAAAGTATACAGAGAGAAAGTATACTTAATTTTTTTTAAATACATTTCTGACAAACCAACTAAAATATCTTGAATGAACAAACTCAATTAAAAAAGCATTGCAGCAAATTCTATTTAGTATATTGTTGGGAGGGGGGGAGTCTGAAAGTCTATAAAATCAGTTTTCCTTTAAACGCAAACTAGTGTCCAATACAACTTTCATGCTTAGTTATATGTTAATTATTTACTTAAAGATGATTAAGCATTTTTTAAAGTTTAAAGGAAGGGGGCAATTGCAACTCTTTCTTTACAAGATTTATTTTCAATTGAATGAAAACATGCTTTTTTATACAAGTGCAATAACTGTGCTTCAATCTTTGCATATTATTTTTTTCGGGATTATAAATAACATGATTGAGCCGAATTTCATCTTGATGAGCAGATACAGAATCGATGTATATGGGTATTTCAAATAAAATTTACTCCTTTAAAAAAATATTTAATAAAATGAATACAATCATTTAACAGATTATTGTAAAGTATCACATCAAAATAAGATTGGATAAATCGATGTTTTTTTTAAATGGACAATTAAGGGATAAAATTAAGGATCAATAAGCTTAAGTATTTCTTACAAGAAATTGATATATGAAAGATATATATAGTAAATTATGGTTAGTATGTGATATAGAAGGAAAGGAGGCTAAATTATGCATTCATAACGATATCCTAAAATATAGTAAAAATATTTTTTCATATTATACAAATTGAACAAGAACATTAACTACATTTTGATATAATATCTGAATGAACAAAAATGGAATGATTTCTAATGTATTGAACGTTTTATATAACTTGAACACATGAAAATTTCTTCAATTAAAGCTCCCAAGAAAATTTAAATGTAATTCCAACACACAAAATTTAAGAAATGAAGTAGAATGCCAAATAATCAAAATATAGTAAAATATTTTACATACAGTAGTTAATTAAAAAAATTTTATATTTTATTCACTTTTATATTTAATGAATAAATGAATTCTCACCTGACATACCCTTTGTTCTACAAATCCTTCCTTCAATTTATGGAAAAATAAAATACAGTATATAATTAAGGCAGTGGTCATAAACAAACGTAAAAGGCACTTACCTGCTTCTTTTGATCTACAAAATTCTTTCTTATGGTTGGTAAAATAAAATACAGTACATAATTAAGACAGACAGTGGTCATTACCAAATGTAAAAGGCACCTAACCGTTTTAGAAGAAACCTTTCTGCACACAAACTTGCATGTACCAATTTACTTACAAGTAATCTAATGCAAGTTTTTCACAAATGAATATCAGTGACAAAAGTTTTATTAAAATCCATTATCTTTTAAGCCATGATGAAATGACTGAAATGAGTTACAGTTCTAACAACTGGACAAATGAAAATTGGAAGACAATTCTCTGAAATGGTAACCGAAAATCGGAACCTTAATATATGACTAAGGATGTTTGGTCAAGGAATCTACAAACTAGCAGATGTCAAGCAAATGTTATGATTTCTACAATGTATGTACAGGAATATGAATACATTAAAACAGTGGATCCCAACCTCCAGATCGGTAACAGTCCGCAGGTTAAATAGAACCAGACCACAAAAGGTACATTAAATTATTTCCATTTCATTTATTGTGGTGTATTTTCTCTCAGGTTTGTATGACTTTTTACTGAAATCACTTTATATTCCATATTAAATCATTTTAAATTTATTTTTTGATGTAACAGTATTTTAATCTGAAGGCATGTTTAAATACAATTAAATTAAAAGTATTAAATCAAAATAATATAAAATATATATAATCAATGTCCCCCCCACAGTGGGCCACAGCAAAATTATAAAACATTGACCAATCCGTAGCAATAAAAAGGTTGGGGATCACTGTTCTAAAAGATATATATAAATAGTAATATTTCAATCTCCAACATATTTCATACCATACCTCAAATACTTTTAATTTATTAGGTGACTTCATACTTATGGTTTACATTACATCCTAAAAATAAATTCAAAAATGGTGAAATAAATCAAAACAAAAATTAATTTATAATTCATACCAAAAAGAATTTAAACATTTATTAATGACTGAAAATATACCCTAGTTGCAAAACAAAAGAGCATAAAAAACAATGCCTCAATTAAAATTCTTAACTCTGGAGGGACATAACTTTCACTTCAAATGTGTATTTCATATGTTTTAATAAATATTTCTACAATTTTGCTTAATGTTGAATTCAGCTAGAAATGTCTGTTAAGTATTATATATGAAAATGTTGATTAATTTCAGTAAAACCTTGAATATTTATGCACTTTTAAAATTATAACTTTTCTTATAAATATAAGTCGGGTATGATATAAAAAATAGGTTAAGAAAATAATATAACAGTTAGACACCCTTACAAATGAGTATGTCAACTGCATTTTATTAAATAATACAATATAAAAATATTTTAAAATGTAAAAAAAGGCAATGATTTTAACATTTAAAGATAGAATTTTATGCAATTCTAATGAACAATTAAATACTATTCTTATTAGAAAATTGGGAAAAAATATTGCAATAATTTGGACTGGAATCAATATATAGTCTCCTTACTAAGCAACCGAGAAAAAATAATTAATCACTACCTTTACATAATTTCTGGTTCCTAATTTCAATGCGCTATGAAAAGTTAAACCAGTAATTTAACAATACAGTCCCCTTAAAATGTTTTCAAATATGGTATTTTTAAGCACATAGATTTAGAAATAAAATTGTTTAAAATGTAACACACCCAAAATATGAATTTTCTTATGAATTTTTAAAGAATGTATACCAAATGTGTACTTTTAATAATGTATTCGCACATATGAAGTTGTACATTTTTAATACAAATGTAATTCATAAAAGAACCAAACTGTATTCGTTTGGATTTTCCATTTATACATAGGATACATTTTATTTCGATAAAAAATCGAATTGAAAATTACTTTTAACGATATAACTAGTTGTAAATTAAAAAAGAGCAGATAAATTTTTTTTATCAGCTATGTAACGCAACAAATAAAGTTGAATGAAGAACAGTTTAAAAATGATTTGTAAATGGAAAGGAAAAAAAATAATTTTGAATTTTATTTTTTAGGGGAGGGGATCAGCATTATATTATATACATATTACACACTCACACACACAAAAGAAATCAAAAGCAAAAAAAAAGCACCAGAAAGAACAGCATAACTGAAATTATACAAATTCACTGCTGTCTAAAATCAGCAACATATATTAGAATACAGTACACAGTAATCCATTATGAATTACTGCCACAAGCTTTCTAAGAGATCTCCAAATTTATAAACCATTATCTTACAATATCATAATCAAATTGAAAGCTCATTTTGTGCTCAGTTTTAAAATTTTAATTAATGTATATAAATCAAAATTTACAGGAATTTCAAAATTTATACAAAAGGTTTCACATTTTGCCCAATTTTTCTTGTTTTAAAATCACAAACATAAATTAAATACTGAAAGGATATCTTTAATTTGCAAAACTCACACATACAACTAGAAAATTGTGCATTTTAAAGTTACTACATTCACTTTAATCATACAAATTACACTCCACAAAATCAAATTATAAATTATTATATCACCAATTGTGAATGTACAACTTTAGGATTATAGGGTGGACAAAGCTGTTGTAGCTAAATATGTATCAAGAATAAAAAAATTACAATTAAGAATTTTATATAAAGCATTTACAAATTTTTCTTTTTACATTTCATCATTATGAAGTGAGGTTCTGATTTGGAAATACTTTCAATGACTACTTATAAAAAGCAGTCTTTATTTTTTTTTGTGCATTTCAGATTATGCATGATTTTCACTCAATTTCTTTAAGTTTCGGTTTTATAATCAACAAAAGTTTCAGTAAGCTGGAATTAAAAATGTATAAAAATTACACTGGTTTAAAACCTTTACTTTGCAAAATTACCAATTTAATATTAAATATATACATAACTACCAGAAGACAAGTAAACCTATGATATTAAAAACTAATATGCAATGATTACAAAGCAGAATAATCTATGGCATCTGGAAAGAAAAAAACAATTTTGCATATTCAAAGACACAAGAACAAACTACAGGTCAGCCCATATAACATAGCACATACATGTACTATATTTGCCTTTAGTGTTAGACATTTTACCTTTTAATCCAAGAACAATTACTGGCATGGGAGCTAATGGTAAATACCCTGTAAACCATACAAAATATTTTTCACAAGATTAGGGTAGTTTTTTAGCTATAATACTACAGCACCTGATTTAAAAAAAATGACAAAAATACATTAAGATGAAATATTAATTTTTCAATAATTTGATAGCAATCTAATAGTACAAGAAATCTGCACAAATACTCACACAAAATATAACAGGGGTGTGTGAGCAAAAATTTCCAGTTCCAAATATTTTTTGAACCAATTAATGGAATAGAGACATGTTATAAATATGTGCAAAATATATTTTCTCTCATTAGTATTCCTTTCAAATTCATGAATATAAAGTTTTTCCACCCCTTTCCATTTGTATAAAAATAAATCCATTCCAATTCATTGTAATATATTATCAACATATTAAACATTATTAAAAAATAAAATACAAATTTGCTGTACCATATCAATGTAGCTATGAAAACTGCATACATGGATCAAACAATAAGGAAAAAGATCAATGTAAGCAAAGAAATGAATTTCAGGTAATAATGCACACAATAAATTGTATACCATTTAAAAAACATCACAAAAAATTTGTTCTTTTTAACAATTTTTGATGCCTAGAGATATTTTTAAAACATTTTTATTAATTGTATGTATGACATTAATCCAAAACCAATTTAACACCCCTGTTATCAAAAAACACGGTATTACCATCTGTTTCACTTGTAAGCACAGGGAAAGACTAGCAGCATGAAATAACCATTAATATTAAGAATACAATGATGGGTAAATATAGCACAAGTTAGTACATACATACACACAAATGAAAAGAAAAACACACCCACATATACACACACATTGATGTACACACAATGACACATATTTAGAGTTTACCCTGAGCTTCTATCTTAAAACTGACAGAACCATAAAAAAAAAAATCTGAAGTTTCCTTTGCCTTTTAAAAATATATAGCATAAAACAATAATTAAAACCCTTGGACAAAACTAGAGATTAAAGCTCAATGGGAGCTAAAATTATAATTCCGAATTGTGCTTAAAATATTAAATTCGTTAGAAAGTATAAAATAATTATCTTACCAAAACCAAATATTACAATGTTTACTTGTACACAATAGTCTTATTTCCCTTACAGTAAATACTTTACATTTATCTAAAAAATATGAGTATTTAAAAAGTAAATAAGAATTTAGTTATTGATTAATCAGTAGGCCCAATACTTCAATTCAATTATTGGTTATGTAGGTTCTGATATTCTACAATTAAAAGCAAATGAACAATATTACATACTAGATATTTTCATGCAATAAAACTTTTTCAGACATAGCTTTAAATTTTTAACTGTATCAGATTTAATAAAATATTTACAATAGGGCTTCTGAAAGTGGAATAGTGATTATATAACCAAGATAAGTTTTGTGATTATATAACTAAGATAAGTTTTAAGCTGAAAAATATATTACATATTTCAGAAAAAATTATACTGCACATTCATGGCATGTATTTGAAATAAAGTTGCATGATAAAATTAAAGCCATCAATTGTAAGTAGATTGTTTTGTTTTTTCCTTTACCATAAAATAATGTATCATATGTTCTATGAAAGTATAGCAAATAGATGCTAATATTGTCGCTAAAGGAAATGCACCCTTTTTATATGGGCACCAGATTTCACTAAGAGTTGAAATATTGGATAATAAGGAAGTATACAGATGCATTATGCTTGCAACATTCACATTTAGAAAATTCTAAACTGTGATTCAAATAATCATTAAGTGTAAATTGACATCTTAAAATGTTAGTGTAGAATTTTGCAAACAAATTTTTGAAAAGTTTGTGCAACTGAAAGACAAATATGTACCCATTAATCTCATCTTGTACAATTATATGTACATATGTGCATGTATTAGTGTGTGTGAGTATGCAATATATTAATATACAAGTAAAGATGCAAATGAGCTTCTGATTGCTTACTTTAAAATGGGGACTTTAATATACTTTGTGAAATCACACTGCTGGTGATGGAGCTAGTAATTTTAAATTGTGGTCAAGTGATGAGGGTGACACCTGAGTTCCACCCTCAAAAATTCCACTCCATACCAATGTAAGGATTTGGAGTCAAGAAAGATTTAACATGCATCAGCACCACTACACTGTGGGTCTTCAGTGGCACCAGGCCTCAAACACACGACTTGACAAAATTAGACACGAGTTTGCGACCATGAACACTTGGCTATCAAAACCACTTTAATATGGAGAAGAGAAACAGTAAGAACACAAACAGGAAATTACACATGTAATGCTAAAAATGGGAAAAAATTATTTCCCTGCTAAATTCTTAATTTACATTAAAAAATTACCTTTATGTCGAAATAATAAAACAGGTAAGAACACCTCAAAATCAAATTTCAGAAAAATACAGAATCGTACTTACAAATTAAATATACTTCTACATACATTTAACAGAAAGTACACACAGAACAAATAAATTTGCATTTATTTTATGCATTTGTTACAAAGAATAACCTATTTATCATAAATACAAATTCAAAACACTAATTTCAGTAATTAGTTTAAATTCATAGATGAGAAAAATTATTGCTTCAGAATTACAAATTAACAATTCGAAGTAAAACCGTATACAATTACTATGATTTTGACACAGGCAGATTGAATAGGGGCTTCATATTTACTTGGCGAATATTACTCTGGAGAAGAGCAGTCATTTAAATGTTATATATATTGTCTGTTTTTACATTACTAATCAGTTATTTCTATTTATCACAATGAATGAGCCCTTGATGAATAAGAAATTCAAACCGTAATTCTAAAATAAATAAATGATAATGTAAAACCACATGTCAATAAAATATATTTAATGTTTAATCTCAAAGACGTTAAAATTCAAAAAATTTTATAAGTGTTATTTTTTAGCCCCTGAAAAGTAAGAATAATCAGAGCTCAAATGCTATATAAAAATTCTGATGACTTAGTATTGAAGACTCTTTACAAATAAAAAAATGGAAAACTCATGAAGTAACATAATATACACAAATGCAGTACTAGTGCTTATATACAGATAGCATTAACACCATCTGCCTTATCATATACATACATATATACATTTATAAATATACATATATAAATATACATACATTTATAAATATACATATATACATATACATGCCAGTGCTCGCATATGAACATATGAATGTATACACGCCCACAAACACATATTAATGCATAATTAAAAATGCAAACACAGGACACAGAAAATAAATATTGTGCCTTTAAAAGATTATGCATCCGTTTCTCCTCTCAAACGAAGCCTAGCAAAATCCTCAAATATAAGATCATCATCTCCATCATCTAGGCCTGCATCCCTAAAATATAAAAATATTTTTATGCATAAAATTCAAAATATAAACTATACACACATCAAAAATTGAGAAGAGCATTTTAAGCTATTATGAAATTCTGTATGATACAGAGCAATTTTTGAGACAACTCAGACAATAAACAATATTAGGTGTAACATTTCAATTATTTTACTACTATTAAATTAAAATTAAATGAGATTAAATTAGATTTATTCACTTAATTCAAATTAATGAGGCTATGCAGTATGACATTTTTGTAGTACATTATAGAAATCAATACCTAAAACACACACACACATATTAATATAAAACATGCTAGACATAAATACAGTTTAACCTGTTGTGCAGTACATAGGGACCACATAAAAATAAATGCACAAAAATATTCAAAATCATAAATTCTTACATATAACAAACTAATTCGTGGAAATACTACAATTTTTTTTATGCGGTGGATAGGGACAATATAAAAAAAGTTGCATTTATAAAATATGCCAATTATTTACGAAATTTATGTAAGAGTGCTTCTATAACAAAATAAATAATTAAATATTACACATGGAAACATTTTAAAAACATTTAGTTTCTCATTGTATATACATGGAAAAGTTTTCAAAGTGCTCATACGTAATCTACTGCTACTCATCGTAATCCAAAGCGCTCATCTCTCTGTGATGAATAAGTTTAAAATCGCCTTCGTCACTTGAAGATAAAATTTGAATTTCATTTTTTTTGGCAACATAAAGTAGGAGATAAGTTTTTGCAATGAAGGTCAGGTGGTCAGTTGCTTGTAAATGTCATGATAACCAGATATACCTGATTGAAGCTCTTTTTGGAATTTTATTCTCCTTTCTTAATTGGTATCTATTTTAAGAAAATGCTTTTCCAATTTGTTGGAAAGCTGGATCCCTGAAAATTCCACTCTCAAAGAATCCGGTTCTTCTTGTCAGTCTTCATAATCTATCAAATTATTGATAATGTCACTGTCATTGAAAGTTTCGTCTTCAATCAAGTGCGTGCCGCTATTGCGTTACGAGAAAGCAATGGGATGTGCATTGTTGAGTGAATGTTTATAACCAATGAACAGAGCGTCTTGAAGTGTTATACATCTGCATCGATAGAAAACATTACAGTGATGCCAAAACCGTTGAAATTCATACACAGCATAAAAAAGGACTGCACAAAAACAGGTTATACTGTATACACCAACTATGAAATAACAATAAGATATTTTTGCTCCTTTATGTTCATAATTCCTAGATTAAAAGATACACCTGGCAGCAAAGAACACCTGAAAAACCTTGAAGTATATTGCAGCTGGTTTTTATGAATTTCAATAAAACCATCACAGCAGATATTTAATTGAAACTTAGAAAATAGTTTCCAAAACCTAAGATATTTAATTTGGGGTTATCAAATATCAAATAATATCCTTCATAAAAAAAAATCTTTTTCTTAAAAAATTACTAAAATTCAATTCAGACAATAAATTAATAAAAAACAAAAACTATTTAAAGAAACAAGTTTTATATTTTCATCTGTGAACACAAAGAACATCATATATGAATATTGCATACAATTACAAATAAAATCAACTGAGCAGGTTAGCTAGTAACCAATGTTAAGGTTCTTTCCTAATTTAACTGAATAAGTTAACACCAAATAAACTGGGGGTTTGAAATATAGAAATCTTAGGGGAGGGGGTAATTTTTTTGAGTGGAAAAAAATAGAAAATTCAAAATTTTCCAACAATTAGATAATAATTAAGCAAATGTATCTAAAATAAGTTTTTTCTCTCTATGACTATGCTCATCTTCAATAATATTTCATTCCTGTAAGGAAATAAATAACCAATACTCTTTTTCTTAAATCTTGGTGGCATCTGGTGAGAATGTGGACATTTAAAATAAACTAAAATTTTTACAATTTCATTTATTATAATATGAAGTAGGATCCACACACACACACACACACACACACACACACACACACACACACACACACACACACACACACACACACACACACACACACACACACACACACACACACACACACACACACACACACACACACACACACACACACACACACACACAAAAGTTCAAGTGGGTAATCACCTATGATAAAAACCAGATAGATATAAAAAAATGTACATCTTTTAAATGTAATCCACAATCCCTCCTCTGCATGTTTAAGATAGTTTTATCCATGCTATTAGATTCAACTGTACATGGTGCAGACATTTTGTTCTATGTTAGATATTGTTGTGCAGTCATTTTCAAAAACAACACTGCAGTATTAAATTTCATCAGTATATAGTTAAAACTTCTGAGCCTGTAGTCATGGAACATTAGAAATGATGTTGAGATTGAAGGTGTACGATCAGAATCAGAGTCTGAAAAAGAGCCAAGAATCCATCTCAGATTATGAGCTCTCTGCCAAATCCATGGTTTCATGGACTGAGGAATATGTTAATTTATTCCCGAGGGTAGAACACTTAACAAGGAGTGTTATCTTGACACTTAGCATGATTTGAGAGAGTGCATTTTTTGTAAACTCTCTCAGATGGAGTAAAGTCAGCAACATTATTTCTACATGATAATGCACCAGTGCGACAGTCCCAAATGATCTGACAGTTTCTTGCCAAAACAAACTTTAATACTTCTGTACTCTGCCTATTTATAGGATATAGTCCCATTTTATTTAATTGCATTAAAGAAACAAAATTTGCTGGGAAATTTTCTGTCATCATATGTAGTAAAAGCAACATCACAGAAGGCCCACACGGCTTTTAGTAGTGCTTACAGAGGTTTTACAGGAACTGTTAAAATGGGTTGCCCTCCAAGGTGATAATTTTGAAGATAGCTGTGCAATGGCATTTGAAAACAATCAGGGTAAGAAATTTGATGCCATGTCTCTGAACTTTGGGATAATACGAAATATCTTAAAAACTACAAAAATTTATGCTATATAAAATGCGAGCTTTCTAAAAATGTCCTATGAGTTATATAAAATAAATGTGATTTTTTAACAATATTTATATATAAAAAAATCAGTTTTATTTTAAAATTCTGATAAAAGGCATATTATTTGTGTTTCCCACACTCCTCACTTAACTGCAACTGAGTGCGCCAGACTTTCCACTCCTCACTTAACTGTAACTGAGTGCGCGAGATTTTCCCGCTTTCCAACCCCAACGGAAACTTTTTTTAGAACCGGTACGGGGTCTTCTGAAAACTGAAACGCAACGGACGGACGCAAGGTCTTGTTCGCATCAATCCGCAGCACCTTCAAGGGTGTAATTTTCATTTAACCGCATTATTACCTTTTAGTGTAAACTTTAACTGTAAATATTTATTTTCTTGTAATATAAATTTAAGTACTATCTCCATCTCTGGCTATTATTCGAACTCAACCAACGGCACCAATTTGTTTTCAAATAAATAAGCAATCAATTATTCTATCATATGTAATTTTTCGTGAAAATGGAATGGTAGAAAACATATTACATATTTTTTATAGATTTTCTAATTGGTATTGTATGTATGGTTACATTGTTTATGAAATTTCAAGAGTAAAAATATAAAATTTTAACTACATAGTAAACAGAATGAGTTTAAAATGCCTAAAAATAATGTTTCTATTTAAAGCTATTTTAGACTGACAAGCTTATTTTGAATAAGATTTCAAAAAAAATATAAGACAATGAATTATTTAAAAATCAGCAACTTGTTTCATATAAATTTTAAAAAATGTATCTGTTTAACTAGAACTATATAAAGCTATCTCACCTACTTATCTTTTATTAATTATCACATTAAAAAAATACCAGTAATTCTCCAATTTAAAAATTCTGATTTATACAAGAAAATTACATCTTCTGATTCGATAAATTATTGATAATATTCATCATCTAAAAAAGGTAATAAATCAATTTTTATTTTGTATAGGAAGAAAAATTCTAATGAGAATGCTGTCATAATTGGCTTCATGTGTAAGGCAGATATAATGCAGCACATGCAGTTATATAAGAAGAGCACCTCAAGTCATAAAATATCTGATCAATTTATCAGATAAATCACTATGAAATAATTGATGATGAGCTATACTTTTTTTTGTAACAATAAAAAAAAATAGCCAGGGATTAAAAAAAATAGGTTTCTGATTCAAGATAAATTTAGTATTAACACACACCAAAGATGTTTCTGCTCTGACAAAACTATAGATAAAATAATAAAACGATACACAATTTTAGTCATTACACTGAAAATTTTTAAAATTGCATTATACTGTAACATACAAACAAAATTTAAAAAAAAAAACATTTAAACTTCTTTAAAAAGGAAAACTGTGAAATTATAAAAGATCTTTCAAAGTATATCACATTATGAAAGAATACACATTTACAAATGTAAAATAAAACTCAGATCTGCAGTTGGAATACCTAACACTTATTGAAAACTGCATCCTTTCAAAACATATAAAATATCAACAAACATCACTAGCACAGACAATATTAATAATGAAAAATTCAGCAGTGAAACATAAAAAATAAAAGGTTTTCACAAAGGAAAAAAAAAAAGACTCCATTCGTTGAAGATAAATTGTGCATTATTTAGTACAGAAAATATTTGAAGAAATTAACGCAATAAATAGTTAAGTTCAAAACTGATATTAGTGGACAGATTTCCATATAATATATCACAAAGCGTTTTACAAAAGTTACAAAATTATTGCAGTCACTTATTTTATACTGTCTATGTCCAACTTTCAAGTGGGTAGATGCGAACAGATGAATTTATATTTCAATATATGGACATTTTATTCAGGAAAAATTTCACTTAAAAAAATTCCAATTTTAGAGTGGTCCATGCACAGAGTAATAAAACCTTCAGATATATTAAAAGGGCATATTAAATGTTATTCAAAATAGAAGGTAAAAATGACATGGCATTATAATGAGATAAATAAATCACTCAATTATAACTACAATTATCCTAGAAAAGTCAATATCATATAATGCTAACTATAAATACTTTGTTAAAAGTGGCAATTTTTCTAATACAAATGCTGAAATAATTGATGAATACAACTTTGATCACTTACGTATCAAGACGAATAAGATCAGTATCTATCCCTACATTGTCACCATTTTCTGCATTGGTAACAGTACCTGCATTTGGAGCAGGAATAGGAGGAGGATCATCTACTGGTTTTGGATGCATCAGAATAAATGGCAATTCAGCAACTAAATCTCTGAAGGATACAATATCAAACTTTACAAATGATTATTCAACATAATTAAAATATTCCCAAAGACATTTTAAGCACATAAAAAATTTAATAGCTCACAGGTGGAGTAATTTTTGTTCACCATTAATTTTCTTGATTTCTCAAAAGAGAGAGAATATTGCTTTACAATTTTCATAATTTTTGTATTTCAGTTTTTGAAAGACAAATAAAAATGAGCGTATGATTCTTAGTTACAACATAGTTTACTCAGTTAATACACAATTTCTAATGTGAGAAGTGGAGCCACAGAAATTCAGAAGTTATTTTACAAATTATTAAACTTTTGAAATGGAGAAACTTTATCTGTCTTTATATATAATTTAAATCTTTTCAAAATATAATTACACAGAATACTGAGGAAAGTCAGAGGTTACTACATCTTATCTCTCCTAATTCCTCTTTCAAACACAAAATAAAAACTTTTTACTTTATGCAAAAATTTTACAATGCTCACATTTTTTTTTATCTGTACTGGATTATTTTCAGCACATATATGTTAACAGTAAATGAGGATCATCATGGATAGAGGAGAGGCATCAGTCTTTCAGCAGAATCCTGATTCACGATGGATGCACTGAAGAGAAGGAACATCTCCACGTTGAGTACATCATCGCTTCGAGTCCGGATATGGGATAATATTCGGTGCACATTCTAATCAGTAATTTACAGGAAGTGAAGGCTTGTGACTGCATCTTATCTTCAAGGCCTACATGATGCTTCTTTTCAATAGTAAAAAACATGACGGCATGTTGCCTCTTATGTTCTGAATATTTCTGACCATATAGGATCTATTGTTGCCCAAGCTTACATATTCTCCAGTTCTTCCCTTAATTGAGAACATCTCATCATACGTTACTAGGAGACTGACATGTCACTATTATGACTGATGAACTAGGGGATAGAGTTAAAGCTACACAGAGAATGATGTACCCATAATTGTTGGCCAAGTTCAGTTCAACTCTATGCTCAACTTGACTAAGAACCTTTATTGCTGCAGAGGCAGCGCTGGGCACCAAGTTCTGCACTGTGTACACCAAAAGCATCGGCAAATTTAATCATATCTTCCACCCATTATACTGTATATGCACAAAAATACAATTCTACCACTTGCTTTCCTCCTCATGCAGCATTTTTAGCAGCCAGCAGTGTAAATATGATTTATAAACGAACGTTTTAAAATCTGATATACAGTTCAATTAATTTAGCAATATTATTGATGCATGCAAATACTATAAGATTTGCAATGAATTTAAGTACAAAATTTCTTTTCAACTGCTCCCAGTGATCTTCATTACTTCTATTAGGTACTAAATACATAAAGAAAACTAGAATGCTTTTTAATTCAGTAATTACTTCTTAAATCTTAAACAGACACATTTTCTAAAAATGAAATATATATCTTTTTCTCTTCCTTGTACATAAAATGTGTTCTTTATATACAAAAAATTTTAAACACTGATCCTAATACATTTGAAAAAAAAAAAAAACTATCCAGCAAATAAATACGATATTCTCATATTTATAAAAAGTTAACTAGTTATTATTAAGTTAAATATTTTATTACCCTCCAAGAAGAGGTCCAAGACACAACTTGACTTTGACTTTATATTGGACTATGATCCCTAAATTCTCTTTTTGAGTTGCATCACTGATTCTAATGGAAGAAAATGTTTGAGAAGAATAAAAATAATTACTATTATGTAACATAAAACTATATACAAATGAAAATTTTACAATTAGTAGGAATAAGTAATTGACCAGATATAAAAAGGCATAAATTTAATATTTATAAAAATAATTAATTTATAAACACTATTTAATTAATATGTTAAGCAATGCTGTGAAGTATATTTTAAAAAGATACTAGTCAAGAACTTCTAAAAGAAAACCATCACCATATCCATATAAACAAGAAATTCAAACAGATGTCCTTTTATATAAAACATTAAACTTTATATTTCAGTGAAGAATATTATTAAGACATGCAAAGTATTTTGATACAACATTTTACTTTCTCTGTACATGTCAGCCAGTTAAAAATATCGATAAAAAGCAAAGCACAAGTAATTACTTCTTTATATCAGAATAATCAATTTTAAAAGGAGAAAAATTGAAAAACAATGAATGGTTTACACAGAGTACTCGATTTTCACTTTAACAACATTTGTAAGTACAACTACAATTTTACTCAGAAAACTTATTCATCACTTAAAAACGAGATATCAGTAAATAATTAGCTAGATAATCATTTAAAACTCATATATACGCTGTGTAGATTACATTGGATTACTTTTTGATAAACAATGCAATTCAATTTACATGGCACATATGTAAATTAATTATCAACAAAGTGCCATTTTTAAATATACCTTTCAAATAAATAAGACTTAAGTAACTGGTTAAAATATATGAGAGTTAAATTTTTATGTATTGGTTCTAGAAACTAAAGGAATATTTTTAATTTTAGAAGTGCACACAAGACCCTGGGAAAAATTGTGGGTTTCATTTTAATGTCAACTAATTAAAATAATTTATTTTCATATAATCATGATTACTGTAAGCATGCCAGGAATTTCATTGTCTAAAGAATTGGCAAAAGAGTTAACTAAAACCAATACTAAAGCATTAATAACCAAGAGTTTACTAAAAAGTCAATACATATATAAAAACTAAGTATTTTTATGATTTAAAATTAAATGAAAACATTAATAACATACGTACATAGTTGAAGAAGCTAAATTTGTCCCTTCGTGCTTCACTTGCCCATCTAGAGCTAAACCTCTTTTATTTAAGTTGTTAGCCAAAAGTGGTCGAAGATAATATACTTTAGACAGAGTAAAGCCAGGTCCAATAGGACAGCCTTCTCTACAAGGGAAAATATTTATGATGAACTGAAATATAAACTAAGATTGCCAAACATTTTTAAATATTTCCATAGTAATCATATATACTAAACAAAACAAAATCCAGAAATATACTTAAAACATCAATTTTACGTAAATTTTGAACATTCATAATTATATTTGCTGTGCACTGTAGTAGAATTAAAATATGTGCCCATGAATTGAAGTACGTACACACTACAACGATAGTGAAAATACAACACCATGAATGAGTCTGTTGAAAGCAAACAAAAGCTGAAAAAACAGAAAGAGGGCGGAGAGACTATTTTTTTGTGGGGCTATGTAAAGTCATTGGTCTATGCGAATAAGCCACAAACGCTTGACCCTTTGGAAGACAACATTCGCCGTGTTATTGTCATTATACGGCCACAAATGTTGGAAAAAGTCATCGAAAATTGGACGTCCAGATTGGACTACATCCGAACCAGCCGTGGCAGTCATATGCCAGAAATCATATTTAAAATGCAATGCTACAAGATTATCTTTCGAATAATAAAAAAAATTGATGTCAATCGAATAATACATCGTTGTTTTATTGCAATTTAAAGTTCTATACCTCTAAAAAAACACCCTTTACATAAATTATGTTACATAAATATATATTACTTATAGTACATGAGTATATTGTTAAGAAGGTTGATTTGCTTCACTATATTAATATCACTTTGGCTTTTTCAAAAGTTACAAAATGAATCTTGAATAAGGGAAATGCAAAAACAGTTTTTGAAAAGCAATTAAAAATACTTCATAAGGAAAAAATAGTAAAAAAAAAAAGAATGGAATATATATTCTCAAAACATAAATTTTCCATGAAAAATGAACGCAATTTGAAAGATGAGAAAATCAGAGAATAGAACCTAGGTCTTCTTTGTGGAAAGCAGATGTTTTGACCACTCGACCAGCTAGGTTTTACGAGAGGAGAAATTTGAGAATTTTAAAAGAAAATTAATTGAATAAGGGATCAATTAGAATATTCCTGGGTCTGTTAAAATTTAAATCTGGGTTACATTTTTCAATATCCGAGATTGTATAATTACTGGAGTATCAAAAAAGTACTGTATCAAAAAAGTTAACAGATAATTTTTAATAAATTGCCTGATAAAAAATACTTTGCTCATGAAACAGAGGTCTTTATTCCTCATGAACCTACGAGCATTTATTAAATTTGTTGAAAGTAGCATGTGTTTAAAATCAAAATGGATTTTTTTTTCAAAATTTAAACTGAAGATTGAGACTTCTTGCTTTTTTAAACAATGCTTTTAAAGTATATATATATATATATATATATATATATATATATATATATATATATATATATATATATATATATCGCAGGGAAATGATTAAATTAGAGATTTCATCAAATTGATAAGGGAGATGATCAATTCACACAAGATGTTGAAATAGAACTCTGTAACTTAAGGAAAGTAAGTGATATGATCAAATCCCTAACCTGGTTCAGTGAAATGATGGAATGATATTGTCAAGAATTTAAAAGTTTTTACTTAGCAAATATGGTGCATTATTAAAAATAGAGTAATTAATGCAATAATAATCATTGAATTACAAATTATTTATCTGAAATTAATTAATAAAATAAACAGATAATACAGCTGGTATTTTTTTTTTCTGTAAAGAAAAGGATACTTACAGTAGAATTTCTACCTTTTTTTTTAATTATACATTAATGTACTACTTAAGAAATGTTCTGCTTTATTTGTATCACCTTTTTTTAGTTATTCTTTCCCTTTTTAAAATAGTTTTTTTTTAATTATCAAAAAGCTTTTTTTTTTTTTTTTTTTATTTATAAAGAGGGTAGGGTCTCGAATTCCCTAATTTTTCTGTTTACATTTTTCAATTGAAGTTTTATCCAGTTACTAATTTTCAGGCATACAAAAGTGATATATCAATTAAAAGATAATAATGCAAAGAATGTAACTAAAAAATTATATTTAGGTCATTTTGTTTTGGTGTGTCACGTCAGAAGCCCGGCACTGCCTGGCGCGGACGAGGAGAGGGGGGAGGTAAAAGGGAGTGGTAACAAGCGAAAACAGAGCTCTACAAATGCTGACTTGTTTATTTCATCATTTCACTAAAACAGTTCACAGATTTGATCAAATCACTTACTTACATCAGGGAAACAACCAAAAGAGATGTTATTTTAACATCTAGCGTGAATTGATCATCTCTTTGGGATTTGACGAAAGCCTTAATTTCATCATTTTCCTGCAATATATATATATATATATATATATATATATATATATAAAAGCCCCCTTATCTTTATAACCAAAATATATTAATGTAAATTTTTTCTTGTGATTTTTTTCGTTTAGTTCAAAACGCTTTCTACACGAAAAGTGTTAAAAATACTTTAAAAAAAAAAAAAAAAAATTGATTTATAAAATTATCTAAAAAAAAAAAAAAAAAAAAAAGATCAATTGTCTTAAAAAGGAAAACTATTAATGGAACTTTAGAATAAATATAAGGCTAAATTTTTTTAAAAAATATTGTACTTAGTAGATTTAAATCGATCACTTTTTCTTCAAAAGCTATGCTTATTGAACTGAATATATCTGTGCATTCAATTCGGCTTATTATGTCAGTAACGTAATTTTTCAAATGTGCATCGAAATATTTTTAAAGTAAACTAAAAGTTTTATGAAGGATAATAAATATTAATACTGACAAATTTTTAAATGAATTTCAAAATTCTATTTTATGCTTCATTATATCTTAATATAACATACAAAAGAAACATCTACAATTGTAAATAATTATTTAGATTATAATAAAACAGTGCCGATTTAAGCTCATTTCGGGCCCTCTGCGCAGAAAATCTACAGGTCCCCTCGGCACTGGAGGATCGAAATTTATAACCAGAAAATCTGGTTAAGTCAAGATTTGCCGGGCCCTTGGGTTCCAAGCTTGACGCCCCAAGCGCCCAAAGGATAAACTGGTACTGTTATAAACTTATTTAAAATAATGCTAACGATTTTTAATAAGTAAAAGTGATTAAGATTTTTACAAATAATATAGAAATGTTTGCTTTATTAACGGATGCAGAAAATGAACTTATAGAATTAAAGATATATACTTATAATGAAACAAAAATAAATTTTTCACATGCATCATTTTTTATTGGCCAAATTTGGTGATTTTTGTTATATTCAACCTCTTCTTCCAGTGTAACCCAGCAGCGGATGCAATTTGGACTGCCAAGTTAAGGTGGAACGGATTTTAAGTCAATACCTGCGAAAAAGCAGTTTGGCTCGAAAACTGATTTTCGACACCAATGACGCCAGTAGGCAAAACGACAGTAAACATAGCACTTGCGAATTTTTTTTTAGGGCTTAATTTTAAGTTATATTTTCCAAATTTCACACATCGATAACAAACAGTAATTTTTAAACAAAAAAGGTAAAAAAAAAAATACTGCATAAATGAATTTTTGTGAAGAGAGTATTAGACAAAAAGCACAAACACTTAGTTAAAATCCATAATTTTTAAGCAATTTTTTCAATCTTTGGACAGAACACTGATAATAACGTTTGACACACGGGAAATAAAAGCTTCAAGCCATTATTTTTTATAAATGACGAAGTTATTAAATGTTTAATAAGAATTTAGAGTATTTTTTAAAAAAATCGTAAAAATTTTTTTTCGGCATTTCACCTTTTAAACCATTGATTCTAAAAAACCAAAGCATGAACTTTTGTAGTACAGAATAACGATTCATTACAATGATAAGAAATCCATACAGAACGACTGAAAAAATCTTTTCATGAAAAGGCATCGATATTGATTTCTTTTAGAAAAAGTCACAAAAAATGCAATATAATAACGTTACTTTGTTCAAAAAAAATTATACTGTATCGTGGCGAAATAAACGAACTTTTCGATTCAGGAATTTTTTTTTTTTTTTTTGTCCAATTTTAAAACGGTAAAAAAAAAAAATTGTGCGTGGAACGCCACGCAATAGAAGTGAAACTTCTTTGGTGACGTTGGAACATATTGATTATTTGTCCTAATATTCCAAACTGACCATGTACATGTCTCAGTCACCTAATTTGCATGAAAGGTATTCGTGGCGAAATGAGTCTGATACCAAATCCAAAGTAGGAAGATGTGCTGAAATTTCTGGGCATACCTAAAACACTATATTTTGATAAATTTGGTATACTTTTCCTACTTAAACTTTGTCGGCAATTGCAGTGCTTTAATATCTTCTAAATTAATTCCCGGTAAAATATTTTGTGCTCAGTAATAGGCATTCTCAAATATCACAAATCGAACACCCGTGACTGAAAGGATTATCAATGAACCACTTTTGAAAAACTTTGTGAGCATTTTTAAGGGAATAATAATCTTTGTAATGTAAGATAGAATTTATTTTCGATTCACATGCATCAGTTCCAACACGCACTAGACTTGTTGAGGGCTCTGTAGTTAATGTGTGTGACCCAAGGTGGTTCTAAAAGTCCGTATTAATCTGTGCTGTCATTAGAAGAGTCTCAATAACATTTCCATCCCTTAAACTGGGCATTAAGAGAGTATTTTCCAGTGCTTTTTTTCCGTGCTCGATCTTCTCTAATGTACTCAGATGGAAATTTGGCACCACCACTTGATGAATTTGCACTATTTTTTTGTCACTTTTTCGACTTGACTTACTGCTAGTTTTTTTTATTTGTTTTTTTTCTTTCACGAAACTCTTTTCCTCTTTGTGCATTTGATTTATGTATTTTGACTAGAATTAATAGTTATTCAATGCAAATGAAAATTAAAGAAATAAATTTGTCAAAATATGTTCCATTTTGTTGGACATGTAAGTTTAGTAAGACACCACTGCAAAACGAAAGTGTTGGTTCTGTTGGATAAATGGTAGTCTTCTTATCAAGTACCATGAATTCAAACCACTCATGCCAATAATGGAGCCAAGAAATCTTGCAACAGTTCAAAGGAATGGTCTCTGAGCCTTCAATGCTTGATAAAATGCATGATTAGCACATTTTCTTCCTCAAACCATCTCCACCACAACTGGTGCATCACAGATGCGTGTTTGTAGTTCACTGTGATAAACGAGACTAACTTCCTTTATGAGGGCCAGATTAAAAAACTCTTCATGAATTCATCAGTGAGCAAGGACAGGCTCTATTAGTGGTGACATGCATCTTTGTAACAGTATATTTCCTTCACAATAATAAACAGCCCTACTAACTGACATTACTCTCCACAAGAGTGTCATGACTATCACAAAAACACTCGTATCTTCCCTCATATCTCAATCACAAAGCGATGAACAGTTGTGTACTTCGAATCATTTACAAAACTCGAAAAGTAGCATCTAAAATGCTACAATTTGTATCTTTTCTAGTCACTTCTTTTTGGTGCTCGATTTCATTGCTATGCAGTGGATATTGATTGATTTCCATAATGAGAGCTATAACATTAAGACAAAACTTATTCCATGCATTTGCTTCAAGATGACTTGCAAGTGTTTGACACAACTTATTTTCAAAGGTTTTCATGACACAGGAGTAAAGAGCGGGAACCTCGACCTTCATGATTAATAGAAATGATCTGAGCATAATAATTTTAAATATCCTTAAAAAATTATAAATATGACCCTTAATCCTGAAAATAAAGTAACATTAGTGATAGAAAGTTTATTCTTTGTTAAATGATGAAACCTGGATTTACTGTTAGGCCTTTCAAGAAAAAAAATTGAAGATAAATTATGAGGGTGAATATTAATATTTACACTAATAATTAGTTTATGCACCACAACCCGTAGGATAGAGAATCCAACTAGATATATCCACCTGAAAGAAAGTATATTAAAGGGGTCCCCAATAAAAACAAACCTAGTCTCATCCTTGATTTTGGATTTGTCTATATGCATCTCTCGCTCATTGGGACACTGAAATTGATTAAAAACGAATTTTATTAAATGGTTACATGTAGTTGAGAGAAAACTTTAACTAGAAGGACAATCAATAACATTAAACGTCTTGAAGATTCCAAGTTTGGTATTTTAGAAAAATTTTATTGACTGAAAGATAAATTGAGGGAGTGCCAAATATGATTTGTCAAGTATTTGTACTTGAAATTTTATAACATTTCGTGATTTATAAATAGATATATTAATTTCATTAGAATTTAATGTTTTGATATGGCAAGAGGTGAGTGAGACACTCAACTCCCATGCCATACTTATAAATTCAATCACAGTTATATACTATAGTTAAAAAAATTTTCAAAAAAATTTATATAAGGGAACCAAGAGAATCAGTTGTCAATAATTAGTCTCGAGATACTTGACTAGGTTCAGAACCATGATTTTTCAAAAGCGCAAAGACAAATATTTTTAAAAATATTTAGTGTCACTTAAATTAGAATACACATATAAAATTGTTTTATAAATATTATTAAACTAAAAAAAATATTTAAATGCAATATTTAGGCAAGAAAGGAACATAGAATTACCTAGTTTCAAAACATTCTCCTTTTATGAAAAGCACTTCAAAAACAAAATATCTGGCCTATATAAAGCTCAGACATCTGTGCAGAGCCTGAGCTTAAGATTTTTGAAATATATATAACTTAGAAGTGGATTTATTCCTATTTTAATACATCAGAGAGGAGAAATTTTAACAAAAGAAAAAAAAACACAGATAGTTATTTAAATTGGTAGTAAGTCTGAAAATAATGTGAATTTTTCAAAAATCCTAGTTCAGGCTTTCTGGAAAAGTCTTAGCTATATATAAGTAAAATATTACTATTATACAAGCAATTTTCATAAAAGGAGAATGTTTTGAAAATAGGTACTTCTAAGTTCATTTCCAGCCAAAATATTGCATCTAAATAATTTTCTTAACTGTAATAATATTCTTAAAACAGTTTCACATTGTATTTTTATCCAAGTAATACTAAATATTTAAAAAATATTCGTTTGTAAGCTTTTGCAAAATCACAGTCCCGAACGTAGTCAGACACCCTTAACAGAGACAACAATAATTACATTATTAATATTAAAGATAGGTGTTTTTTTTTTTTTTGCAGAACACTGTACCATCACATGCTGCACACTCGCATGCAAAAGAATAAGTTCTTCCAGGTGAAATTTTAATAAGTCTTAAAATTGATCAGAGGTTAGATTAATGACTGCATTAGTGTAAATTTGTAAGGACTTCAGGTTTCAGAAGCAACAACAAAATTGTCGGCATGTTGGAAAACATTTTTTAGAATTTGAGTTTAGAAATGGATTAAAGTTAATGCTCTGGAACAGGGGTACTCAACCTTTTTCCCACTAGGCTACATACATGTAACAGCTATTTAATGTGGGCCACAACATGAGGATCAATAGGGGAGGGAGGACGCGATAATACCACAAACATTTAAAATGTGGAAAAATTCATCAAAATATTAAACCTCTTAATTTTGGGGTTTCATTTTAATACAATATTCACATTTATTCTTTAGATACTACCCGAAAAAAATCGGTTTTATGCACTTTTTTAGCGAGTTATGGGGTAGTTCCGATTTAATTTTTATCTGAGATCAAGCCCCTTGTTCACATTCTACAGTCATTCGAAGCTGCCATGTACTTTGATAATTTTCTTTTGACAAAGCCTCACTTATTTTTATTAATAATATTAATTTATGAAGTGCAGGATGGCAGCAAAGAGTTTTTACTTCCTTTCTCGGTGTCTCAACAGCCCAGGGTAGCGAAACTCCCATTGCTCCAAGAAATTCACTTAAGAACATCGTATTAAAAATTTGGTGGGAAATTATTTATCAAGAAATTCAATATATCAATTTTGCTTTTGGTGTTGCATGGGTACGAATTCATATTCCTTTTCTATTTGGAACAGTTGCAGTTAGTGATAACAAACAACAGTGGAGTAGAGACAATTATGGGTGGAACTAATTTTTAAACAATCTATCATATCTTGCAAGCGAAAAATATTAAAGAGAAAATATATAGTTTCAAGAAGATTTGGACTATTTTGTAGTAAAAAACCAACAATGATCAGTAATTGTTTGATCGCATTCAATGACACTTTTTCTCGAAGATCTCCTGCAAGAGGTGATAAATAGGGTTTCTTGAATAATCTTTGCAACAGTGTTTTGTCAGTTGTAATATCACAGCAGTAACAAAAACATATCCTAAGTTTGTTATACTACTGATAATCATATGGAACCATTTACTAATCAGAAATTGTGAAGGAGTGTTTCTAAAATGCGTTTAATTTAGAGTTAGTGACAAAAATTAAAAATATAAGAAATAATTAAAAAAAATAAGACAGGAGTTATAATTATTTTGATCAACACTTTCCACATATTAAATTTCCAATATTATCAGTCTTAAAGCATTTCTCTACCCCCCTCTCCCATTTATACTCACATTGCAGCCCGCATGAAGTAGCTGACATATGTATGCGGCCCATCAGAAAAAAAGGTCAAGTACCCCAGGTCCAGGGAGAGCCTTGGCCTTCCCAAGAAGCCTTTTCCAGGCCCGCATTCTCCCTGATAGTGTTCTCCAATTCTTAAATCTCAAAACCAGGAGATATTTTTCTAGGCCATCGATCCATGCCTGCCCTTTCGTCATGTGTCAATTGGTTGGGCATTGAAAACTTTTTTAGTGGTGCAGTTTTCGTCCATTCTGACACTGTGACCTGCCCATTTAATTCGTTGTATTTTGATGAAGTTAACAATGTCAGATTCTTTATATGATTGATAGAGCTTTAAATTTGATCTTCCCTACATTTCATTTTCCTGAATTCCTCCAAAAATAAATCTTAAAATATTCCTTTCGTAGATGCTTATCATGTTCTCAACTGTTTAATACATGGACCAAGTTTCACATGCATATGTTAATACTGATCTTAAGACTTTTATATAACTGAACCTTTGTTTTTCTTTCGATTAAATTCGATTTTATGTATTTTCGTATTCCATTAAGCCATCTATTAGCCATAGTGATTCTCTTGCAGAATACAAATGCTACTAGAAAATCTTTGCAATAAGTTGAGTGTGAATTATTAAAAAGATCTAGTTGACTAAAATCTCTAGAAAATTATATCGAAAATTTCAGATATGAATTTGGAAAAATGTGAAACAAGGAGCAACTGATTTATCAGGGCTCCCATTTGAAGAGGAAGCAGGACAAGCTCACAGGTAACAATATATATATATATATATATATATATTAGGTGAAAGTAAAGAATTTGTTTATGAATTTTTGCAAAAAGGAAAATTTCATAGCAAATTTATTTTATGTGTCATATGCTATAGAGCAAGAGCAGAACTATCTTGAAAAGTTCAGATTTAAGAAACAGTTGTAGACCACTTTACAGTATTTTTTGAAGATAGATTATTACCCGAAATTAAGAAGAAAACTATACAAAAAAGCTAAAGGAAACTTAGACAAGACGATATTGAATCTTTTAATTTTGACAATATGAATTGGATCAGTTTTTACTATTATTAAAAGAAAATAACAATACAATAAAGACCCCACTAAAAATTTATATAGTTGCCAGAGAAAACCTCATGTAGAGATACTTTTGAAAATATTTTTAAAAATACCGATATCAAATGCATCAGGTTGTAGCAGGTCTAACCGCAATTTTTGATGAATCCTGTTGGGTAAAAATTATCCTTTTAACTGTGAGTTCAGTTGAAAACCTTTCTCTGTGAAGACGACGAGATTTACGTAAACGAGAACTTCTATTTAAGTGTTTGCATTAGAGTAGATGATGATGGTTGATAGCAGAGATTGAAGCACGAAGATTACTACCGGAGGTTGTATAGTTAAGCAAGTTATCTAAAGAGAATACAAGCAAGTCAAGAGCATTCCAATTTTTAGATAAGTTATATGATAGTTAAATTAATCCTAAACGATTGCTCTTCCGGGTTTAATGTCAAGTGCATTTTCCCCCTTTAATTGTGTAGTGTGATTAAGGGAAGATAGTAATAAAATTGTGTTTAAATTACTATGGTTGATCTTTGCTCCAAACACTAACGTCCTCAGGTATGTTACAAGGTGACAGAATCTTTTTCAATTTAAAAAGAAGTACTCTCTCTGTGAGAGAGAAGACAAACTGAACGACCATATTATACATAGAACAAGATGTTTTGAATATAGATATGGCAAAAATAATTGATGAATTTGCTAAAGAGAAATCAAGAAGTAAAATTATGTAGCAAAACTATAAGCTCAGTAGTAAGGTTTTTAATTCCTTTAAATACAGTAAAGAATATTCTCTAGCATTTGAATTTTATTGTTAAGAATACATTTTATTTTGAGAATTTAAGGCAAACGAATATCTTCACTATCTTAGTTTTTCGACTCTGGAGCCCATGGGCCTCAAACCTTTTACCAACAGGGGTCTCCAACTACCTTAATTCGCTTATGGGTGGACTGCAGGATGAGTATCGCTGCTTTAAGTGATTGATAATCTGTAATATAGTTAACATTTATTAGATCTATTCATCATATGTTCAGGGCCGTTTTTAGGCTTAGGCACAAAAGATTGAGGGTGCCGAAAATTGGAGTGAGAAAATAAGAAAAACTTGAAATTACAGCAAACGTACCTACGAAGATAGTAAAGTGATGGAAAAGATAATTAACAATTTGAAAACAGTTAATCCAAAATATATACTCTATAATGTAATTGCGAACGATTTCATTAATTTACAAAATGGTAAATCGTTCATGCCATAAAGTAAGAAATAAACAAGAGTGGCCAAACCATGCAACTATTCTTTCCTTACGGGAGGTCCATAGGTGGTGGTTAACGGAAACTCACCAAAGAACAAAAATAAAGAAATATATAATAATCTTTGCATTTCTTAAAACCCTATAACATGGTAAAATAGAGTTTATATGTTAGAAATTCTTTCTATCGTAGAATGTATTCCCTTCCTCAGTGGCACGACAGCCAGGGTGGACCTTGTCCATTTCAAGAAGCCTTTTCCAGGCCAACCTTCTTCTTGCCAGTGTTCTCCAATTCCTAGTTCTTAAAACTAGGAGATCTTTTTCTAGGCCATCAATCCATCTGAGATTTGGCGTGCTCTTTTTTTGTGTGTCAATTAGTTGAGCCTTGAAGATTTTTAGTGGTGCAGTATTCGTTCATTCTGAGAACTTGACCTGCCCATTTGATTCGTTGTATTTAGATGAAATTAACAATGTCAGATTCTTTATATGATTGATAGAGCTCGGAATTTGATCTTCTCTTCCCCACATTTCATTTTCCTGAATTCCTCCAAAAATAAATCTTAAAATATTCCTTTCGTAGATGCTTACATGTTCTCAACTGTTCAAGACATGGACCATGTTTCACATGCATAAGTTAATACTGATCTTAAGACTTGTATACAACAGAACCTTTGTTTTTCTTTGAATTAAATCCGATTTCATATATTTTCGTATTCCATTCCTTTTAGCCATAGTAATTCTCTTTTGGATTTCAAGAGATTTTAATATTTTACTATATTCCAGACAGAAATCAGTATTATTAGCTTAAAATTCATTTAGACGTGTGGACTTTCATTTCAAATTTATTGAAATACTTTTTGCTATAGCTAAAAAAAATAGCTCGTTTTATAGCAAAAACTCATTTCAGATTTTAATGATTGATAAAGTAACAAGTATGAATCTTATAACAGCCAATTATAGAAAAACTAAAAGTCATACTAATAGGAAAAAGATGTTATCTGAAAATAGTAAAAAATGACAGCAGAAATTATCTACAAATGTACCAACTTTTGAAAAAAAAAAAAAAAGAACTGCAATACTCAAACTTTACAGCAAGGGCCTATCATCAGACAATCATTTTTTCAACCCGAAGCCAATAACGATTTAACATACAAGCTTTTTTTGAATTATTGCAAAAAGTGTTCATTCTGTGTTGCTAACGAACGCCTCCACCATTCCATAGGGTACTTTGTACAGAATTAACATTTATGTAAGTCTTGTGTGATAGTCATGGAACTGTTTTCTCAAATTTTCAAGAGAAAGTAAAAGCTTGCATGATATAAATAGCAGGCTGGTTGGAGCCTTATTATCCATAAGCAAAGGCCATGATTCTTTGCTTACTTTTTCTTTTTATGCTAAGCAATGGATAAAAAAAACATTTTTTTCCCCAGAGCATAGATAAATTACTGATTAAAAAGTTTATAAAAAAAAAGGCTTGACCCATCATGTCAAGCAACTAGAGAAGGTCACATAAAAGTAGACCCTTTTCTAAGAAATAAAAACATTATTGATGTGTCTTATATGTTGGTACTTTTAAATAGTAAGGGCAGGATTAGGTATTCCTTTTGATATCCTTAAATTCCAGAAAAGTATTGCTAAAGTACAATCAGAATTTTGTGGGAATTATGGAAGACGACAGTTCAGGGTATTAAATATAACAAAAAAAGGACGTTGAATTTTAATACAGCATTTGGAACCATGGAGATGCATGCTATCCTAATGATGTGGAGACCATCAATGAATGAATTCCAAATGAGACTAAACTCTTTAAATTTTGGCTGATAACATGAATCTGATGTAAAAATTGGGGGGAAAAAAAGGAGTTATTTAACCATATTGGAATGAAGGGGGTTTAGTAAATATAATAAAGTGATTTTGGTAGTAGCATGGAAGCATAATTGACAAAAATATCCCAATACAAATTTTTTACAGAAACGCCATAAAACAATACACAGGCACCAAAAAATTAGAACTTGGAATTCATGGCAGCTTAATGTGTTGTTTGTCAACCAACAAAAAGCCTATGCATGAATTCGGAATCATCTTAGTTTGTACAAAAGAACAATAGACAAAAGTAAACCCCAGTATCACACAGTTCCATGAAAATGGGTCTGTTGTAGCAAGTTATTGAAAACATTATGCCAGTATATCAACATTTAGCATCAGATTCTACACTTGATAGAAGCATAGAAAGTGTGCATAACTGCATCTAGCTATGATGCCCAAAGAGAGTTTGTCTCGAAAAGGTTAGAATTAGTTATGAAATGTTGTACACAAACTAATTTTTTTTTACTAGATTGTTCTGCTCTAAAAAAAGTGGAAATAACTTCAATGTAATACTAGTTTGTCGCTTCATTGGAAGGAATCTCGTAAAATTTTCATAGATTGAGTGTTGTTCAGTATTTTTTAACAAAGGCCGAGTATTGTGTTGTGTGTTGAAACATCCAAACTGAAATCAAGAGACAAAGAAAATGTTGCAGTACTTTAAGTTCTTCAATTAAGTTATCACAAATATGCTTTGCAATATCTTCAGTAGGTCTAGCACAGGTAGAATCTGAGAGTTGGAATATTTTTTTTTCTGAAATGATTTGATTTTTTTAACTGAATTTATCAAACATTTGATAAATTGATTTTACAGTACATTGGAAGCACTCCTTAACAATTCCTGTTTAAGTAAACGAATTCATATGTTAATCAATAATATATAACAAATTTCATAGGATGCCTTTATTACCTTTGAATTTTGTGACATGATCACAGACAAAACACTTTGTTGCTGTTGAAATGATTTTTTTAAGAAAGCCAATTTATAGCTCTTGAAAGAGATCCTTGAAGAAAAGAGCAATTGAAAGTTTAGTGTTGAGTGGTACAAAATGATGGGCAAAATTATACACATTTAAATATAACAATTTCAGGACAGATCAAATAAGTTGTTGATCCATTTTTGTTTTTCACTACAAAATAGTCAAGTTCGCAATTGTCTTGAAACAACCTATTTTCTTTGGCTATTTATCACTTGGAAGACATGAGGGTTAATTAAAAATTAGTTTTGCTCATAAAATGGTCGCTACTTCACGGTTATTTGTTATCATTAACCATTGCAGTTACAAATAAAAAAATATCCTGTAATTCATACTGCTACTGATAGCAAAGCTGATATATTTTATAGCTTGATTGATAGAATTTCCTGCTAAATTTTTTAATGTATTGTGATTAAATAATTGAATTTTTTTATTGCAAAGGGTCATGACCAGGCTATTCAGAAAAGTCCATCGGGCCATAGGTTGAGTATCGCTGTTCTACAATGTAGGTGCCAGCTCTGAATTCTGTGGATAACCTCGATTAACTAGGGAATATTCTAATTATGAAAAATATGAAAGAGTATCAACAAATTTATGTTCTTAAAAACACTTAATTTCAATAAGAGAAAAATGTGTGATGAAAAATTCTACTAGTTTTAATATTAGTAATTGAATTGTTGAGTGCATTTTCACAGCTGCAGTTTTTTTCAAAATCTGAACTAATTTAAATGAATAATGCTATTATCAATTCACCAAAAATGAAATAAATTAGCAAAAATGTGGTCAGTTGTTTTCCGTAAGTAGGTAACAAATTGGTGAACATAATTCAATGGACAACAGTTCCTACTTGGATTTAATAACTTTGATTCAGAATTTTTAAGCTGCTAAGAAAATAAGATAAAATACATAAGTTAATAGTTTTTAGAAATAAATGTCAATATACAATTAAAATATATAATCTTTCCAAATATTATAATCTATTAGATCAAGCTCAAGGGCCCCAGTGCCTTCTTAATTTTAAAAAAATTATCTTCACCTCCACTGAAAGGATATCCTTGGGCGGTCTCGAATTGCCACAAAGAAATAAAACGATAAGGAAAAGGGGGAGAAGAAACAAAAAAGTTCATTAATTTTTTGCTTTGGAGTTGCATTAGGTGAGTCTGGAAGAGAAATTTCAAAAGGGCACTGAATTAATTTTACCAAAAGTGATTTTAAAATTCAAGCCATATCTTAGATTATTAAAATGGACAATAATCCACCCAAACTTCCTATTCGGTTTGCATTATTAATTTGTCATTTATATATACATTTTAAAAGTTAAAACTTCAACAGAATAATTATTCTTTGTTAAATATTGCTATTTTTTTAAAATGTTAGTTAAAATAAAATTTCATTTCTACTGATTTTTAAATTAGAATTCCAGCAAATGAAGGTTCGAACAGGAAGGATCCAATATTTCACAATAATTTGAAAGCCCAAATTGACATTGCATGTAGGATAAAAATACCTCTATAAATGTTTTTAACCAATCAACATTGCAGACAGTATCAGCTGTAAAGTGAATTTATTATAATGGCACTTAATATTAAGAAATATTTAAGACCATATTTTGTTATACAACTTATGCCTGACTTTGGAAAATCACTGTTTGGTCCCATACCGAAAAACTGGTAGTCTCCGAGGAATATCTTGGTCTAGAACCCTCATTAATCTATTAAACTGTAGATTTTATTTTGTGACAAGAATGATATCAGGATTTCCTATACTGGAGTTGGCCTCAAAAGTGTAGGGTTTAACTCAGGTATATTAAAAGACATGAAGTGACAAAATCAATTTCTAAATATATCTCCTCCCCCCCTCAATAAACAATATCATAGCTCTGGATGGCAGAATCTTGCAGTTAAGTTCCAATCTGCAGACAGTCTTGATGGCAGCTGTAAATTAAAAGCTCAGCTACTAGATTACTAAAAATTGTAGTGATGAGGAAAATATGCATTAACTATAAGGAATGAAAAAATTTTTAGATACAAAAATATGGCTTTTGTAGATTCATTTTAATAAAGAAATCCGGCAATATTACTTTATTAAAACAGACTGTAAGACATTTTCTATAGAATTAAAACTGAATGAAGATTAAGCGCAACAGACTTAGAAGAAAAGCCGAGCTAACACACAGGACCTTTGGATGTTCAGGTGTCGAGAAAGCAATCAGCGCTGTTTAGAAAAACTGTGCTCATCGTAAAACGAAAATCATTTAATGATTTCATTTCTGGCACCAATTATCAGAGAGACAGTAGGAAAGTTTTCAATTTCTTTTCTGGTATCAAAAATGAAAGTAAGCATGCTCCTAAACAACCATTTCAAGTCGCTAATAAAACTATCACCTTTGGTACACAAATCGCAATTCATTTGTCAAACATTTTAAAAACTCCCATCAAAAGAATAAACATGCAAGAATATCTTCAAGGGTTATAAAGCGTAAAATTAAATCACTCGCCACAGATTTTGGTGCTCGAGTTACTTGCTGTTAAAAAGGGGAAAATCCCCAGGAGAAGATGGCATAGACTGAGTTCCTACAACATCTGAGTTCTTGTGCATTAAGCACTTTGTTAAGGTTCTTCAATTTGATTTGGAATTCATGAACTATTCCTTCTCAGTGGCTTAGAACCATAGTTTTACCAATCCATAAAAAAGATAAGGATCCAAAGGATCTTTAAGGTTACAGACCAATTTCTATAACAAGCATTTTTGGGGAACTATGAAGAGAATTGTAACTAAAAGACTTAGTTGGTTCTTAGAAACCAAAATAGCCTCCTTGCAGAGGAACAGACTGGATTCAGACAATTTGGATCTACCAACCAACAGGTAGCATTCCTTAGCCAGTCTATCAAAAATGCCTTGGATAAAAGCAGAATGCTGTCAGTGGTACTCATTAACCTAAAATCTGCTTATGACACTGCATGGACCAATAAATTGCTGAAACTCACCAATCTTGGTATTAAGAGCAACATGCTTAACTGTTTTCATGGTTTTCTATGGTAAGATCAGATATGGGTGAGGCTTTTCCAAATATGGTGTTCTTAAAACTGGGCTACAGATCAAAGAGGAGGGTTCAGAGGTTTATTAAAATTTATATAAGGATCTTGTATTAATAAAATATCCATGCCAAATTCGGTAGCAACCTTGAAGACTTGCAGGTGTATGGCTCATAAATGATAAAATATTTAACTGTAATAAATCAATAAAAATTGTTTAATTTTTAAAAAATAAGGAAAATCCTTTTTTGTTGTTGCTGCCATACTCTAGAGGTTGATCCAGTATTTTTGGTTATGAAAATTGCAATGGATGCAAAAGGCCTGACAAAAACAAATAAAAAATAATTATACATAAATATGAATTGACACATGTATGCACATAAACTTAGAAATCATAACAGTAGATGAAGAAACAAAATCGGCAGGGGGAGAACTTCAAATAGAACAATAAACCATTAAAAATAATGAGAGAAATGTAACATATTAAGTGGCTAGCATAGAGGAAGGAAGGGATAGAATCTGAAAACTTAAATGTCAGTCAGTATAACTAAGAATACATTTTTCTCTTGAAGATGGGACAGGCACAGTACCAGTAACTTTTAGTGATGGCATGACTGGTAGCGAAACACAGGTTGGAAGAAGCACACACAATGGATACCGGAAGGTCGCCAATGATCTTCTCCGTGGTTGCCGAAGGTGCTGTAGATCATGCGGAACTTGATATTGCCGCATTTGCGTATATGTTTAAAAACTCAATAACTCAAGTGATGTAGAGTAGAAATGAAAAGTCAAGCTTAACTCTTTCAAAGTTTACATACATATAGAAGGTGAACAGTACAAGTTGATTCAGGAAAAGCATGAATGCAAGGATCTGAATGATCTTGATTTTCATTTTAAATGGGTAAATACTCTTGAAGTCATCACTAGCAATCAACACACACTTCAGGCACTATCTCAAGTCTCCCAATGATTTGTCATTTCATTCCATTATCCAAATGTTAGTGGTTTCTAATTTTAATTGTTTACATAAGAATGTTGTTAATGAACAAGATTGCAGAATTCAGGGAAAATACCATGAATGTAGCTGAGATGTGTGGAAGAACTAACGGAGGAAATCGGTAAGTGTGCTTACAATTTTCTTCTAAATGCACAGCCGGCATGCAAGTGGTAATCAGCACTAAAAACTTGCATCATTTTTTAGAAACATTTCTTACCTTTAGATCAGTATTTTCCTAGAAATTTTAAGCTATATAAGCAAATTCTCTTAATTTTGAACACCAGAAAAAAAGTGAAAAATTTACATGAGTTAGAAACAATAATGTTAAACAAAATACATAAAAATTATACATAAATATATATCGATGAATAAATAAACTTACTCGCTCTCTATTTCAGCAACAGTGCATTTATATTGAGCGGTGGAAAATAAGCATATGTCAGCAAATTGTCGAACTAAAATATATATACACAACAAGATAAATATAAGTTAAATTTTCAAGTTTTTTTAACAAATACTCAAAGCAACAAAGTAAAACATTTTTTTGAAAATTTTGAGGAAATTGAAATTTATTTTACCTGATACTTTAATCTTTCTTACACTACGGTTGGAATTATTGGCTATGTGTACATTAACAGCAATTGTTTCACCATGCGAATATAACTGTAAATAAGGGAGCAATATAATACAAAATATAATGCAGAAAATTATACTTTTATAACAAAATAACTGTCATACGAAAATGAGAAAAAGACCCAAAAGAATTATGAACAAATAGGTTAAAAAATGTATTCCATTCATCTTTTTCAGGAGTTTCTGAAGAAAGTGTACTGTATTATATTGAAACTAATCTTTTTCATTATATTAATATTAGAATAAATGTAACATAAATTGTTGACAACTTTACACAAAAACAATTTTTTACATGACTTATTACTACAATATCAATCTGTAAATTTGATTTCAGTGAAGATAGTGATTGTATAATAATAAAATGTTTTGTATCACATTAACAAATATTTTAATAATACAATCATTGTTGCCCTAATATTAACAAATCACACACAGTTACCATATAATAAATAAACAAAGTTAAATTTACCTCTTTATCAAGCGATGCCTCTAAATGCAACTTATTTGGCGACATCATGAAATCTTTGGAAACTTCAACACTAGGTTGATCACCTAGACTTCGGGTAGGAGCATAGACGACCTTCCGAATAGCTAATCTAACAGAATTTCTGTGGAAAACACAATGTTTCAATAATAAAATAACATAACTTGAATGGAAAATTTAAGATCAAACATAATGTTTCATTTAGTGTTTTCTATGAAATCTGCTTTTAAATTTTCAATTGACCAGCTTTATTTAACACATGTTATGAAACTGCCCAATGTTTCTTATAGGCATCAAGCATTAATTACATAGCATAACTGTTACAAAATCAAACATTTTATTATAATAATGATTTCTTACAGAAAAAAAATATACTATGTCTAAAGCAAATAGCTTTCAATGTGTATGCTGCAGCATCTCTACAGAGGTAACTCGAAATATTACACAATAACTTTCATAATATTTTTATTTTTTAATTCAGTGCATAACACGCAACATTCAAGGGAGCGGTATGCATATGGGTTGCCCAACTGAACAGTGGACTAGTTGAAAAAAATAATACTTTTATTGGGAATTAAATGAAATCACCATGAATGTTGAAACTCAGGTTTTATTGTTTCAGCAGAAGGTCAACGCCCGTAATGTAGAATAATTGAGGTCGTTTTTTAAAGAAATTCTACACCACTTCCTTCATTTAACTATCCAAATGAAAACAATTCCAATAAAAAGATTTCTTAAGTAATCCAAAAATGTTAAAGTCACATGACGACTGTATGTCGAGTATAACAACACTTCCAAACAAAATTTGTGTACGGCTGTCTTCAGTGACATTTTTACACCATTTTTTGCAGCTGTTCATTCTAACCAGTAATCTTCATAAGTCACCATTCAACAACTGTCCACATTATGCTCACCTTCTGCCACTAAAAACCATACTACCATATGCTGCTCTGGACACATCAATCTTTAGCATAAGTTAACAGTTCTTTAAATGCTCTCACACAACTAGGTTAATCAGTTAAACAAGCAAACTATGATACGCACCACGAAATTTGAATATTGGTGCTCTGTCATCACTGCTGTATCATTGACACTATCATATGTATCTACTTTTCATTTGGGCAACTCATATAAAATTAAACATTTCCATTCTTTTTATCCTTCATTATAATTCTTCATTTCATTTTTTTAATTTTCCAGGTGATCTATGTCTAAATCTATAAATAAGCTACACAGTGGGGTAAGTAATTTACTATTCCGATACTTTAAAATTTGTTGCAATATTATTTATTTAGATTTATTTGATTTATATCATTTTATTTTTAGATGTTAGATTTATTTTGCGATAAATACAGCTTGCACATTTGTGTGGAAAGATTGGTAGTTACTAATAGGACTACATGGACCTAAACACTAATGGCAGAAAAAGACAAAGCTAAAACACCCATAACACTTTTGGAACTATATGAATTCAATGTCATGAGCTTTGGCCTTATAAATGCTTCTTCGACCTTTCAATGCTTTAAAAATGACTTGTCACATAGGTTGGATTTTGATTTTCCCTATTTGGATGACTTACTGACAGTATCATCCTCAAGTATATAAACCATCTCAAAATGGTGTTTTACAGGTTGCAAAAATACGGCTTGCACATCAATGTTGCTAAATCTGTGATAGAAGCAAACCAAGTAGAATATTTGGGATCTCATTGACACAAAAAGGCTCTGACCAAATAAAATATTTGGGGTACCTCATCACCCCAAAAGGCTCATATATAAACAGCCTGATGAAGTCATTAATGATAACCAACTACTAGCCATGAGCTTTGTACATTCTTGGATATGTCAGATTTTTACAAACAATATGTAAAAGATGCTGCAAAAACATGCATTTCTTCCCAAGATACTAAAAGGGGCAAAGAAAATAGAAATGTCCCATATGGATGGAGGAGGCCATATACCAATTTGAAAAGTCAATGTCTGATTTAAGTCTACACTGCTCTTTTTCTTGATCTAAGATCTGGACTATCTTTATGTCTATGTAGAAATGCATCAAAATTTGCTACTAGATCAGATCCACAATATAAAGAATAAGAATTGGAAAGCAATAACATTTTACTCATAGAAACTAAATGAGATAGAAAACATATAATACCTTTGCCAGAAAATTCTCATGTATATATCTTTCTATTAAGTATTTTAGATACCTTTCAGAAGGAAATGAATTGACCACTAGCATATGTATTAATGCAAAAGAACAGAAAAGTGTATCTCCCAAACTACACCAATGTCATAACATTTCTGAATTTTCTACAGAAATAAAACACACAATAGGCAGAGATAAAGTTGTAAATGCATTATCAAGGGTTGAAGCATATAAGAGTTATTGTATGATGCAATAGTAGGAAAAGACACATGATGAATTGCCACAGCTAATGAAGACAAATTCTTTGACATTCAAATATTTTACATAACCATCTGGAAACACTTCATTAAGATATTTCTACATACAATATAAGGCACTATATTCCACAACAATTCACACAATAAATGTTTCAGCAAGTACATTGTCTTTTCGAACATATGTAATACAAGAAAAATTCGTTTGGCTTGATATAAAAAAAGGAAGAGAATGGACAAATATATGCATTAATTGCCAAAAGTAGCAAGTCAACTGACACACTAAATCTGAGTTTGTACAACATCAAGCAATAGATACAAGATCTAGTACAATACATATTGATTTAATTGTGATCCACTGCCATTTTCAGATATGATGTATTGCATAACCTGCATAGATCATAGTACTTGCTGGATGGTATAGTTCCTTTACCAGATACAACAGCTGGAATTGATGGCACAGCATTTTAAGAGCATTTAATATGTAGGTTTGGTGTCCCAGCCACACAATAATTACAGATCAAAGAAGAAAATTTGAGTTACAATTGTTTAAATGCCTGGCAGCAAAAAGCGATACTTAAGTATCTCACAGAACCTATTATAATCCTCAATGCAATGGAGAAGTTAGATGATTGCACAGGACCTTGAAATATGCTATTAAGACCTATATATGTGAGGTCCGAGAATTTACCAAAAATATGTAATTTGACTTAAGAGCTAGCTGCCACAAGACCTGATACCAATGGCTTCATAGCCCAAATGGTGTAAGGTACAAATATAAAATTACTGGGTGAATTCTTTGAGAAATGACAACCTATATGACATCTTAAAACCTCTTGAGGCCCTGGGCTCCTATGCAAAAGTAGGCCCCACATGCAACATTTTGGAGCAGACAATATACAGCATACATTGTAAAATACTTGTACAAACGGTAAAACATAAAAAAATAAATGAGCATGACTCACAGTTTCATGAGCATATGTAAAAAACGACAACCGACCGACTAAATAAGTAATGATGGTGTATGATGTTAGGTCTAAACACTGACATAATGCAGTTTAGCCACTGTTGCAAGCTGGTGCGTAGTTCCAATTTTTCACTGAATATGTTCGGAAATAACATTTGATGAATAAAATTATTCCAATTATGATCTTTTTAAGGCCCATGCCATAGAACATCCCTAACAACCACCATATATGAAGAACCATTATATAAGTGGGGAAGAAGATTTGAAAATATTTAAAGTTATAGTATTGTTCATAAATAACAGTTTAACCTCAAAAGCTCTCCTCTTATAATATCAGAAATCTGATAAGTAGATTAAAGTTTTTTTTAAAATTCTAATGATAATTCAAAGGTTGAGTGTGTTTTAAAAAAGACTTTAAAGCTTTGAATAGGGGTGCAACACACTTGAAGAATAATAACCATACATTAATTTTGACTTTAAGGACCCATAATACAATCTTCTACGCAAATGCTCCACTTCAGAGAAGCTCTCATTTCCTTTAATGAAATGATAAACACCTGATACAAATGCAACATAATACACACAGAATAGGTACACAAATTTCTTTCAAATTAACTTAATTTAAATTATAATGCATAAATTTAAATAATGATTATATTTTTACTGCAAATCACATCAAATAACATTAATTTAAATTTCTGCAAGCAGAAAACACTTCTGGAAGAATAACTGCTTTTTTTCATTCTGTTCATCTCAAACATTAATGTTAAATAGAATGTCGATTAAGTCTGTTAAAAAATATATTTAAAAAAATTTCTATCATTTTATACTTTAAAAATACATACAAAACATTATCTAGAATGGGGGTTCAAATTTTTTTTCAGTGTGCCCCCTAGATGGAGGTTGGCAACTAAGATTTTAGCCACCCGGACCTTAAAAATTTCTCAGAATAGTAGAATGTTAAAAACTAAGACAGGAATGAAAGGGTATAACTTGGAAATATTAATTGAGCAGCATTGCTGGAATTACAACATATTGTTTCATTAAACAAAAATTGTGCGTGGAACACCACGTGATAGAAGTGAAACTTCTTTGGCAACGTTGGAACATCGATTATTTGCACCCAATATTCCAAACTGGCCGTGTACATGCCTCAATCGCCTAATTTGCATGAAAGGTATTTGTGGCGAAATGAGTCTTTCTGATACCAAACCCAAAGCAGAAATGTGCTGGAATTTCTGGTTATACAAAACCCATTATATTTTGATACATTTGGTATACTTTTCCTATCTAAACTTTGTGGGCAATTGTAGCATGCTTTAATGTGTCTTCTAAATTAATTCCCGGTAAAATATTTTGCAAAATAATTTTGTGCTCAGCAACAGGCATTCTCAAATCTCTAAACCATAATCTTATCATAAATTGAATGCCCGTGACCAAAAGAATTATTAACAAATCATTTTTGAAAATCTTTTTGAGCATTTATATGGCAATCAGGAATAATCATATAGAATTTATTATTGATTTACATTCATCAGTTTCAACACACACTAGACTTGTTGAGGGCTCTGTAGTTAATGACATAGGATGGTTCAAAAAGTTTGTATTAATCTGTGCTGTCATTAGAAGAATCTCAATAGCATTCCCCTATCCCTTAACCCTTTAAGCAGTTTGCCCGTACAGTGTACGTTCTACCCGAAATTGGCCTCATCTGGTTTGCCCGTAAGGCGTACGGGCATCGATATTTTCTCCTTTCCTTTTCTGGTTTGCCCGCATTTTTCATTATTGAAAGAGACTATTTAGTATTATTTTTCAATAGATGGCGTGGCTTGTCCATGTAAATGAAATGCTTTTCATCCGGGTTTTTCTATGTAGCAGGAAAGCGGGAACTTTTCTTTTAAATTTTTGTTCTACTGTATGCCGCGCTTGTAAATCTTATGGAAATTATAGATGGAATAGACGACGAAAATACTTTCTTGTTAGATGATGAACTACATTCTGATACAGATACAGATATTTCTTCTAATTATTTGGATTATTCCTCAGATGACTCGTGCAGTGAGCTCAGCTCTGATGAAGATTTGAGTTCTGCAAGAATTTTTACAGAGGTTGATGTGAAAAATCCACCTGTTCTGTGTCCTCGATTTAAATTTTCTGGTATTCCCTCTGTGCACGTACAATTTGACGATACTTCTGATGTTCTACAATTTTATGAAACATTCATTGATTTTTCACTCATGAGTAAGAGAAATGAATGCTCGAAAAGAAATGAGAATGGAAAGAAAGAAACATGTTATTTCTGCCCTGATTGTGATGTAGGACTTTGCATTACACCATGCTTCAAATTGTACCATACACAAAAAGACTTCTGAACTGTTTGGAAAATTGTAAACTTCAAAATTCACAGTAAGTATGAGAGAAATTTTTGCAGAACTTGTAAACCATTCTTTAATGCATGCAGAATGTACTTGAAGAAAAAAAAAACATTTATAGGGATTTTTGTGTCCAAAATTGTAAAATAAAAAATGCTGAATTTAAAAAAATTCTTTTTTTTTAAAAATTCTTATTCTATTAAGTATGGTACTTAATTATATGCAATAAAAAATATGCCTTTTTTGGAAGCATTTCGGGTAAAATAATTGACCGCTTAAAGGGTTAAACTGGGCATTAAGAGAGTATTTTGCAATGTTTTTTTCTGTGCTCGATATTCTCTCATATACTCTGATGGAGATTTAGCAGTAGCACTTGATGAATATGCACTATTTTTCTGCTTTTTGTCACTTTTTCAACTGGATTTGCTGCAAGTTTTTCTTTTTTTTTTTTCTTGCATGAAACTCTTTTTCTCTTTGTGCATTTGATTTAGACATTCTGACTAGAATCAATAATAATTCAACGTAAATGAAAACTAAAAAAAAAATTAGCCGCTGAACACATCACCATGTAGCCAACAATCTAAGGAAATATTTCAAAAAGGCAAGCTTTTGCTGCAAGAGCCATTTTGTCTACACCGCAATGCACATACTGAAACTCATACAACTGTTGATAGATATAGATGTTCCCGGGTCTGGGGGAAAAGGACCTCCAATCAAAAAGTGGGCAAGTTGACCAATCGGAGAGATGGGCGATCATCCAATTTTTTCAGGGATATGACACAAGTCATGTGGTGTCCTTGCTCCCCTTTTTCTTTCCACTTGTTATCCTGTTACCATGGTGACAATTCGGGGGATGGAGGGGAAAGACTACTTTCACATTTGCTTTTTCACCTTCATGCAAAACTGGGCAAATTTCTCATTCACTCTTGAGCGCAAAGTTTCACTTCAAAAACATTTTAGCTTTATTCTGTGGAAAAAGAGTTGAAAAATTTTAATTTGCCGCTAGAAAAAGTGCTCGCTAGCATAACAAAGTAATTTTTTTTGTTATAAATTAATTCCAGCTCTAGCACTATATCCCACTTTTATAAATTCTAGATCTAAAACTTTCATACATAGGCTTGGATTCCAACTCAAAGTAAAGCAGCTTACACAAAAACTGTTGTAGCTAATCAATTGTAAAAAATGCAGTAAATTATATTACAGCAAAGGATTTATTCTGGTCTCTCTTTTGTCAAGTAAATAATATTTAAGGTAAAAGTGAAGCCAAACAAAATTTTAGGAGAGAATTCAAACCTTTTATGTGCTTTTTCATCAACAGTATCAGCAACATAACATTTTAATTCATAATTAACTCCACATGGCTTTCCTGTATCACCTGGCGATGGCTGAAGAGTTACAGAAGCAGGACAATGGGGTGGGAGCTACAAAATTAATTTAAAAATCATTAAACAAAGAAAATAAAATGCATTTCAGTAGTAGTATAAAATATTCCATTATAGTGGTATCATAAAATATTTATGAACACCTTTCATTTTTTATGTTTAATACTAGAGATAGATTCTTTGGAAAAATTGAACCTATCCCTCGCAGAAAGAAAATTAGAAAATGCAAAAGTATACATTTAAAAATAAATATAATCATTTTATTTCAATATTGTTCATAAACAATAACAAAAATAATTAAATTTCATCATGTCATAAATGTGAATAAAGTACTTACTTCAAAGAAAAATGGATGGGCATCGGGTCCCAGCTTGCGGATGAGACGCTCCTGTAATCTTGTCAAAGGACGTTTTCTTTCACCAATAGGAGGGAAGATTTGTTCAGAGGCTAAATATAAATCTTTGCGAAAAGATATGCCTAGCACGTCGAGATCGTCTCGTCCGTAGACAAAGGCAGCTAACACGTGGCCAAAAACCTTGTGATCTTTGACAAAGTCTGTATCAACAAGAACAACGCCATCTGAAAAATAAAATAAAAGGTACTGGTTTTGTGCCATGATCAGTTATTTCAGTTTATTTTTTATTTTTAAACTAGAAAAAGCAAAGGGTTCCAGAGAGATAAACAAGGAGCTCAAAAAATTAAATTTTCAGCCAAAAAATATTCATTAAGCAAATAAAAACATAGTATGAGAAAATATCAGATAAAACTCCTGGAGAAAATGAGTGATGCATAAGAGAATGCATACAGCCCTAAAAAGAATGATATACTTTGACTATTTATACAAGACATGTTACTATTTCAGGTAAAATAAAATACCATACACATTGCAATATAAAAATTATGGAATATACCACTTTATAAACACTTTCAAGAGATATACCACTCAGTAATTATCAGCTATATAATCTGTATATTTCAATAGAAAACTACACCGTAATAGATATCGATAAGAAACTAGGCAGAGATATTTTCCAACATTAAGAAAACAAATGAGTGGGTTTAATTTAAATTTCTTAAGTATTACTAAATTGTGTCTTGATAAAAAAGTAATATTTTCAAAGAGAAGCGAGGGCTAGTGACACCTTTACTCTTGACTAACCAGTTTGCTGCACTTTTCAAGAAAATACATAAAATAAGAGAAACATGATTAGAATTAACATTCAAACTGAGTACAAATGATGAAAGGGCAATAAAATAACTTTTTGATAAAGATGCCTGCTTTAATTTAGTATTTCTTCAACAACACAATATCTGTGTTAAACAACTCAAAGTAAATCAACCAAGTTAACCAACTTTTCAATTAAGGCATGGTTCTAAATTTTCTACCTTCACAAGTGGATTTAAAATTTACTATTTTAAAGAAAATTTACAAGACTATTGTTTCAATAGAATAAATATTAAAAAAACTACTAAAATAGAAGGCACAACTAACATCAAAGATGATAATTCTCTTGGAGAAAAGGGGGAAACCAGTTCAGCAAATATAAAAGTTTGCTCCAATGATTAAACATCAAAGAAAAAAGGGGAAAGATGGAGAGATTTGAAAACTTCACTCCCACAACCAGATAGAAGATGAAATTTAAATAGTTGCATCATACACAAATTGATATTTTAGGCCCTTTGCACTTTTCTAAAAATAAGCAAAAATGTGCAGAAAGTTAACTTTCAAGAAAATAAACTATTGTACACAAATAATGTTGTAGAATTATTGTAAGAGAATCAGATTGATCATGGCTCCAATTGTTGAGAACATGAATGATTTAAGCATAATATAGTTTCAAGTATGGTGTGAAATTCACAATGGGTTGCTAAAAAGTTCTGAGCCAGAGATAGCAATAACATGACATGTGCAAAAAAATTTCTCTGGGGTACTAAAAAATTTGACATAAAACATTGAAAACAAATTTTATAAATGTGGGTGTACTTTTGAATAACTACAATTTATTTAAATTTAAACATAAAGAGAATTCAATATACAGACAATTCAAATGATATTAATAAAAAGCATAAAGTAAAGGATTCCTGGAGCTTAGTAAATACTTAAGACTGTTGATTACAAATTTGTTGAACATGGAAATGCTGTTGCAAAATGTGTTCCGAAATTATTGTATGTTGAATAACATTTATAAAGCGATATTTTGAAACTCACCAAAAAGAAATTGCCAAAAAGATATTGAGGAAAGAAATATTTTTTCAACAGTTTAAGATAGAGGAAAATCAAAAGAGAATTTTTTTTTCAAAATTTCTAAAAACCAATGACAATATTATGGAAGCTGGTTTTGAAATTTCTCAAATATTAGCTAAATGTTCAAAGCATTTTCAGCATGAAGAGTTTATAAAAATTAGATATGTTAAAAACTAAATACTTCCAGTTTGTTTCAAGATTTCAAAAATAAAAATATTCAAAAAGTTCAAGAACTGTAAGTAGATATACTGTTAGATAGAATTTTAAAAATAGCACCAAAATTCCTGATGAAACTTGTAACAATATTGGGACTTTGTATATATATAACTAGGACAATATCTCAATTTATTTTGATGAAACAAGTGATAAAAAGTCATTGGCCAAATTGGCATGTTCTCCAAAAGAGACTGAAATACAGGAGGAACTTTTTAAACAGGCAAATATACGAGAAAGAATGAGAAGTATTGATGTCTATAATACTGTAGTTAATAGATTTAAATATACATAGGGCCGTGGGTAGCCTAGTGGTTAGAGCATCGGACTCCAGACCGGAAGGCCTGGGTTCGATGCTTGATGTCACCAAATACCCTCCGAGTGCACACGGAGTACGTGCTCGTTAAATCAGTGGGTCCGTAGTCTTGTGGGCTTATTCACGAGTGCAGGAACTGGAGAATATTTCCGTCCCCTTCAGTTCACTTGCTGAAATTGTGGAGGTGGAGATAGAGGTCGTGTCGCCATCTATCATCCCTTCGGGCAGTTTCTCCGAGCTTAAATCGCACTGTCACCTGTATGGTGCTCAAGGCCAACGACAGGCGTACCTCTTGACCATGCCACGATGAATTTCGTGGGCCTCGTTCTGACTACGTCAGACAGGTGGCATTAGCCACAACAACAACAAATATACATAAATATATTCATTATGACAGATGGAATTCCTAATGACTGGCCCAGATATAGGATTTGTTAAATTACTTCAAAATGAAGTTGATCATCCAATAATAAGATTTCATTGTACTATTCACTAGCCAGTAACGTGCAAAATTCCGAACTAAGAATTTTACAGAAATACTAGGAAAAGTAGACCAAAACAAGTTTTATAGTAGCAAGTGACATGATTAAAAAAACAATAAAAGTTTTTTTTAAAATGATGTTGATTGGTTGGTTGTCGTGTTTTAGGAAACTGAACATTATTTTCATACAGGACAAAAGGTCTTATATACCACATTGGTCCAGACAGTTGTCTTAATACATATCGTATAACACATAAATAAAAAATTGGTTGGCAGAGCCCTGAAAGCTTGGACTTCTTTGGGGTCTTCTCAGTCTGGTGCCTCCCCTTCAACCTATCCAGCCTGGGAGACCCTGCCAATAGCTATGCTACCACCAGCATAGCTCTTGGGGGTTCATAGACACATGCAAGCTACAGCACTACTTGAAAGTAGGACTCCATGACTGGGTTTAAAATTATATTGATTGCTTTAAATGCGTAATAGAATATGTAGGCTAAGTTGAGCTACCAATTTTGAAAGCTTTGTGAATTGCCTGGAGGAATTATGTCATGTTTAAAATAGTTGGAATAGGAGCAAGATTTTAAAGAACTGCATAATACAACTCAGAACCTTGAAATCAACCACATACCAGTCTGACATCAAAATTTTTTGAATTAATACAAAATAAAAAATTTCTTGCAAAAGAAGTATTAATATTTATTTAAATATATGTAATAAAACTTTTGTGTGTCTTGTATTCTGCTTCTGTTTTGTTTATTATTTATTGCAAACAAAAATTGTATTGGTACTGGCACTAAAAAAAATCTTCATTTTTAATTTACTTTAACACTTTGATAGAATCTTGTATGTTATCTATGCTCCAACACTTTTGTAAAATTTTTTGAAGAGGGGAGGATCTCCAAGTTTGCTCATGAATACTTTTGAGTTTGAATGGATTTTATACAAGCCAGTATGGATCCCATCATAGTTGGGATCTAAGTTACAGGGGGGAAAATTGACATTTTTAGGTAGTTAAAAATTGGTTTGTGTGTTAAGCATTAATAAATAAAAAATATTACCGACTTCTTTTTTTAAAAAAAAATAGTTTCATATGTAATGCTTCCCTTTATTTGTATTTTAAACAATATTGTATAACTATGGAATTTCTCAAAGTGTGAAAATATAAGCTTTATCCAAAATATTATATTACAATCAGATTAAAACGGTCAGAAATTAATATTTCAATGAAATTCCTTTTATTATTGAAAACATCTCATAATTTTTAGTTATCTTGAAATTTTATAAGCTATCTAGGTGTTTCATTATTTTCAGTTGAAATTTTTAAAGCTTTCAAACCAGGTTCCTGATTTTAAACAGGAATTTTTTTAAAAAATTATGTTTCAACTGTTTGAATATATTTATACTCATAAACATAAAATCTTAAAAATATATCTCAATGTCATGCCATATGTCAACTAGTATCAGTTTATATCCAAGGCATAAAATTTAAAGTTAATGAAAGATATTTTCAACAGATAAATACAAATTATTTGATAAAAAACTTTTACATATAAAAAATGTGTTTCTCTCAGCTCATAACACTTGTGTTATTCTTTCCAGTGAAATACGAAATATGTTTATTTTAGTGTGTCAACAGTACTAATGATCATTTTTTTAAAAGTTTTTGGGCAGGAAGAGATGCCTGTTTTTAAACAGGAACTTTAAGACTTTTCATAACAAAAGGAAATTATTACATTAACAGGCCAAAATAATGAACAATCTTGGTTCAACTTCCTTTACCAATGCTTGGAAATTGGCCTGATAATGTTTACCAGTTTGTTTACCTTAAATAATTTTAATAGCTCTTAGAGCACTTGGTATGATATGAAGAATGAGTTGAACTCTCGTATGGGTAACTATGGTCAATGAAGCTTTCATTTACAGTTGGTATATGTCTGAAGCTATTGCATCCTGAAACATTAGTTAAGGTCAGTTCTTTTCTTATTTCACTTGGCTTTGAATTGTCAGTGTGTGAAAGAGGGAAACATGTGAGCTTGTAATAATGCAGATGTGGACTTTTCTTAAGGTTTAAAACTAATTTTCAGGATGAATGAATAGCTTATATAAAATTATTCTAGTTCTATCTTACTAATACCGAAGGGAAACTTAACTGACATAAGATATTGAATTTTGGAGGGATAAAAACCTACTAAAATAAAGTACATCCAGTAGAAGATAAGGTCAGCACAGACTTTCAAAGTGAAAAAAAGGCAGAATAAAACTAGAATAACTTGACTTAACAGTATCAAAATCACAATTTTTCTGCACTATTAAAAACTGAAATTCAAAAGGAAAATTTTTTTTATCTTTATACTTTTACTCCACTCTACTGGATATATTTCATGTGGTCCTAGTTCCCAAGTAAAACTAGAAGTACAATAGAGCGTATTTACAAAAGTACTGAGTAAACAGCTGTCATTATAGAACAGTACTCATTTGCAATATTTTATATTCAGTAGACTGATTTAAAGTTTAGTTAAATTAAAATTCTTAATACTGGGTGGTGAGTAAAGGTAGAAGTTTGTAGAGGATGAATGACAGGTTTAACACTTATAAAGTCTTCAAATTTGATGAATTCATAATAACTGAAAAAAAATCAAAACAACCGCTATTTTAAATAGGATTAAAACATTAATATTTTTTATAAGAATAGTTTATTTTACATACTTTCAATTGTATTTATATTTGTATATATAAATATAAAAAATCATTTTTAATTTCATTATTTTGTTAGATATCTAATTTACTTAGCACTATAATCCTTTGTAAGGAATGGATTGTGAACTAAATTAAATATTAAGCGATGGATTGTAGAAAAAAAAATTAAGGAAAATAATTGTATACACTAATTTAAAATATAAAGGGGCAGTAATAAATTTGTGATTCTTTTTTTGTGCCAGTTTCTTTTAAACTGCACAAAGTTCTATGTTAGACAAACTGTAAAATCCCAAATAAAATAATTTAAGCAAATGGCAATTCTGAGCATCAAAGATTTTCAGTGCTAAAAAGCACATGATTTTAAGCAAACTTTTACTTATAACATTAACACACATGCATACAAATAAATACTTGAAAGTTTTCAATTGGAAGAAGGGGGAGGGGACATGATTATACATACCAATAGGATCTGTATGACCAACAAAATCTCTCTTGCCAAGATACACAGTAATCTAAAAACAAAAAATTACACAACATTAGTATAATTAAAAAAGTTCAACAAACAAAAACTATGCAACTGATTTAGAATATAGAAAAATAGAAATTTTGACTGAAATACATGTCACTGTGTTTATTCTTGTCAGAATTAGAAAGAAACAAAACTATAATAAAAAATAACAATGAACAAAAACTGAAGCAAATACTTTAGTTACCTTATCAAAAATATGAAATCAAAATGCAATTTCTATATAAGGTTTTTTTTTCTTTGGTCACTAAACGTCTTTAAAGTTCACATTAAAAAAAATTCATCAGAAGATAAACACATTAAAATGACATGAAAAGTTATATAGTACATAGAGATTTTTTTTATTATTAGTTTTAAAGGACAAGCTAAAACTTGAAGATTTATCAAAACAAAAAACTACTTCTAAAATACGTAGTTAAATAAAGTAATTAATAGAGATATTTTTTTAAAATTTTTTATACTCTTCTCTTAATACATTCTTTACTTCCACTTATATTCCACCTTCCTTTTTGAAGTTCTATTTGAATATTCCATAATAGTTTCAGACTTTTTAACATAGATAGCCCTATTACTATAGATAGTATCCAGTTCTTTTTGTCATTCCTGTTTCTAGTTTCCAACCATCTTTTATTTAGTTCTTTTAATTTAGTTCAATTTTTTCAATTTTATCATTTGGATTTTTTTTAGGAATGTTTCTGAACTTACTCTTTTAACCTTTCTACCCTGTACAGGACAATTTGACCCAATTTTAAAATTAATCAGTTGATATCTTTCACAAATTTTAAACATGATTGTTCAAATGTTATGCATTCCTTAATACTAGAACGTCCAGGATTTCGATTACCTTTAAACGTCTATTGGTGTCACTTCAATACTGTGATATAAAATAATTGTAATAACTAAACAATTGCAGGACTAATGGATCAGTAAGGTCTTTATCTTTCACTGAAATTTAGTAAGCCTTTGTTTTTAATCTAAAAGGAAAAACTTTAATGCGCAATGTAATATTTTTTTCCCATTATGCCAGTTACATTCATATGGTAGTTAACAATAATTTTGTTGCCCCATTAAAAATTGTTACAACTAAAATTTGCTACCTTTTAAAAATAATTTTAAGTCTATAGACAATACATACTTTTCCATTTGGTGAACTTTTCTTGAAGACCCTAAAAATATGAAATAAAAATAAGGAATAAAATTGGGTTACATTTCATGTAATGATTACAATACAGTTTTAGAGGAAAAAATCAATATTAAATATATCTTCAGAGAAATTCAACCAAAATGCATTCTTTAACTGAATTTCTTAATCAGATATAAAAATCAATACAAAAAAAAATCAAAAAGCTTAAGTAAAGAAGTAAAATGCTTGACACACATTCCATTTACATTCACAAAAGCTTTAATAGCAATGCAAAATTTCGTACATTTAAAGTTCCTATACATCTGCATCTTTTAAGTTTTGTGAGATTTTGGTTCCAAACTGTGGCACAATATTTTAATATTAGGGAATAGATAAGTAAACTGTCCAGAAGAAGCAGCGGTAGTAAAGCACTCATATTACACAAAATAAATGTGTGTTGATTTGCAATGCATTTCTCAAAAATACATAAGTAAAAATTTAGGTCACAAATTTCTACTATTGCATTCAGATTTTTTTTTAAATTCAAAAAATGGTATGCAAAAGCATTATAAATAAATCTGTAACATTCAGGAACATAATTTATCACATTTATAAAATTTCCTTAACTTCCATAAAACTTAAAAGTTTATATCACACACACAACACAACTCAACTCATTTACTTAAGAATACATGCCAATTTTTTTATAATTTATTTGTCTCTTTATTACAAAGCAAATTCTAATTCAAATCTTATTTTAACTTATAGAAACAATATTCAGCACGATTAGTCTTATTAATGAACATTGAGTGTACAGTTTACTTTTGGTACTTTCAAGGAACATTAAGGATCATTGAGAGTTGATGGATTATTGGAGTACCTGCTTCCCGCAGGGAGGCTCAAACTCCTTTCATGATAATACTGGGTGGTTACATGGGTTCAGCTTATCTCTTAGCCCTTTGCTGCATCATTATATAAATTGGTGTGAGTAAATAAAATAAGTTAAGAAATTAAAAATGTGTGTGGAAATGAGAATTTAAGTGTGATAGAATTAATTGAGAGTCTAGAGTATAAAACTAAGGATCATTATGATATAACATGAACTCGCAATTCCTTGCTTAGCTTCAACTAAGTTGCTTCTATTAAAAAGATTCAAGAGAGCTTGAGAATCTTAATAACAGCCAGTAAGCTCATTGGGTATGTATTATCATAACCACTTGTGGAAATATTGCCAAAGTAAACCAAATACCATATTCTTACAGCTCAGTGTCAGTAATTCTTGATAAAACTGGAAATTGCATGTGTGGTTGCTAAGTGAATGCCAAGCTAATAATAATGTAAGTATACTTTCATCAGCACTTGGTTTCTGTATTTTAGTACTACACTTCCGTTTTTAGCTTTGCCCCATCTAAGTCTAAATTTCTAAAAATGAAGTTACAGGATTTGATTACATTAAAAGGAAAATAAAAGCATTTCAAGAATACATTTTACATTAGAAACATGAATATTCAATTTCACATTTAAAGAAATAGTTATTCAAGAAACAGGTACTTTAGAAATGCATTAAGAAAAATAATTAACACACTAGTATGAGGAATAACAAATTGGTTAAAAAATAATCCCCAAGCTTTTACCATAGCTATTATAGCGTCATTAAGGAATTAACAAAGCATTGTATTTTTATGAAGAGTTAAAAATATCACATAAAACAGTAATTTAATGGAACAGTAACTTGCATGAAATCAGATAAGAAAAAAAAAATTGATGAGGAGGAAAAAAAACACAAGATATTGACATTAAAATTTTTCAGAGCAAAACAAAATGCTGGTCACAATCTTTTTTACAATGGATTTTCTATGGCATTGTAGGAACAAAGGAATCATTCTTAATGCAGCAACATTATTGAAGAAAATTAATGTACATCTGCAGCAGGGGAATATAACATATTCTAACTTATGGTATATAATAAAAAAATCTTACTTAAAATTTTTTCAAGTAATAAATTAAAAGTAACTAAGCCTTGAAATATGACTGAGATGTAAAAATTAACTTTTACTTTGTTAACTGCCAATTTTCTCCTACGAAAAAGAAACGAAACTTCACCTAAGTAGTTGCGATAATACACAGGAATCACAAAATGAATTTATAGATAGATTAATTTTTAAATTGTTAAATAGCTTGCATCGATGAACAATTTACACAGCAATGACACCCAAGGCTTCCTTTAGCAAATAAATAAATGTAACATATATATATTTCCGAGTGACAATTTTCAATTTTTATGAAGATTAACATTTAGATATTTAATCTTTAAAAATGGATTTAGAGAAGAAGGAAATCTTACCATAATTCAGCACCAGCAGGAAAAAGGTTTGGATGGAGCGATATATCAGTTACTAATATAGTCAAGTATATGCATGTATATATAAATTTTTATGGTTTTTCAATACATTGTACTAATCTCAATGATTGAAAAGGATTTGAAGAATTATTCCCATGGAGAATTCAACCCAAACTTTACTTTTTAAAGCATTTTTTAACAGCTTTCTGTGCAAGTTTCTACAATGACATCTTTCTATATAAATTTCATTAATTTAATAATTTTCTATAGTTACAAATCAACAGTTAAGACAATTGCATTAGTTTTACCAATGATTTCATTTTCAAAAAATATAATTATACAATATGCTTAAACATTACTGTTCAATCCATTTTATATCATGACGACTCATATTTAGTTTCAGTCACTAGTAATTTAATGGAATTTTTTTCCCTACTTTTGAGAAGAAATGAAATTCAATAATAATCCTTATGGAAAATGTCCCTTTTTTGTCAATAAAAATTTATAAGGACATGAAAAACAGTACATCAAATATATATATAAATTGAAAGACCAGTTAAAAAGTTGAAACAAATTTTTTTTACAGCCCCAATAATTTTAATACTGCTTAATACAAATTTGTCCCAATGATTATGAAAACAAAAAACAATTTACTTAGCATTCAGAAATGAATTTAGACTTTAAAAGCCTGTTTTTTATTGGTATTCTATCAGCTTTTTTTTTTTTAATCAGTACAGTGGAAGTCTAATTCTCCCTTTTAAAGAAAAATTACCTTGTTCCAGGTCTTTTACTTGCTTCATCAGAATCCATAATTTTTCACAGAATCAAAAGAAAAAAGTAGAGATTATTTGTTCTATTCAACTGCAAATTTCTAATATATATACATATATTAGTTTTATTCTTTATTCATTTTTACACCCTAAAAAAGAAAAAGAAAATCTCAACATGTATTGATTTTTAAAGATTTTTCATATACCAATTCATAACTGCAGTCTAAAAATAAGTATAAAAAAACTGTTCCTGAAATATTTTGTTTAAAAATACCTATAATTCAATAATTATTGATTTGTTTTACAACTAAGGGCCATTGCACCACTAAATTTTTCTTTGTACCTAATTACTTAAGTTCAGATAAAAGGGTTTCAGCACTTTCATAAATGTTCATTCATCAGAAATATTTTAGGAATCCTAATAACCTAACCAAAAGTCTTCATGTTAAATAAATTAGCTTAAAAATACTAAAAAACATCCTTTTATATAGTTAATTGAACTCAGTTGTAACTTAATCTTTTCATTGCCAGATGGAAGATGGGATCTGAATATGGGAAATCTTTAATCATGATAAACCTGATCAGGATAATGGAACTAAATTATTAAATTACTGTATAGTCGTTGGACCTGGACAAGTGAGCAAAATTTCAAATTAATCTGACATTTTAAAGTAGGTAAAAATTGAGTTCAAAGATTCCGTTATATACAAGTAAAGCTTATAAATGGGTGTTAAAAAGAAGAGAAACTACCTGTTTAGTTTGGATACCCTTTCTTTATAATTTTTTTTAAAAAATTACTTTCACAATAGTTTGCAATTTTTTTTAAAAATGGCATTATGATTATTTTTATATTATTGAATTTTGATTAGCCTAAATTTCCAAAGAATTTTTTTCATAAATTCTTAATAAATTCATATAACTAAATTTTAAGAAAATATACAAAAAGACTAATTATGTAAAAAGAAAACAGCAGCGTATTAGATAGAGTTATTACATTCCTTTTTGTTAACCATTTTCCAATGAATTAGAATATATGAATATCGCAAGTAAGTAGACATAATAAACGCAAAGAATACAAACTTATAATTCTAATTTTAAAAATCCCAAACTTATTCTTGTAGCCATTTATTATCAACAAATACTTGCAATAGCTGTAACGTGCAACACTACCAACACAAAACCTCAATTAGAATACATGAATATGAGAAACTAGCTGCATGGCCCGGTGTTGCACAGGCTATCTCTACTTTTATATAAATTTTCCCTTTCTTTCACAAAATCAGCACTTCCAATACTCATTTTCAAAACGACTTCCACCCCCACCCCCCTCCACCGCTTAGCCCGGGCTTTCTCTTTTCCTCATGACACCATCATTTCTGTGTGAGTGTGTGTTTGTACACACACAATGTGAGTGATTTCTAAAATTGTCAAAAAATTTCCCGTTTTCGAAATAACTGCATGGCCTGGCGTTGCACAGGCTATCGCCACTGTTATAAATTTTCCCTTTCTTTCACAAAATCAGAACTAATATTCATTATCAAAATGACTTCCACCCCAACCCCCCTCCACCGCTTAGCCCACCGTTGCTCGGGCTTTCTCTTTTCCTCGTGACACCAGCATTTCTGTGTGTGTGTTTGTATGCACACAATGTGAGTGATTTCTAAAATTGTGTCAAAAAATTTCCCTTTTTCGAAATTTGTTCCATTCCACTTATTTTTGATTTAAGACAGGTTTCTTTCCCCTCTCAATAGCCCAAACACGGTTTTTTTAGGGTAAAATTATTGTTCTATCTTCCCCTCCTTCTCACAGATAAGATATAGCTTCAAATTTCGATGTATGACTTATAAAAAGAAATATTGCGTTAGAATTAAAAAAATATTAATGTGAAGCAATAAAAAGAAAACGATTCTGATGCTAAGAGTAAAACAAAAAAATGTTCATAATTTTTAACAATAGTTAGTTTCTAAGAATCTAAAATAATAAAATAGATTTCAGATTTTCATTAATCAAAATCAATCGTTACATATCTTAAAAAGCTTATAATGCTTAAAAATGTCTAAGATGTATTTTGATCCAAAATAATAGACGATGTACTTTTTAATTAACAAAGAATTCATTTTGTAATGAAATAGAAATAATCCTTTTAACATATATACATTTATTAAAATCAAATTTCTATAAGTAATAAATGAAAGAAAAAAATTAACAGATAGCTATTGAAATGATTGCTTTTTCTGAACGTTTGATTAAACATATAAATATATAAGTTTGAAAAAAAACAGTATGGGGAAAGCCTATATATATATATATATATATATATATATATATATATATATATATATATATATATATATATATATATATACATACACGTACTGAAAAAAACATTTAAAAAAACCGATCCGATAAAAACATTTTGATATTTCATTTTAATTTTAACCTTTTTCATTCCACTAAAAGATTTTGAAACTTTAAAAAGTAGCGTGATGCGAAATGGAAAGTCTCTTCCTCTTCAGTTTCGAACCTGGGAACTACCGTTTTATAAAGCAGCGGGTTAACCACCCAAGCTATCAGTTATGTCGGGGAAGAGGATTGAATTGAGCTTTAAAATAAAGGTAGATTTTTCAATATATCCCATTTCGTTATTCGTTAAAGTAAAAGATTTTTTTTTCGGGCTTCATTTTTAAGTTAATGCTTTCTTACTTCATATATCGATTGCAAACAACGGTAATTTTTAAAAACAAAAAAACATTTTTTAAAGTAATGTTTACATATTTATCGCAAAAAGGAAAAAAATTGAAAAAAAAACACAGTTTTTTTTAAACCGTAATTTTTAAGATATTTTATCAATCTTTGTACAGATTATGTATAATATTGTTCTACACACGGAAAAAAAGTTTCGTGAGATTATATATATATTTTTATCAATAAAGAAGTTATTAAGTATTTAAATAAAAAAAAATTTTGAAAAATCGTAAAAAAAAAAAAAACAGTTTTTGACATTAAATTATTTAAATTACTGATTTTAAAAGAGAAAAGTATGAACTTTTTTTTAGTGTAAAATATTTTTTTCATTAACGCGAAAGAAAGTTCAAGCGGAACAACTTATAATTCGTATTCAAAGAAAGGAACCAATCTCGACTCATTTTAAAAAAATCGTAAAAAATACAAAATATAATTATTTTGTAAAATAAATTATAGCATATCGTGGCGAAATAAATGATCTTTACGAATCTGTAATTATTTTTTGTTAGAGCTTCATGAAAAAATTAGATCGTGTTTTAAAAACCTCTGAAAAAAATAGAAGTTCCGAAAATATTTTTAAAAAAATTGTAAAATAATTAAATTGAAAGAAAGATATATATATAATTTTATTACATTAATTTTTAAACAAATTTATTTATATGCAAAGTTTCATTGTTTTGTAAAAACAGAATTTTTAAGGCGAAGTAAATGATTTTTCCGATATTCTCTGCAGATGGCACTACGTGCATAATAAAATACTAATTATGCGTTTTAAGGTTTTTAATTTATATCTTTTTAACTAATTGGAATATGAATATAAATGGTCAAAACGGATTCCTGGGATCATTCCCGAAATTTTGGTACCTTCGGCTAGTTTTTGCGTCTTGTGGTTCGTGAGAAAATTGGGCGAAATCCCATAACTATATAGATACGTTTGTTTACCTACGAATTTTAATATACAAGACATCTTTAAATATTAAGTTTGAGTCATGTTTTATACAGAATTTTTATTCTTTTCAGATAGTCATATGTGCAAATTCCTTTTTATTTTAACATACATACCGTATATTCCAAAGTATGGCACTACCAACAATTTCAAACTATACATTTTTTTTAGAATGTTTTCCCTTTTCCTCACAAAAAATCTGAAATGTACATATTTTTAAGTCATTCCTTGAAGGGATTTTCTCTAACTTTCAAGCATTGATAAAATTAACTAACAAGCAATAAGAACAACATGTGTGGGAGAAAATGCTTGAGAGTACTAAAGAATTTTACAAACAGGGCGAGCTGTGTTCGATGCAGATGTGCACAAGAATGTTATTCTAGAACTTTGAGAAAATTTTAGGGGTAAAAATGCACTTTTGACTAAAATGAATTCACAGAACTAGGAGTCTGACTTTTTCTCTTTCTCTAATTATTTGAAGCTGCAATTTTGAATTAAATATCAAAGGCTTAATAAATTGCATTTGCTTTAGTTGAAATACAGTTGATTTTATGTTCCTTTTAGTAGTAAAAGTCATCACATATTAGTATCATTGCAGAAAAATTTGAGGCACACAAATCGCACCATGATATTAAGCATGTCAGTGGGAAATGTGCCATGGAAAGATCACCAGACAAACTAGAAAGAGAGAATGGTTCTTCCATACAAAGGTCAATCATTTTTATTGATCCTAAAACAGATGTACAAACACAAACTGTTAAAAGAATGTAGGGTAGTGCAAAATAAGGAATATTAAATGCAGGGGTACAGAATGATATCATTTGGAATTATATGTGTGCAAGTTCAAATGGCAACAGCATTGAGAGAAAGAAAAAAAAGACTACTTTGATGTCAACATCAACCCATTTTCAAACAAAATCTTACTTTTGAAACCTTTGAAATTAAAAACCTTTTTTCAGATAAAACCTGTAAGAATCTTGTTATCTTTTGCTGTTGTATAATGGCACAAATTTGTCTGTGGTGGCATTAAGATGCAAATACTATAGAAAAAATGGGTTCTGCCAAACAAAAGCAGTGCTGGTTTCAAACGTAAAATTGTTCAAATTCACAAAATAAAATGGACATTGTGCTTCAGCAAGGAAGTTTGTTTTTTGTGAATGCTATGTACATGAGTGGGAGAAAAATGAAATAATTAAATTGCCAAAGAATAACTGTGCTTTGCATAAAAAAGTAACAAAATGGTCTATCATACAAGATACTGTTGCAAACTGTGTCTTAGAAAATCACCAAAAAAAGATTTATAACAAGAAACAGCACATGTTTACTTGCCTAAAAAGGAACAAAAAAATGTAAAAAAAAAGTGAAAACTTTTCATTTTCTTTGAATTGATGCAGCTGATTTGTAGTACAGAATAATTTAGTTCAAGAATAACAGGTTTTGCAAAGGTTTCCAAAAAATTTGGAAAAACTGATATTTCCAGAAGCATGTTATTGATCGACAAAGTTATTTACTGTCACATATTAAAAATATTGATGGAACTCCAGTTATGATTGATATGACAGGAAATAAAATAATTGACATGAGAGGAACAAAAATGATTTACATAAAAATTGGTCAGGAAAAACAGCTTCACTGTAGGTAGTGCTTTTCTGCTTAGCAAACAGTTGTAAATTAAAAATCATTATTTTTTTTTAAAAAAAATAAAGCTGAAATATAATTTTCCAAATAGTGTTTTTCCATTCATGTTCACATGAAAGGATTTTAAAAAAAGGCTGTAAAATAGCAGAAAAGAAATATTTAGAAAAAGGTGTTCTTATCTCTTAAAGAATCTAGAAAGTTTTAGATATGTTTAGATCCCATCAAACGAATAATATGAAGAAGGTGATGAAACAGTGTAACACAGACACAGAAGAGTAAATCCAGGCAGATCAATGTCATTAGTTCAGCATTTGTTGTGTGAATCAATAAACCATTTAAAGGAAATTTAAAACAATGAAATACATAGCTGTTAGACAAAAAAATATTTACAAAATAAGGCAAATAATGCACATTTAGAAATAATGAGCAAGTGAATAATAAAATCATGGAATGACATTAAATCTACATAATTCATTTAAGAGAAAATTTGTGTATTATACCTAACAAGCTAGATGGAAAGGAAAATTATTATGTATATAAAGATTAGAGTAACAGTGATGAAGATGAAACAAAATTTGATGATGTTCTAAATATATAATGGAAGACCAATATGATAAACTTTTCATGTCATGAGATAATGAAAATTTTTAAGTTCATACGGTATGGCATTTCTTTCAAATAAAAAGCATTTAGGTGCATATAGAAATCTCATTTTTTTATGTTCATCTTTTTCTTACTTTTAAGTCAACTATTCTACCCTGCATATATGTAACAAGTGCCTGTAAATTTCAAACATCTTTTTTGTATTAAAAGTGAATGTTATATGCTGGAATACATATTCCACTATATATAATGCCCCATGAAATTATATATTAATTTAAATTTTTCCACTAAAACTTAGGGAATAATTTTTTAAAAGATTTATTTTGTAATTTTCCAAAACAAATGGAATTTGAGAAATTTAATTCTTATCAACTTTAAAAGAGATATTAAATGAGTATTTAAGATACAATAATGAATTTTTTCCTCAAAATGTTGCTGTTGGGATTTCTGATTTTAAAATATTTACGGTCATAAGAGCTTTAAATCAGTCCTTTCAATACTACCAAAATCAAATTGAAGCGCTTACTTCAGAACAACACATAAAACCTCAATAATATTAAAGAATATTAAGAACATACATGTTTAATTTTTTAACTTCTTTTGTAACAAAATTCATTAGCTTGACAATTTAACACACTTTTTTAAAAACATTTAAATTAATGCAAATTAGAAATATTAACGTAGGAGGCATAACTGAATAATTTAAACATAAATGCAGATTTTTAAATGTTACAATATTTTAATACATATATAATGGATGAAATGACTTACCACAAAATTTAAAAATAATTTTTTTTTTTTTAATGCGAGGCATCAGATATATAACAGAAAAATTATTCAATGAATAAATTAGAAAAATAGAGGGGGGAATCGGTAGCAGCTGTCCATCATACAAAAAATAAATTTTATTTACTACTCTGCAGTTCAGAATGTAATATTTAATGGAATAATTTTAGATTTTCATTCTATTGTTAATGTTACTACCTAAAATTTATATAATTTAATGAAATGTGTTAACACATTAAAAATAAATTTTTCTTTAATAATTGATAATGGCTTGGTTGTTATTTTAAATCAAAAGAAAATTCTTCTTTGGATTGGATATCATTTTACAAATTTTAAATTATCTTTCATAAGAAATATAAAAAAATTCATTATAATTTTCTTAATAAGAAAGAATAACTGTAATTTGGAACAAAAATAATAATACCATTGTCTTTTTAGGATATCTAGGAAAGTGCGAACAGAATGTGTATTGGTTTCAAGATGAAAATAACTGCTTACTGCAATTATTTTTACTATTGTCACCCTCATTTTTATTCATGAAACAGTGCTTATGAAATAAATTAAAATTATTTATGAAATAAAATGTTCTCTTCCATGAAATCAGCCGTTCTCAAACTGCGGTCCACGGACCCACCTTTCTAGGGGGTCTGTGAAAGTCTCATTTAATGTTAAGATTTCTCTCTTTTACAGACTCTGAAGGGCCTTGTGGAAAAAGTGAAAGGTGGGGCCATCCTAGACTAGATCATTAAATTGCCCCCAATAAAAAAGTTTTTCTAGAATATTCAGTTTATTAATTGTTTGCAACTGCATGGCCATTACTACAATGTAATATTTTCAAAAAGTAATAGAAACACAAGTGCACAGATAAGTAGCAGAAGCAGTCTTAGAATTATTGAAGAACCTTTTAATCACTCAGTCATGGGAAGAATTTTCAAAATCTTGGGGCTGGGATAGGCTGATGTAAAGGGGGGGGGGGCACAGTGATCAAAAGTTTAAGAGCCACTGAAATACAGCATTAAAAATATACATTTAGGTATATTTCACCATGATTTTTTTTCTCCAGCTGTTTATAACTTCATTCATAGAATGGATACATGCAACACCATCTAAAGACACAATGTTAAAGCTTACCTAACATGGTGGCAAAAATTTCTGGAAGCAAGGATTTATGTATTTTTTTGTAATTTAAAAAAATCCTATAGACTATTCCTTACATTTTTACACTTTAACATTAATTATCCAAGCAATTTACATTCACAGCAAAAAAAAAAAAATGTTTTATATCTAAGTAATATGATTTAGTTGTCCTGTAGTTCATTACATTTTTAAAACTGTTAGAAAACTCCTTTCAGATTTTTATAGTAGAACTTCTTCACAAGTAATGATCTAATCAATCAAAATTTTGTTTTAGACTTTTTCTCTGAGTCGGATTTCCTTTTTTATATATATCAAGGTCATACATCATCCATGCTTTAAAAGAATGATTTACAAAGAATATAACACTCATTTGTCAATGTCAGACAATACTCAACATTTGCAAATGTAGATGTTTGTTATTAATAACAATGATTTTTGAAAGACTAAAATTAAAAATAAATTTCTAAGTAAACATTTTATGACACCTATGGGAAAATGAAACTTTAGAAAAATTGGAGGACAAAAGCTAAAAAAAACCTGTTTTATGTGATAAAACAAAGGTTGTAAAAAAGAAAGAAATCAACATTTTTCAGTCACAAGCCAGATGTTTATCATTGTTTAATTCAAGTAATCTTAATTATGACACACTATGTGGTTACACCTTAATTATATTAATTATTATACCTTAATTATACATCTTATTAATTGTATTAGGTTTTTAAGAAATTATCACATTTTTAGGTTTCAAGTATTGAAAAATAATTACATCAGAGTAACATGCTTTACACTATAAAAGGAATGAAATCTAATGAATACACAATTTTCATGAAACTACACAATAATGGAATGAAAAATATATTCAAATCATGTACTAAAAAAATGGCTAAAATATAACTATCACAAACACAAAAATTCTTACAATTAATGAGCAGGTTATCCAGCAGCTGTAACATATCCAGAATGAATATTTATAAATAATTTAGCACTGAAACAATTGTATGTAGCTTTTGAAGTGTATCAACTACATAAAAATAAATTACTAGAAGAAATCTTCATATTATGTGGAAAACACTGGCGTAGCTAGTCCTGAGTAGGCCCTGTATCAAAATTCCTCGGGACCCTTTTTCTGATAATAAAATTTATTTGAAAGCATTATAATTTTACAATTGGGGCCCCTGTAGCTCGGAGGCCAAGTATCATTGATACGGCTGATACGGTGGTAGCTATACCCTTGGTGGAAAACCAATTTTCTCAACCTTCTTCATGCACTAAATGCTCAAAATTTAATAAATGTTATGTTCTCTTTACAAATTATGGGTAAAATCCTTTTAAAAATAATGGAACAGGAGATTATTCAAAATCATAATGCAGGAAGAAAAATAAGATACAGTGTCTTAAGCAAAGAGAAATCTTTGTAATTAATAATTACTATTTTAATAATGAAACAGAAATACACACTTTCCTCCTTTCTTTCTTAATGTTTGAGAATATAGAAAATAGCCAATTTTGTTTACAATACTTTTTTATTTGAATCTTATAAGTTGAAAATGATCTTGAAATATTTGTTTAAATACACACAAGTATCCTATAAAATCAATTGTTTTAAATATAGGTATACTACAAGCAATTCTGACCCTTTTCCCACTTTATTCTATGAATATAAAAACATTTTTTTAAAAAAAAAAGAAATGTGAAAATAAAAGTATTAAGATTCTAAAAGTTATGTACCAGTAGTAAATTTCCAACAGACAAATTTTACTAGCATCAGTAAAAAGAATTTAAAAAATCAATTTGCAAAAGATTGAAGAAAAAATTTGCTTTACCTAGAGTTAATTTATAATAGAAGATAATGAACAATACAATTTCCATTAAAAATTTATATATATATATATATATATATATATATTCCAAATGAATTATTTAATATTGAAAATATAACAAATTCAAAGTAATCTTTTAAAACATTTATAACTAAGAGAATATCTTTCTAATTATTGAGCTATTATTTTTTTTAAAAAAAAATCAAAAGGAATATGTATTTTTCAGGAGTATATCTGTTGTTTTTCAGCATCTAAAAAAATTTATGCATCTTTTTCCTTAAAATAAAATTCTTTATAATGAAATGTAAATTTTTTAATTAACACATAAGTGTATAAGTTTACAAGTTTCTTAGTAATTTTAATTAAAACCTTATGTAAAAAACAACCAAATAGTATCATGAATTTTCAAATAAGATAAAAATACTTCACCGACTGTAAGACTGGAAATTTTAATTATAAAACAGGAAAATATCCCAACCATTTCTATTTTCAACAAAAATTTAATAATCTTAGTTTAAGAGTGCACATTATATATTCGTCAAAGAACTACATAAATAATTTTCAACTTAAAAAAAAAACTCATTGATAAACAGAGACTATTCAGACTTTTATATCAGTAAATCAATTATATGATGAAAAAATATTCTCTAATGCATTGCAATAAGACAAAAATAATTATTAATTTTAAAAAACTAAGATCACTTTATTTCTATGAACTCCAATTTACATTGATTATGCTAAACAATTCAAGAAAAATATTTGGGAGAATTTGAGCAGTGTGTACAATTTTACATTCAAAACTGAAAATCTTCTAAAGAAATCTTCTTAATTGAAAAGTTCAATAGCCTGTATGTTAATCTTAAAGCTGTTCCTTATCATTTCATACTTGTTAATGCTTTTTTCTTTCTTTGATTAGTACTAAAAATATGCAGAATCCTAGCATAATCTAACTGTAGAACATCATAAATTTAACTTTAATAATTAAACTGTAAAGGGTAATAAGGGATAAATTACATATATTCTAAACATTAATGGAAAATGCCAGTAAAATTTTAATTTAAAACTGAAAAATAATTATACAATTCCTAACTCGAAAGAATTTAAAAAACAACTAAATTGTTAAGATAGCAGGAAACATTTTTGACTCACTAGTAAGATTGATTATCTAGAATATCATTTCTTACTGAAAAAAACAATGACCAATATATTCTAAGAAAACTTTATACAGAGATCTAATCCATTAGTACTTGTATGAGAAATTCTGACCTTATTTGCCAACACAATAATCTAAGTATGAACCAATTGTTATTGAATAGCTCAAAATTATTTTACAGTTCATATATAGGCTGGGATTTTCTGAAATATTTTGATTGATTTCTCAACTTCAACATCCTGTTGCTTTCTCTCCCTTTAGGTACCCAATGCAAATAAAATGGTAGCCAATTTTGGGAGAATTGAAATATAAATAGAAAAAGACAATTTCATTTTTCCATACTATTAAAATTAAATTGAAATATTTAAGAAATTTTTAAGATAAAATATAAATGCACTGCATTATTTTTCCTAAAAAATTAAAATATATATTCTTTCATATTGAAAAATTTTGACAATTCAATAGTTATTTAGTAAGGATACAAGTTTATTTATATTTTCAAATAAAACTTTTTGAAAATTCTTTTAACAGAGCTATATGATAACTTTTCAAATTGTAATTATTTGCAATGCAATAAATACAAAATGAGGATGCTTTTTATTTTCTGAATTCATAAAAATGTCTCAAAAATAAATAAAATAGAAAGATCCGACACTTTGTTTTTCTTTCAAATTTTTTTTAATTCACATAATAAACAGTTTTCACATTATTACATATTAAAATAAAAAAAGTTTTTGAAAAAAAAATAGTGAATATTGAAAATTTGCAAAAAATATTTGAATAAAGCACACAAAAATTTCGTAATGTAAAACTGATTTACAAATTACTATGCAATGATGCATTCGTCAAATTACTATAAAATGCAATAGCTTTTAATTCTAAATATCACAAAAGAAAAATAAAAGAAAGACCAATTCGGTATCCTACTCGGTATAAATACACCTACTCGGAAAATAATTAATATTTTCAGAACATAAAAGCAAATCAAATATGTATCAATTTTGAGCTTGATAAATAAATATAATATAACTAGATTAAATAAATATAATAAAAACTCACCGAATTTGCATCAACGGAAAACATATCAAACGCCGTAATAAGCTAATTTATAATTCGGAAGATACGAAACAAACACACCAAATCATTGCTCGCATGAACACAAGTTCGCAGAACATCAGATACGATATTACGCATCCGGCGAGTGGAAAACTCAATAAGTAATGCTTCGCATCATTTTTTTTTTATGTATATAATTAGGAAGTTACATCTACTAGGATAAAATCTTTACAACACTGAGCACATTTGGTTTAAAAACATCTACATCTCATAAAAGAAATTTAGTAAATAGGAATTCAGTAAATCTTCAGGAATAACTTAAAAGATTTTCGGAAAAAAATTCGTGCTTTTTAAAATATTTAAAACAGTTTTATTAAATATTCTACGGTCACTCTTAGACGCGAACAACAGCGTCACATACAGGAAGCTGTGACAATAAATAAAAATTAAAGGACCGCTCCCAACCTGATATTTTACTACTTACTTGTCAAAAGAAACTTACACCGACAATTTTTAATTTTTGAAATAGATGTCTGTCACAAAAACATGGGAAATTCAGTTTTTCACTGACTGAGTTTTTGTTTATTATGTTTATTTATTGAGAGTATATCCTCGCTTTTGCTTCATAGCGCGGCGTGCTTTGCTAGTGTTGGAAGGATGAGCTGTTAATAAGGATGACGTCAAGATTTAATATCATCTGATGATATTTCCTCATTATGGCGTTATTGTCGTTTCGCTATCATTGGGCTGGCTTTGAAGCTTTTGACTTCAATTTGACTCAAATATAGCACCATTTTCTGCAATATGATGCTCAACTGCACACAAATCATACTAGGCAATTACATATGCCTTGAAAAATCAGATGCATTCTCTATCGAAGCTGCCACTAGTATTAAATGAAATTGAGCTTCAGAAACAACTTGTGGCCGTAGTAGCCTCGTGGTTATGATCATGAACTCGAGGCCAGCGTGTCAGGAGTTTGAGCCCTAGTGTGACTGAAGTTTCACTGCATTAAGGGACTGATGCACATTAAACCTGAAAAGGCTCAAAGTCCTCCCGTTGGCAAGGTGTTGAAGTTTGGAGAGAAAAGAGCCAGCTCAGGTGTCGTCCTCATCACTTGACCAAGGCTCAAAAGTGCGAGAACTGTCACTAGTAGCCCCCGTGTTACTTCATAGTACGATGTTAAAAAACACTTACACTCAGAAGAAACTTACTTTTTAGTTTTACTTCTCATTTTTATGATGGCATTTTTTATTTTGAAACTGTCAAATGAGTGAGTGAATATTAAGGTCGCACTATTCAGTTACACCAAGGCTTTGGGTGACGGACCTCGCAATTTGGACCATGGTCAAAAGACGAGGGTGACACCTGAGCTGGCACCCCTCTCCTAACTTCCACACCAAAGGGAGGATGTTTGAGCATCAGCAGATTTTAACGTGCATCTCTCTCGTACACGACGGTTTTTCAGCGGTACCAGGCTTGAACTCAAGACACGCCAGTCATGCGTCCGATACCTTGATCACTAAGAAACCGCGGTCACTTGAAACCGTTAAAGGATTTTCTTGTGGCTCCTCTAAGTAGAGATAAGGGTTTTATCACTGGAGCTATTTGAAAGTGGACAAACAGCAAAAGTAGTTCATGATCGAACCAATATTTTCTTCGGAAGCCTAACAGGAAATTTTTCCCGTTAAGTGTCTTATGTTCTGCCAAAGAAAAATATGTACGAATTTACCTGGGTTTAAAATCCAGTGTGTTACTTTCAGAACTTTCAGATTGAAGATAAGCTTGACTGATATTGTAAAAGAAGACTCACTCTCACAAATTTTACTTGGAGTTGACGCACTTGGTAAAATACTGACTGGTAGAAAATAGAAATTCAAATATCAGAAATTTCAGCCATAGAAATCCTTTCTGGTTGGAGCAGGGTCAGCTCTAGCAGTTTTGCCACCCCTTTCTTTAAAGCAAAAAATTATAATTAAAAAACATAAATTGTTCACAAAGATACACACCTATAAAACTTGAATAATTCTTGCGAACAAAAAAGGCAACAAAACTGTATTATATATATATATATATATATATATATATGTGCGTGTGTGTGTGTGTGTGTGTGTGTGTGTGCGTGTGTGTGTGTGATGAATCCCCAGCCCCTCAAGTGTCAGTTGGGGTAAACTTCCTACCAGGACAACTCAATCCACCTCCCGCATAAGAACTTTGACTTCTATTTTCGCCGGACTAAAAGAAGACACGTGTATTAAGGACTCACTCGCTGCTGATCAACGCTGAAAGAGCTCTCGTTTTTGTCATGGCTTGGAGTGCAGACTGCTTTACTGAATATTGAAATAAAATATAATAGGACAAACGGCTGCCCGTTGCATTTCTCCCGTCAATCCAAGAATTTCTCCAATACATGATATATATATATATCATGATTTTGAAGACAGAGTCAGATTAAAAGTTAGAAAAATGAAAAGACGATATTTATTCAATCATTTCTACATGTGTTCTGACGCTAAGAGCAGGGAGTAATAAAGCACGCCACGATTTTCGGTTAAAATGGATAACTCTTGAAAAACATGTGGGAAGTATCGCGGATTTGAAGAGGGCATTTGAAAGTTAATGCTGACATATGCTGACTATTAAATCTAACGATCTGGAATTAGACATGTTTATTGGCTAGGCCATATGTTCGGAAGAAATAAATGGGTGATTAGTTTGATACTTGAAGATGTGAACTGAGAAAGATGAGTCAAGTGCTAGATAGGGAATTTAATTTTTAATCTAATTTAATTATCCTTATATATATATATATATATATATATATATATATATATATATATATATCTGTGTGTGTGTGTATTATTTGAAGTCATATACAAAATAATTCGAAATAAGTTATTCGTTATTAATTCAAACGAGTGAAATGTAAGTGAAGGAATCAGCCATTTCAGCATGCCAATTTCTTCTAAAAAGAGTCGACTAATGATGGGGATCACAAATGTTTATTTTACTTTATAGTAACCACACTCAAGACTAAAATAAAACATCTCCTGTGACTCTCTATCTACAAAAAAATTGCTATTGTCCGTCCCCCTTTGGATAACTGACACCAGACGTCGGATGGGTGAAAGGAATGACCGTAGTGACCCCACTCTGAGATGGGGAGAAAGTTATTAGTGAAAAATGTATAAACGTATGAAATTTCACATTTGAACATATAATCTCGCATCGTATTCTTAAGTTTCAACATAAAAGAACAGACATTAAGCAAACAGAGCATAAAATAAGGAAGTAAGGAACAATAAATGAAATACCAAATTCACACCCAACAGTATTTCAGAAAATATATAAAAATTTGTTACAAAAAAAAGTTTTTTTTCAAATTCAATCCAAATACCACTCTTAGAATTTGCTATCCCGGGCAGGGGTCCGATTTGTCCGGCCCTAGAGCCGCCCCTGGCTGGAATATATCAGGCACTTAAAACAGAAGCATTATCGTGTACATAATGACTCTAAGCTGGTAAAATTTTGCAATACTTAAGCTATGGGAGCTGAAAACACTAGAGATAATCGATCTAATTAAAAGAAAATCCGAAAATCAATTTGATGAGGAGGCACATTTTCATTTCCGAGAAACAATTAGACAAGATCAAGATCAAATTTTCAAAGTAGCTCTACTCTTATTAATATGTCACTTTACAATGTTTAAGCACTACAAGAGACCAAATTGTCTTTTCATAAGATATCTTGAGCGATTTTTACTCTATAATTTATTTTAAACAAAACAAGTTTCTGAAAATACCGGGGGTATTTCTGAAATTAGTGATGTTTCTGAAAGCATAAATGATGCCTCAGAATCAGAAAATATTACAGAATCTGCTATGTAGAGTCTATAAGAAGCGAAGGTGTTTAAAGTCGTTGTAGATAATAGATTGTGAAGTCGAAGCAACTTGATTTGAGAATTACTGTATCGTATTTATGTAATATTTAAAACTGTGATTTACTTTACTTGAATTAATATATTTTTGAAGTACTCTTAAAATTATATGTAACAGTAAAAATACTTTTTTATTTTTGTACAATCAATATGAAGTCCTCTAATACAAAAAGAGGGAGCATGTTGTCCCTGATATATACAGAGTTGACCATCTGGGTCGTGGGGCGGATGTTATGCTATAGGTCCCTCGCAAGAGAGAGTCCCAATATGATGAAAAATTAAAATAATGCACTTTTGAACATGAAAACTTCAAAATATTCGTATTGTTATCTGTATGATGTGAAAAGTACATTTTCTCGTCAACTTTATTATTGTAGATCTCTGAGTTTTGACAATCTTTTTAGACTAATCTTGATAATATGAATTTTGAGTTTTTGTTATTTAATTCGGGGAACTCTCAAGAACATTTTTAGGGAAAAAAATCTCAATACACCATATAGCCCTTGTTAGAAAAATGAAAATAACACATATTCTTTGTGTTTTCTTCAACGTTTTTAACCCTTTATCTACCGATAGGTACTTATAAGTACCACTCACTTTAAGATTACATAGAATACCCATTTTTACGAATACTCTGACAAAACTTTACAGGAATATTCTTTTAAATCCACTCTTTCAAAATATATGGCTGCATGGGCTTTATCATGAGTATTTTAGTGAGGAAGGCGAATAGTTTTAAAGAAGAAATTGTATTTTCAGCTGACATTTTGATCGAATTGCAAAGATTGTCATTTTTGTTTCGAAAAAGTAGTTAATTTCGAAAGGTTAGTGTTGGGGTGAAGCGAGTGAACTATTTTTTCTGGCGGAAGGATAACTGTGTGACCCGCCCACGCGCGGTTTCCAGCTTCACTCCCACGCATTCCTTCTGCTGGGTTCACTAGCTGACCGGTCGCTGTGTACTTTTGGGTCAAACTCGCTGTGTACAGTTTCCGTGATCGTTTTTCGTATTTGTATATAAATAAATGTGCTATCCCGAGATACTTGAGTGGAAGTAATTTCGCAAAAAGAACAATAAGTGGTAGCAGAGCGCGTGGTTAATCTGTGTGATTTGTTAGTTGACTTTGAGAACGCTTAAACCTTTCTAACGACAATGGATAACATAACAATTCCCGATTTAAGCGGAACGAACTATTTTATATGGGAGCTTAAGATGAAAGCTGCCCTTAGCTTAAAGTGATTAGGCTCTCTAATCATAAACGAAAAACCTGGAGACCTTAGCCGTAAGAATGACATCGAGTGGCAGTCAAAAAATTTAGATGCGATATCATATATTAAACTATCGCTCGCAGATGAACAAGCGTTGCAGTTCGTGGCGGAAGACAACGCGAAAGTGCTGTGGGATAAAATTAGAGTGACTTTCATCGGCCGAGGCGAAGACCGAAAAATTGACGCGGGCAATGAACTCAAAAACATTCTCATGAAAAACGGCGAAACTTCCAGGAGATTATATTGTAAGAGCGCGGGGGATATCGACTGTCACTCCCTAGGATTGGATGTGTCGCCGAGGGAATTGGTCTACCATACCGTTAGAGGATTAAATGGAAAATTCTCCAAAGTGCGCGATATTTTAAAGACTCAAAGGGAAAAAAGTATAGAGGAAGTTCTTCAAATTCTAAGGGAAGAAGAAACAACTTCCAACTCACCAATTAAAACTCGTATGGATTGGATTAATGCTGAAGCATTTTATTCCAGGAGAAAAATGAAAAGCAAACGAGACTTTGTTATATTTTCAGAAAACCAAATCACCAGGCAAAGGATTGTTACTATATAGAAACAAGAACTCTCCAAGTACAAGCCAAAGGAATATAACACAAAGAAAGAATTCGTCTAGAAATGGACACGTATTTACAGCTTCCCATCGAGAAGAAAAACTTTGTGACAATACCTGGATCCTGGGTAGTGGGGTGCATCCTGTCATATGGCTAAAGAATCTGTGTGGTTCAAGAATATTAGTCCAGAAGTGATGGACATTTATTTAGCCGATAAAAACTCTAAGATGATGAGCCAATGAACTGGAAACATTTCAGCTAAAACTGTGAGTACAAAACATTGTAATTCTATTAATCTAACAATTACAGATGTCAGTTATGTTCCTCAATTAAGATGTAATTTACTGTCTGTAACATGTTTAATGGATAAAGAGGTTGTAAGATTAAATCAGAAAATAATTGTCTTTGATATATGATAAAAATAAGTTAATAATTAAAGCATTTAAAAATAATGGTAGATTAGAAATTAAATTAGAACCTATGTATAATTCTGAGTGTTACATTTCTGACCAATCTACTAATAATTATGAAATTTGGCATAACAGGTTATGTCATTTAAATTGTAAATATATGCTTAAAATGAAAGATTATATTGAAATTGATAATGTAAATAATTTCACATGTGAAACTTGTGATATAAGTAAAGTAACCAGAAAAAAACTCATCATAGTATTGATATAAGTCAAATCTCACAAATTCTTGAGTTGCTCCATGCCGACCTGTGTGGTCCAATGAATATCGAATCGCATGGTGGTGCAAAATATTTTATGGTAATTGTAGATGATTTTTCTGGCATGTACTTCACTTATTTCTTAAAAAATAAATATGAAGTGTCTGATATATTTTCTCAATTTAAAGCCAAATATGAAAATTTAACTGATAAAAGGATTAAAAAGATAAGAACTGATTATGGGTTAGAATTTGTAAATGAACAACTATATACTTACCTGGCTAATTCAGGAATATTTCATGAAAAAACTATTCCATACAATAGTGAATCAAATAGCAAGGCAGAAAGAGCCAACCACGTTCTTCTAGAAAGAGCTAGATCTTTATTATATGAAAGTAAACTTCCTTTAAAATTTTGGGCTGAAGCTATTAATTGTAGCACTCAGGTATCTAATATTACACCACGAAATGTGAAAGAAAAAAATCACATTAGAAATTTGGGATAGGTAATAAACTTAATTAAATTATCCCAAAAAATTTGGCTGTGTGGCCTATTTTCACATTCCGAAAGTATTGAGAAATAAATTTGAAGTTCCAGGAAGACGTGGAATTATTCTAGGATATGTTAGAGAAAGGAGGGGATATCGAATTTATGATATTAAAAATCAAAAAGTAATTGAGGAGAGACCAGTTAAATTCAATGAGTCTTTAAAAGGTAGTAACTATTTAGGAGAGATTGAAAATGAAACATGGGATATTGATTCGTTTTTTGAAGTCTCTCCCGAAAGAAACGAAATTAATCAAAATACAGAGAATGGAGTATTGTCTAATTTTGATATAAATAATGTTTCTGTAGAAATTGAGAATGATAACTCAATTCCCCTTCAGACACGTCATCGCCTCAGACAGGCAGAACCAACTCCCGGTACTTGAATTGAATGATGTACAAAATCAAATCCCTATTAGAAGATCAGAAAGACTAAAATCTAAGCAGATGTCTGTTCATTTAACGAATAATGTACCAAACTCTTATTTTGAGGCAAAAAATAGTGCTAATTGGCAAAATTGGAAATTGGCAATGGAGAATGAATTAGATTTGTTAAATAAACATAAAGTTTGGGAAATCGTACAAAAACCTACGAAATCAAAATTAATAAAAACTAAATGGGTATATAGTTTAAAACAAGATGATGCTGGGAAAAATATAAAATACAAAGCAAGGATTGTAGCAGCTGGTTTTAATCAAATTAAAAACATAAATTATTCAGAGTTGTATTCACCAGTTGTAAATATTGTATCTTTTCGATTGTTAATTGCACTTGCAGCTAAATTAACGTTAAATGTTAATTTCTTTTATGTAAAAACTGCATACTTATATGGCGATTTAGAGGAGACGGTGTATGTGTTACCTCCTCCTGGTTATGAAAAATTAATTGGAGATGATAAAGTTTGTAAATTGAAAGAGTATTTATGGTTTGCCACTGTCTGGTAGAAACTGGTATATGAAAATAAAGGGTGTGTGTGAATTAGAAAATTTTGGTTTAAAACAATTAGCTCCTGATAATTGTGATTTTATTAAATCTGATAATCAAAGTGTTCTTATATTATGTATGCATTTAGATGATTTAGCTATTTTTTGTAACAATGATAAAATATATGAAGATATTGTTAATAAGATTAAAAATGTATTTGAAGTGGTTGAAAGCAAAACTAATAATCTTTTAGGCATGGAAATTGAAAAATGTGAAAATGGTATTGATTTATCCCAGTGTGACTGCATTAATTCATTATTAGTCAAACATAATTTAGAAAATTGTAAAAGTGTCAAAACTCCAATGGTGAAGGGGGAAGACAAAATTTTCCCTCTACAAATGAATTTATTGATATTACTATGTATCAGGAATTAATTGGTGAACTTTTATATTTAGCTAATAGAACTCGCCCTGATATTTCTTTTGTAACGTCTTATTTATCCCAATTTAATCATAAACCAGAGAAGAGACATAACAATTTGGCTAAACGAGTGTTAAGATATTTGATGGGCTCAAAAGATAAAAAAATTGTTTTATGAAAAAGAATTTGGTATTTTAAATGCTAGTTCAGATGCTAGTTGGGGAAATGCAGAAAATGGAAAAATCATTTTCTGGCGGTGTAGTTTTACTTGGTAACTCATTAATTTTATGGAAATGTCGTAAACAAAAGAGTGTTAGTTTATTAACATGTGAAGCAAAGTTATTTTCTATTTCTGAAATTTGTAAAGATATAATTTGGACTGTAAATTTATTAACTGAATTAAAATGTGAATAATTTATAAGTAATGCTGTAACTTTAAATTCAGATAGTCAAGCAGCAATTCAGTGGATTAAGAGTACCCGTTCTTCAAATAAATCAAGGCATATGAACTTACGTTTCCATTTTATAAAGGATTTAATTGAAGATACTGTAATTAAATTAGAATATATCCAAACAGAATTTTTAATTGCAGATTTCCTTACGAAAGCTATGAATGTAGAAAAGTTGGAATATTCAATGCAAAAAATTTCATTACTCTCTTTATTTTATGTCACTGTGTTTATCGTTATATTTTATGTGTATTGTGTGTGTGCATGTGTCTATAATATTTGTATTGTTTGGAAAAAATGTATCACTCGCAGGAGGGGTATGTTGGGGTGAAGCGATTGAACTATTTTTTCTGGTGGAAGGATAACTGTGTGACCCACCCACGCGCGTTTTCCAGCTTTACTCCCACACATTCCTTCTTCGGGGTTCACTAGCTGACCGGTCACTGTGTGCTTTTGGGTCAGACTCACTGTGTGTAGTTTCCGTGAACGTTTGTCATATTTGTATATAAATAAATGTGCTGTCCCGAGATACCTGAGTGGAAGTAATTTCACAAAAATAACAATAGTAAGCGTATTATTAGACAAATTATTCTAAGTGAACAGTGTATATAATTAATTTTACAGTTGAATAACTTTGTGGTACTTAAAAGTACTAACAGCACACTGGGTGGTGGAGCTAGAACTTCGTTTTTTTTCGTCCGTGTGGCTTATTGTTGAGTGCAATAGACTTATGGTTTTTTTGGCATTACTTTTAGCTTAACTTATCTATTTTACTTTTTTATTGTTTTATTTTAACGTTTTCAAAAAATATTGAACTTTAAATCTCAGCTTGGTTTCTTTTTTTTTGTCACACAAATGAAATATGTATTCTTATTTCAAAAATTTACAACATTTTAATTTCTTTTTGTGTAACTGAGATTTAATAATAATAGTATATTTTCAAGGTGCTATTATTAGTATTATTATTATTTCCTTTTCTTAGAATCTCTGGAAAAAAGAAACTCCTGTCTTCAAGATGCTTTGGATTTACTACAGAACCTATTATCTGTGAAATCAATTATGTACTAACAGATGATTTTTAGAAGAAGTCCCAGCAAATAATCTGCTGGAATTTTCGTTAGATTCTTAGGATCACGATCAAGTGACTGAACTCAAGGTGCTGTATATAGCTCATGTTAAGAAAATACAGCATTTCTTAACCCAAAATGCAGTACTTAAAAAACATTCAATCGAAATCTCTTTCAAAATGTACAACATGTAATGAATTTCTGTGTATTAATGAAAAAAAAAACTGTTTTTTTCTTTGACTACCATCAAATTAAGTTTATGTCTAAAAAATGTAAATAAATTTTCAAAATTTAATAATCTTTAAAAATAAATATTTTGTGCTGTAAAATATTCTCTGGTTATTTAGCATTTTTATGAGTTAAAATTACGTTAAAAAAAAAGTCATTCGGTCTTTTCGTGTTATGAAAATATTAGAGACCTTTGTGGACTGAAGGTACTTAAAAGTACCAATTTAATTAATTTAGCTCTAACAAATTAAATTTCCCAAAGTTGAGTATTCTATATATGTATATCCCTTAATTTTCAATGCAATGATTCAAAAAAAAAAATTATTGCATGAAAAAATTTGCTGTAAATCATAATGCGGTAGATAAAGGGTTAAGTGTTAATAATTAATAATTGTCAAGTTCGTAATCGTTTCCAAAATTTTGAAATAATTGGGCCACACAGATTTACCTTTTATAGATACTTTTAAGTGCCAACTGTCAAGTCTATTTTTTGGGAGGGGGGCATCGGTGGATTAGAAAATAGCTGGCCCAGCAGAGAAATTAACGGCTGGACTGCAGCTAAGTGACAACTCCCACTGGGTGGATATGAAGGGTTAAACCGACTGAAAAGATCTTTGGTTTGGAAATGACTTTTAGGCTCTCTAGTTTCCCACGAGACAGCTTTATGTCAGCCAACTCTGTGAGAATATTCCTGGATTCCATCCTGGACACCAAGATTGATTTGAGGCAAAGAACGACCAGACGACATTTTTACAATAACAAATTATATTTATTCACTTGAATCAATTATAAACCTTCTAATTACAAAGATTAATCAATATGTTTACGTCAATGTGATTGACAATTATTATTAAACTAAATCACGAAATATGATACTAATCAACTATTAAACTCAATAGCGAACAGGATTACCGGAATAAGAGGATCTGAAATACACACAATTTGAATTACTAGCATTCCTTAAATTCCCACTAACTTTATTATATATTTACTTTTATGATCCGATAATCTAGATTTAAATCTAACTTTCCTTTTACTACCTCACTTTCCAGGCGTATCAAAACTTTCCAAATTGTAGATCACTACCCTAAGCGAGACGCTAATCACACAACCAACTTGAATCTTCAGAACTCCGTCAACCTATCTCTTTGGCGTAATAGCCTGCTGTGTTAACTTACAACACTCTCCTTAAATACGTTGACTAATTTGCATATCCCGGTTTCTTCTTTTTAGATCTGGTTGGAAATATACGCGAATTTACAATCCCCAAAGACGCCTAAGAGTATTAGTGATAAAGTGCCGTACAGATCCGTCACAACTCGTTTTCTGTCACCACTTCTCTAGTATAAAAAGTGAGTGAGTGGATATTAACGTCACACTCTGCTCAGCTACACTAGGGCTTTTAGCGACGGACCACGTAATTTTGAACCATGGTCATGACGTGGACGACACCTGAGCTGGCACCTCCCCCTCTCCTAACTACCACACACCAACGGGAGGACATTTCAGCCTCGACAGATTTAACGTACATCGCTGCCCCCACACGGCGGGTCTTTAGTGGTACTGGCTCGAACTCATGACATGCCCGCCATGATCTCAGTATGAAGAGGGAAAATAACTTATTTCACACGCAAACACAAGGTTGACTGAAAAAGGACTGCCGGACTCATTGATGTAATGATTGATTCTCTTAGAGATCTAAAAACTTTCTCTATTTTCAATATCCCTTGAAAGGGCACAAAGCTAAAACACTTTTATGTGATAAAGTACTTGATAAATGTAATGTTCTCATCCTCTATAAACATTATTTTGATCACAAAAAAAAATATCACAGTCAAGGGGTTTGTTTCCTGGGTGAGTGGCT
>BMAU01006211.1:0-44585 GCA_019973935.1 Trichonephila clavipes | reverse complement strand
TATTTCGCTTCATTTTGCAACACATGCCTTGAAGAGATATTCTGTCGAAAACTTTCTGTATATCTGAAAAAAAATGACACCAGTAGATTTTTTTATTTTCCAGAAGCAACATATTCAATTACCTTAAGCACATGATGAGTAATGGATAGAATTTTCCTTAATCGAGTTGCTCTGGTGTAATGATGCTACTGAAATGCTCATTGTGCCAATGAGAATATACCAGCTTAAACTATAATCCTCAGCTCGGTTCTACTGTAATGCAATGAAAATGTAATCATGTGACTGCTTGGCACGAAGTCGAGTTTGACACTCATATGCTGTTTCTCATTCACATCTTTCAGTTATTTGCAATCTATTGAGTACTTTTCGTTGAGAACAGAGCAGATCTGACGTTTCAGAACGCGAATGCTGTGCTTGCAAACATACATTGTCAAATCTGGCTCATGTTGCTTCCTCAACACGTATTTGAGCCATTTGTCTGTTTTGCTCATAATGCCTGTTCCAGTTTGATGTGCAATTACCTCTCGCACTACTTTTGCTTGCCCAGTATTATGACCTAAGTTCGATTTTTTTCAAGGCATTACTTTTATGTAAGGAACAGGGGCGTAGCTACCACCGTATCATCCGTATCAATGATACGGGGCCCCCAAGCTACAGGGGCCTCAACATGTGTAACTACAGTACCACTAACAGGGCTTTCTTTTCTAGAAAAAGGGCCCCGAAGGAGTTTTGATACGGGGTCCACTCAGAACCAGCTACGCCACTGGTAATGAAGCCGATTGATTCACTGCACTTAAAATGAATAAAGAAGGTTAAAGCAAAAACATATGAAATTGCAAAACATTGAAAAAAGGGAGAAAAAGAACAAAAATAAGTGGAATATATATATATATATATATATATATATAAATTTTAATGAAATATTTAACTCCAAAAATAAATCAAACAACTGAGCTCAATTTCAACACAATGAGAAACAGAATATTTCATTCAACTCAAACAAATCACTCCAAAGAGGCCAATTTAACTATATACTTTGAATTAAAAGGAAAATCAACTGTCAGAGCTCAATTTCCATCAATTGTACAGAGAAATAAAAAAAACAGTTAAAAAACTAAATGAAAATTATGAAAAAAATATATACTGACATAAGCACTATAGAAAAAGACTCAGATCCATACCAAAGCAATGTAGCACAAAATAATTAAGGTTACGGGCTATGTTCCAAATGCCACTGACACTGGGATGTATCATTAATGACGTGACAACACGTCACAATCAAATCCAATTTGAGCATTATTTGCCAGCATAAATTGACTACGCCTGCTTTTCTTCACCTTCAAAAGAGTTAGGGTAGAAATATACATTACACATGACTGTAGATATTTATTTTTGAACATGCAAAGAAAATTCAACTGTGTACATGGATTTCACAGCAGAAATCTACAACAAAGCCTTGATAATGATTGATGATTTTTGCAATCCATAATTTGATTGACATTTGCAATCATTATCAGCAAAGTTAAGGGCCTATCTTTCAAACTGAGAGATTTAGATTTAGACACAGATAGCTCCTCACATGGACAGTTATTTGTCTTGTGTTTTAGAGTAGACAAACCTCGAGGACTCCAGAGTAGAGACATTTAAAGTTTTTCAAACTTGAGGCTTCTATTATGGAGATAATGTAAATAATTTTAGGTTCATAACACATAAGGACAAAAACAAACCGTAATACTTCAAGTATTCCAATAACAAATACAAATCAAATCTGTTTTGAAAAGTTTTGTTTATGTATATTTACACATCTATTTTTTAATAAAAAATCATACCTGAAGTGCAAGCTGTTAAACATATTAGAAATGTGTGCTTTCTCTTCTCTTTCTTTTTAATAAGACTGAGCCACAGGAATGCGTGACTGGTTACAGCTAGCTATAACAAACTTAAATATTAAAAAGCTATCAAAAACAAATTAAAGATCAATATTTTGATGAAATCACCAAAAACAGTTTCAAACAAAGGCGCTTACGTACTATTGAAACAATGCCAACGTTCAAGATAACTCACCAATATTCCGCATGTGTCGTACGCAGCGAATTGGCAACCATGTGCTTCCTTTCACATAATGTAGACAATATGGTTGCGTTTATACGCAAGTACCTAAACAAACAAAATATTCCTTTCGAAAATCTTAATTTTGCCATTTGTACTTCATAGTAACATCAAACAAAACTTTGAAATCACACCAAATACAATCAGAAATATTGAAAATAGCGACCCAAGAAGAAAGCACCGGATTGAAATGAAATTTAATACACATAATGACACACATGAGAGATTCACTTGATCTCAAAAACAAGACAATTAAACGAATACAGGGTGTGCAACGACACAAATACTGGGCAACTTCAATAGCGCGTTGGACCACCTCCAGCTGCAATACATGCCGCCGCCACATGGTCCGGCATTGAGTTGATTAGACACCTTATGTTGTCCAAAGGCAGATGGGCCCACAAATCTTGAACAGCCAACTCTAAATCATGTACAGAGTGACACGATGGCATCTGCCGTTTCAGATGGGCCCACAAATCTTGAACAGCCAGCTCTAAATCATGTACAGAGAGACACGATGGCATCTGCCGTTTCAGATGATCCCACCCGTGCTCTACAGGGGACAAATCGGGTGAGTGGGCCGGCCATGAAAGAGTCTGAAAATGACGTAGGAAGTCTTAAGAAACTCTTGCTGTATGAGGATGAGCATTATCTTGCTGGAAAATTGCCCCTGGGAGACCATTTAGGAAAGGTCCTACATGGGGTCGAAGAATATCATTAACGTAACGTTGGCCCGTTAAGGTTCCACGCATCACAATTAAAGTGGACCGGCTATCATAGGCTATGGTCCCCCAGAACCATTACACCAGCTGTGCGGGCAGTGTGACGTAGAACAGTGTGGGGGGGAATTGTACCGCTCACCAGGGCGCCTTCACACCCGTACACGGTTATCATCTCTCCCCAAAACAAACCGGGATTCATCACTAAACACAATCTTTTGCCAATCTGTGACATTCCACATTGATCTAGCATGGCACCACTGTAGGCGCAGTTGCTGATGTTCCGGTGTTAAAGGGAGTGCACGGAAAGGGCGCTTGAATTTAAGATTTGCTTCTGCAAGGTGTCTGGAAATTGTTTGTGGAACCATTGCTACGCCTACGTCTGCTCGTATCGTTGAACGAGTCACTGTAGGGCCTACAAGTGCTTGCCGCACGATCCTTCGATCCTCTCTCCTCGTGGTCTTCCTGGTCGCTCCAGACCCGGTTTTCCGCACGTGGGTACCTTCTCGTGTCCACTGCTCCCAACAATTTCTAACGGCACACTCCAAACGATCCACTTGGCCAGCAATTCGGTGCGTCGACCAGCCTGCAGTTTTCATCCCGATGATCAGGTCTCTCTCAAACTCGCTTAACTGTGAGAAATGTCTTCTAGCACGTTTACCTGGCATGTTTTGCTCAAAAAAGTCTTCCTACAATCGGCGGGTAATCGTCACGTTTATGAATCTTCGAATTTGCGCTGGCTTATATAGCATCCTCTTCCTGATTGTAGCGCCACCTCGGCGTGTATGAGCATGCGTATTGGCATGCTCATACACGCCGAGGAAGGATCATTTGCTTATCACATTACGCTGTACTTATTTGCAAAGTTTCGCGATTGTGTACTTAGCTTCCTTCTTGGGTCGCTATTTTCAATATTCCTGAGTGTATATCCTTTGTGATTAGTTAAATGCTCTCACCCCACCTTCAAAAAATTTCAACTACTGTTTGGTTTAAAAATCCCCAGCCAAGTGCAAAAAAATATTAGAAACTAGTTTGATATCTGGGGTCACATGTCGCCAAGCAGCGGTTGCTGTCGCTGGAATGGAATCCATCATGGCGGCGTCCGTTCATAAATCGGAATGGAAAATAATGTTGTAAAATGCAGGATTTCCGGTATTGTCAGGAAGATAATTTTAAAGAATTGTTTCGAAATACATTGAAATATATTTCAAAGAAGAATTTAGGAAGAGATTGAGAATAACCAAGATCAATCATTAAGTAATGAATAACAATACAATAAAATAAGAAGTTAATGTACTAATATTATGCAGCATATAAGAAAAATCTTATAATATATATAATTTAATAGTATTTATATATAATATTCATATAGTATGATTTAATAATAATTATTATTTAGAATAATCATATAGTATAATTTAATAGTAATTATATAAAAAAGAATAATCATCGTATTGAAAATAAAAGTAATGCATAAGAATACTCTTATTACATAATAATTATAAATAACATAATAATAATCATAGATAAATAACATAATAATAATCACAGATAAATAACATAATAATAATCATAGGTAAATAAAATAATAATAATCATTGGTAAATAAAATAATAACAATTATAGATAAATAACATAATAATTATAGATAAATGACATAATAATAATTATAAATAAATAACATAATAATGTTTATAAATAAATTTTTAAAAAAGGCTTTTAAACAACGAATATTATATGATTATTACATATAGTAATAATTGCATTGTTATATTACATTACTAATAAAATAATTACTTAATATATATCACAATTAATAATGAATATCAATTACAAAGTACTGAAAATTTGCAATATTCTATAAACTGCAAGTTCCTTCGACGAATTTCATCGAACAAGGAACTTAAAAAAAATAAGCATTTTTAAAGCGTAAAATAAAGCGAAAATAAATGATTCATAGCGATAATTTAAAGTACAAAACTCATTCTTTTAAAAAAAATACTCTAGTACTAACCCATAATAGAAATATCCTTATCCAAAAGAAGCACAAAGTAAAACAGAAGGGGGACTAAGCGGAGGGGAGGGGGTGGAAGTCATTTTGAAAAAGAGTATTAGAGAAGTGATTTTGTGAAGGAAAGGGAAAATTTATAAAAATAGAGAAAGCCGGTGCAATGCCAGGCCATGCAGCTAGGGTACCTATAACCATTGTAAAATTAACCCTCTGTCCATGAGTAGAGCCATTTATAATTTATCTACACTATAGAGACAATGTTATTCGCATCCATTTTGGAGACAACGTAAATAATTATAAGGTCAAATCATACTTGGGTTCTTCTTTCATTGAAAAGTGGCCGCGGTAGCCGAGTGGTATAGGCATCGGATCGTGGCTGGCTTTGTCACGAGTTCGAGCCCAGTACCACTAAAGACCCGCCGTGTAGGGCAGCGATGCACGCTAAATCTGTCGAGAGCTGAAACGTCCTCCCGTTGGTGTGGTGTGGTAGTTAGGAGAGGGGGGTGCCAGCTCAGGTGTCGTCCACGTCACTTGACCATGGTTCAAAATTACGTGGTCCGTCGCCAAAAGCCCTCGTGCAGCTGATCAGTGCGACGTTAATCTTCACTCACTCACTCACTCTTTCATTGCAAAAACATGGGAATTGTTGTAGTGTTTTCTGTGAATATATTCCTGAATTTAATGATATATTGGATAAGAGGGGATTATGAAATATATTTACCGCTGTTTGTAATGAACTGGATGAAAATTTATGTGCAATGGGTACAGTATCAGTTTGATTATTATTATTTTTTTCCATCAAGTTTAGAAGTGTTAGCAGTAACTGAGGTGAAAGAAACATTGTTAATTACATAAGAAGTAAACTAGTCCAAAATGATATTAAAAAGTCTTTTGGTGATTTTTAAACTAAATTTTTTTAGGATAGATCTTATAAAATAGGATTATGAACTGAGAATAACTCAGATAGGAAAGGAATTACTCTATTAAAGGAATTCTATGGAAAAAAGAAGAGGTGAAATTATAGGTGGGCCAAAAATTTGCTCCAAAATAAAGAAGTCTACTTTTATTATCTATCACAACAGCAAATTTCTTTAATCAGATTCCTGTTGTAGAATTTCTATTGCAATTATAGATATGTGTGGCATTGAAATCTCCGAAGAGAACCGAATTTCTATTAGTTGGATTTAAATTTCTAATATCTTTTGTAAATAAGCTTTCATCAGTGTTTGGGAGATATAAGTAGAAATAATTAAAAAGAGAGTCACATCATCGCTTTGGTTAAGTACTAGTGCATAGGAAGTTGAAATATCGAGCTTTAGAACTGTGTTTCTAATATTTGTATAATTATTATTTTCTGTTTTTTTATATCAGTGTCTATACGGGGCTTAACAAATTTGAGACATTCCTTTCAACATGTTAAGTGATCTTTTTCGTCATATTTGATACTTCAATACTACCAACTAGATGGCAGTTTCCAGTCTGGTGATCAGCCTCACATATTAAATAATTTATTTTAAGGTAATAATTGTACTGCTTCAATGTGATAAAAGATTGCAGTTAAAATATTAAGCAGGTAATTATTTTGGTATATTTGGAGCTTTGATACGTACATCTTACTTACTTTAAATATTTTTCACATTTTTATGTCTGTTTAAATACCTGCTTCCGGTTTCGTAAACTCCATTTCCGGTTTACTAATTAAGCTATAACTTTGCTTCTAAATATCATAACAAATAAAAATAAAGTGTTTTTGGAATTTTAAATGTATGGGTTATAAAATAAAAAAAAATAAAACGATCTCGAAAATTTTCGCCAAAACGGCGAATTTTGGGTAGTTACATATCTTAAAGTGCAAGATCAATGGCTTTTTCCGGGACACCAACTAGAGATCAAATAATCAAAATATAGTTCAAAGTCACTAATATAGTTCTAAGAAGAATTTTGAGTCTCGCATGCAATAGTACTAAAAAGTATCATTCACCTACATAGAGAATCTATTAATCTAGATTTGTGAATAACCCTAGGGAATATAACACACAGAAAACGTTTACGAAAAACTTGGTGAAACATCATTATTACCGAATAATTTTCTAATCAAGTGAAAAAAAGCAGTCACACATATCTTTCGGACCTTATTAAACACAAATACAACTGTACAACATCTATTTGTAAAATTATATTAAGATAACTTCCATTGTATTAACATTAAATGCGTTTATTTCTTACGATAAATGTATAAATGCTTATTGAATAGCAACTAAATTCTAAATGTGTATTGAATAGCAACTAAATTCTAAATGTGTATTGAATAGCAACTAAATTCTAAATGTGTATTTAATCATAGCAAAATCTTTAAATGTTGTCTAATTGGGACAAAGTTTCTTTTTCATTGAAAAGTTCGTTTAATCAATACGAAATAATTCAATATTATACTGTCTCAACTAAAAATAATCGAATTATAAAAGTAAAAGTATTGCATTGTCTTGGCTGCTGTAGCCAATAGGTCATTGTTTCGAACTCGTGGCCGACATCGTTGGGGAAACTGAAGACCCGCCGTGAAGAGGGGCTGATGCATGTTAAATCTGTCGAGACTCAAATTCTGACGGGTGGAGTGGAAGTTGGGAAAGGGGTGCTAGCTCATGTGTCGTCCTCGTCATTTGATCGTGTTTTAAAATTAGGAGGTCTGCTACCAATAGCCCTCATATTGCTTCACGGTAAGATGTAACTTAAAATCAATTCAAAATTATTTTGTCTTTTAAATTGGGGAGTACTTCACTTAATGGGATCAGAAATTTTCAAATGCATTATTTTAGTTTAAGGTTGATCACCCATGTGTATCATTCAGTTTGATTTGTTGTTACTGATGTCACCTGATCGGCAAAGGCTAGATCGAGGTCCACGAAATTCATCATGGCAAAAGGCTATGTGACGCCTGTCGTTAGCCGTAGCTTTGATCACCATACAGGGGACAGTTCGATTTGGCTCGTTTCCACCCCAATTTTGATGGAGGACACCTGGGGGCGGTCAGGGGACTCCCACCTCTTTTTCCCTTCCACCAACCACACGAGAGGACTTGCGGCTCGACGGCTATTTATAGTACCCCCATGCCGCGAAGGCACTATACATTTACAAATATCCATATCTTCTCCGGGATTCGAACCCAGACCCTACGGCACAGCAGTCAGCGTCGTTGACCACTATACCGGGTGGGCGACAGTTTCATTAGTTTTTTAGCAATATCGCATTCCAAAGCAAAGCGAGCACTATTGACGATAGACCTCGTACGTTTGTACCTCGGTCAAGTGACGCGGATGACACTTAAGTTGGCACTGCATTCCCTAAACAACCACACCACACCAACGTGAAGTTATGAGCCTCACAGATTGAGCACACACCAGCTCCACTACACGGTGGACATTCAGTGGTACCAGGACCCAAACCCAAGTATCGACAGAAACAATGATGACTTTGAGCTCACAACCACGACTACTCACCTACCGTTGCCACTGGTGTATCCTTGGAGTGAGTGAGTGAGAGAATATAAACGTCGCACTGTTCAGCTACACTAGGGCTTTTGGCGACGGACCTCGTAATTTTGAAATATGGTCAAGTGACGAGGACAACACCTGAGCTGGCACCATCTCTCCTAACTACCACACCACATCACACCAACGGGAGGACGTTTGAGCTCTCGACAGATTTAACGTGCATCGCTGCCCTACACGGCGGGTCTTTAGTGGTACTGGGCTCGAACTCGTGACAAGCCAGCCACGATTCAATACCTTGACCACTTGGCTACCGCGGCCACGGCGTATTCTTGGAACGAAATGGTTTGCAGTAACTATGTACGAGATGATTCGCTCTGAAAACTCTCTTCGAGTAGTATATAAAGTATGGTTTTCTTGATATTCAATGTTTTTTTTCCACTCAGGTCTTCCACTTGTCAGCGCCAAAATACATTATCAGATAGGGGATGGAGGATCTATTGTAGATCCATATTCCCGTGACGTGAAGAAACGTGATATTCAATGTTTCCAGAACGTCGATATTCTCTGAAAATATTACTGGTGGTGGCTGAGCTGCGCATTTTAAATGATTTCGAAAATATGCACTTAAAAAAATTTTTTTGAATAGATAAAATGTTTTGTCATGTCATTTAAATCTTAAATTAACTTTATTCCCCAACAATCAACCATTTAAACTTTAAATATCAGATTATGAATAATTTCCCCTCTCTAGTTCTTGAGAAAATAACTATTTATAATTAATGAAAGCATTCTCACAACTGAAAGGATTGTATACGTACTGGCTTCTTATAATTGGTGCAAAGTATATATTCACTCATAAGAGTTCTTACCATTTCCTTGAGTTTAATATGCTTAAACGAAAAGAGTTTTCTTTAATATTTTATATGAGACACTTAAAATGAACCGCATATAAAAATAAAAGATATTTTAAAATAGCTATCTTAACTGCTCGGAGAAGTAAATTGAAATTTAATATATAGAGAAATTTTGTGCTTCAGTTTTATTATTGTAGAAGAAAGCATGGACGTGTGTGTGAAAAAAGATAGGTTATTTTTTCTTAAGAGTTTAAGATAAAAAACCTTATAAGGAATTGTATACCTCTTAATGTGCAAAATGTACGATTTGTTTTATTATAATTATTACCTTGATGATTTAACTTAATTTTTTTTTTGAGTCTTACTTAATTACTAAAAAGCATCGCTGGTATTCTTAAAAAAATTTAATACTTTATTGAATTTTATTCAGTTATATTTATTCACATAGTTGATTCACTGTATAACATCAGTTCTGTTCAGTGCAGTTCAGTTCAGTGAAAACACAGAAAAAGTGGAGACTTGGCTAACGCCTTATGCTCCGATAAAACATCAGTTCTTTCATTGTATGTTTTTTAATATTAGAATTAACAGTTAAGCATTTAAAATTTTGAAGTATATCATTTCACATAATTTTAAGACCACACATATTACTTCCCACTTTTCATTTATTTATTCCTTTTTTATATAACTTATAGTTAACTAACAAAACAAAATAAATAAACAGTGATTTAAAATACATAAAAATTTCATCTGTGTGTGTGTCAGTGAATGAATATCATGAGAAAATTTATTTTCTGCTCCTGAGAGATAATATCGTATAATCACTCAAATGGAGGTTAACAAATGGTTTCCACAGCCTAAATTTTTTTTATTAGTTTAGATTAGAAAAAATCAGATTTCTTTTCAAGCGATTTATTCTTTTTGTCCTGAACAGAGAGAGGTTTTCCTTGTAAGCAGTAATATTATACGGGAAAAGGTTCAGTCCATTTTCTTAACTTTTAAGAAGCAAATGACTTATGAGTGTAACCTATTGCATGAGTTTTGAATACGACTGGAAAAAATTCCTTTTTTCATCTTATTCAACTCCACAATGCAGGGGATATTTGAATAGTTTTTACCTTTTGCTTTCTTTCTTGAGATAAATGAGGTTTATTATACATCCTGTTTTGCAGAAAATTTTGTTTTTGAAAATTTGAGAAGCTGAGGAACTTGTTGATTTACCAGAGCCTAAGAATAGCCATTCTAATGCAGAAATTGATAATGAAATTCCTATCAAAACTGATAGATTTTATAACGCTTTATATTGTTTGGAAACGGTGAAAACATACAGTACGTAAATGATGTAGCATTTTCTTCTCTGTTTTAAATCGAATAAAAGCTCTTTCGAGTCAGGAATAAAAAAGATTGCCAAACATCTATTAGTCAGCATTTTAAAATTACCAATTAACTGGTGCGTATAATAATTCGCTAGTAGTATTTTTAACTTATGAATAAAAAGTGTGTCATTTCTAACTATGGATATTTGTTGCATAGTGTGTTGCTTATTGTAGCATTTTCAAGGTAAGTGCAAAGAAATTTGTACTTTTTGGACTCTAATATTGGGAATAACCTCGAATTAACGAATAAAATGTTCACTTCCAATAAATTCCTCAAATCTCTCTCTCTCGGGGCATAAAAAGACACTCAAATTTTTAAAAACATATTAATCCTATATAATGAATATAAGGATATGCTTGTACACTGCTGGACAATTGCTAAGGACGGATAACACTATCATCCATAACAACCACAAAATGAAAGGAAGCAAAATGTGGAAAATTAGAATAAGTGGTATAGTGTATAAGTGGTATATTAGTAAGAAGAAGTATGAGTATGCAAATTTTTTTTCCACGTCTGTTCATCACATGATAGCGTTCATAAGAGCTTTAAAGGTTTTGACGCGTGTGGACAGTTGTTGTTTCAAGTCAAAGTTTACAGGAAAGATTTAATAGACGAACTTAAAATTTTTGGCATGTTTTCCCGACATCACATAGATGATTTTATGCGTGGCCGAATTATTGGAAAGATCGAAGAAGGGTGAAAAATAACAGATGTTGCCAGAGAGTTCGACATCGCTCACAGCGTTGTTTCACGGCTGTGGAAGTCATTTAAAACTACTGGAATGTGTAGTAGACGGCACGGGGGAGGTCGTGTTAGAAGTACGACGCCTGCAGAAGAGAGATATATCGTCCTATCAGCAAAAAGGAACAGGCGCACCACAGCTCAGCAGGTGGCAAATCAGTTTCTTGCTGCCTCAGGAAAGCAGATCTCCCGAAAAACTGTTCCCAGACGGTTGAGGGGAGGAGGACTATACGCACGCAGACCTGTTGTGTGTGTCCCATTGACCAGACAGCACCGTACTGCCCGTTTGCAATGGTGTCGTGAGCATCTCAATTGGACTGAACAGGACTGGGCATGCGTACTATTCTCAGATGAGAGTAGGTTCAGTCTGTCATCGGATGGTAGACGCCAACTGATCTGGCGCGAGAGTGGTACTGCTTATCGTCCAGAAAATGTCCAGGAAAAGGACCGATATCCGATATGCAGTATCATGGTGTGGGCCGGCATCATGATCAATGGCCGCACGCGCCTACATGTGGTTGCGAATGGGACTATGACGGGCCAACGATACATTGATGAAGTTCTACTTCTTCATGTTCGTCTTTTCCGAGGTGCTGTCGGTGATAAATTTCTTTTTATAGACGACAACGCAACATGTCATCGAACACTCGCTGTTCAAGATTGTCTAGACAGCGAGGGTATTCAACGTCTCGTATGGCCAGCGTGTTCTCCATATCTAAACCCCATTGAAAATGTGTGGGATGCTTTGGGGAGGCAAGTTGCTGGTCGAAACTATCCTCCGACAAACAAGAACATCCTCATCCGTGCACTCACAGAGGAATGAGATAAATTGCCTCAACAGCTGCTGGATAATGTTGTGCAAAGTATGGTACGACGTGTGGAATGTTGCATCCCACTCCACGGTGGACATATCCCATACTGATACCTTTCTTTAAGGTGCCTGCTGACTTTTAGATGCATCGTTCCATTTCTCCGTACGCAGATCAAATGAACATTTTTTTTTCTTTCAGATGTTTCACAGCTTTTGTACTTTCCAGAACAATAAATATTCTTTATTCTAATGTCTGAACAGTGTGGCAACTATATTTTATCCTACTAGGCCTCATGTCTCTCTTAATGTTATGCTACATAGCAATTTGTGATCCGTCCTTAGCAATTGTCCAACAGTGTATTATTTTGAGGAAACTGGCATAGATAAGTTTTAGAAAAAACTATAAAGTTGACTAAAAAAGTTTTATTAAATTCAAGTGGAATATAATTCTCTTATTTTGTAGTTCAGTTATATGTAAGCCAAATAAAATATGTATTTTAAAACGAACTAAATATTGAATTGCATCGTGAACATATATGAACATGAATTTACTAATTTTCTTAACCAGACCTGTATTGAACGAAGTCACTAAATCTCCTCCCCCCAAAAAAAGACATATTGACAATTCGTTAAATATAGATTTATCATTAAATATACTTTATATTCTTTGTTCCAGAAAAAAGTTCGCAATATAGAGAAATTCTCAAAATAGAGGCTAGTAAAATGGAGGTCCGACTGTAAATCATTCCATTGTAAGCTTGATCACTAGTGCTGTTTTGGAGTACACCACAAAACAAACGTTACAAAATGTTTTCAACAAATTTACTGCTATTGCTTCTTAATTAAGCAAATTTCAAAAAAACTGACAAAGTTCCATTTCAGAGGAAACATTTCTCATACATGTAGCAATAGATACATATGAATGAAACTAACATGTAAGTACTTTACTCATCAATCATATCTTTCAAAAAAGTAACGATAAATTAGACTCAAGTCAAATTTGGGCTTACTATAGATGAGATGACATGATAAAACTAATGTTTGTTTGGAATATAGTGCTTACAGTTTTTCTAAATTTTACAATGATTTTGTTTTCTATCTTTTACAAACATAAAATCACATTTTTGTATTAGCTTCTATAATATGACAGCACACTTGTAGGAATTATAATACACGTATTTGGATTTTTAAAAAAAATGTAATGTAGACCTAAAATTTAATCACTCTAAAAATTTCAAAAACCAATCACGATAAATATAGGTAAATCAAGCTAATTATTTAAAGGATTATGTAAAATAATACTTCGTACTTTAAAATTCGAGAGAGGCATCTAAAACAACACTATTTATACGAATTTTCCAACAGTAAGTAGTATTTGATTTCAGAAATTAGATGATTATTTAGGATATTATTCGTATGTGCTGCTTAATTGTAACACTACAAGTTGTTCCTTTTTCTGTGAGTTTTTTCAGAAAAATTTAGGATGTATTAGAGATCCAAGGAAACTCCCATAATAACATTGTTATGATTTGATTTTTCTTTTTCTACCAAAATATGATTTGACATTGTGATTAAACTTATGCAAGCAAATTTATATTTATAAACAAATGTCATGAAGCTCAAGAAATAAAATAGTTTCAGCATTTGTAATTAATTCAAAGTATAGAAAATAAAGGGAGATGAAAAATATTTATATGTATATCTGGGAGCGAATTAATTTTCCAGCCACCAGAGGGCCAGCGAGAGCATTCGCTTCATTTCTTTTTTAACAAGAGAACGACTTGGAGAGGAGAATCATGCAGTCGAACACACAGCAGGTAGTTGTTATAGCTTTGGTTTGAATCTACCTATGCAACATGGTGCTATATAAGCAACTTATTATTTTAAAACAAAAACCGTTTCATTGGTCAATTAACATTTATAAGGGATTTATAGTGTTGATATATATATTTTTTATTTGTGTCATGATTTTTTTACCAAGTTATGAAAAGCTCCACAGTAAAACTAACGGTTTGAGGTTTCATCAAATGATTATAGTTTAGATTATTGGAGTTTGGTCTCCTCGAGTTGAATTAAAAAAAATGTACTATCCTAATTCTATCCTAATATTTCAAGTTGTAAGAAATTCTCCTACAAATGTTGCTATATAACTACAGCATTTTATATTTGCTATAAAAGTCAATACCCGAGATAAGAGCAAACTGTAAATCCTATTTAAATTATGAGAATGGCATGTTTAAGTAAACTTACTCTAAGAAGAAAAAATAATTTGTCCTGGAATTTGTGCAGCATTGTTAGTCCGTTTTAAGTGTTTTGCAGTTTTCATTGTTAGAGCTTTGTTGATAAAGTTTTACTTGAAATAAAATTATGTTTTTAATTTCATTTTAGTTTAATATGTCCGTGGAGAAAAAAACAGATCTGGTATGCAGATGAAGGAAGGCTTCTTCCTACGACCAGAGTTTGTCATATAGAAAGTATGGAATTTCTGTTCTTTTTGCTTGTTGCATTACATTTTCATTATAGAAATGATAATAGTTTGCTATATATTATTCTTTTTATGCTTTAAAAGTGTTATAGTCCTGTGATAGTGGTTATTTAATATAAAGGAAAGACATGGAATTTTATACATTTTATTAAAATTTATTTATAGAATCATACATGAGAGAGAAAACTTTGAACTTAGAAGTTAATTGAATAATATTTAATAAATCACAGAAAAATTGGGAAATAATCTTCTTTTTTTAAATTAAAAGTCTTTCCAGGAAACAAAAATAATTAAATACCGAACTAAGACCTTGTGGTTTTACTAATACTTGAGTGTGAGGATAATGTTTATAAAAGTCAGATGTATATATATAATTTCAGTAAAAAGAAACAAACTTTTCGAAGAAATATACTGTTAGCAATACAATTTTTACCATACATAAAGACATCTAAATTTTTTTGTAACATTATAAACATAAACAGTGGCGCACACAAGGGGGAGGGGCCTGGGGGTCCGGATCCCCCCTCCCAAAGTCCTTTATTTTTTCCCCGATTGATTACAATTTTAAGTATATAGTACGAAAAATTTAATTAAGTACTTGTTATTAATGATTAATTTTATTAATTAATGCTAATTATTTATTCAATAATTAGTTTTTTACTGTGTTTTGTTCCCGAAAATCGACGAAATCAAAAGGAGCATGATACAAGAATAGTGAACTTTCGACCCTGACCCACCCCCTTGAAAAATTCCTGTGTGCGCTACTGAACATAAAGGAAATAACACAAGTATTGAAAGTTCATTTTCCTGAAAAGTTAGAATGAAAGGTTACAAATCCTTTTTGTATTACGTAGTGTGATAGTAGTAACCCCAATTTACACTTATTTGCCTCAGTATGTTGAATTATTTCTTTTTTGAAGCTATTTTACACGCCACGTTTATAATTATCACTATGAAAGTAAAAAAAAAAAATGCCAATCTTTTATGTATAACTTTTTTTGCACAATTCTGGCCAATTCTAAATGTGGTTGAATAATTTGCTCTTTGTATGCATGTACAGAAATGAACAAGTTTTGTTTCGAATCATTCTTAAATTATAAAATGATTAATTGTGCAGTAACGTGTAGCATCAGAAATTTTAGGGCCTGAAGAATGATAATAAATATGTATAGTATTTTAAGTGAGATAGTGCATTTCTGTGCCAAGAATTATTATCAACATAAGAAAATGCATCTATATTATTTTAAAAATAAAATAGAAATGGATCCTTTGAAGGAATGGAAAAATGCATTAAAATTCTTTTAATAACGTACGAGAAAAAGAAATTTTAGAAATTCAAAATTAGAGAAACAAAACCCATGATAAACAAACATGAAATAATGATTTATATTATGTGGAAATTCCTTTTTAAAACAGTAATAGAAATTAAATATCTACAAAATCTACGTAATATTTTAAAACAATGTGTTCTGTAAAATTATAAATTAAGCTCAATAATTAATTTCTAAATCACACATATTCTGAATGTTATTTATATAATTAAACTATGCTTACAGTCAATCATAACCCTTTCAAGACCATGATCACTTATATGTGGTCACTTCAGAAAACACGGTATCATATGTGAGATTGCGTTTTGCCTGTGTGATCTTTTTTTAGAACTTATGGAATGATCATAAACTTTAAATTTTTTGGAGTATTTTATTACAGTAATGATTTTATATGAATTTTTAAATGAAGTTAGACTTAACAGGAAAAATCTCCTGGTCCTGAATGGGATAATGCGTATATTTTTTATTTATAAAAGTTTAATGCGCCTTAAATTAAAATAAAGTGTAAAAGAACTAATTGACATACTGGAATTTATTTCCAGAAAAATTATACACAAAAGATATCGTTGCATGTGATTTTGCAATTGAGTAACCTAAGTTTAAAAAAGATATTAATAAGAAAATATAAAACCATTAATAAGTATACAAAAGTAGCTAAATTATTTGCACTGCCATTCTTTTGATAATTGTCATGAAATGACAGGTTGTACTGCAAATTTTTTTCTTAGATTTTTCTGCCTAAAAATAAATGTAACTTCTCTTCGTAAGACTTGGAGGGAACTTAGGCATTTGATGAGTAGTATATATATGCAGTGGGCCACAAAAGTATTCGTACACTTTCAATTTCTTTTAAAATTTTATGTATTCGACTAATAAAAGTTAATATATTGTAATTGTAATTTTTTATGATATTTGAAACTTGTTCTTGATGGAATGACATGATTAATTTTTAAAAATAGTATAATTATTTTTAAAAAAAATTAAAATAATCCCACACACACACACACACACACACACAAAGCTACTAAAAAATTACGCCACAAAAGTCTTCGTACACTTAACAAAAATCTCAACTTAGCTTTAAATATTGTATTTCTTTCTTCATTTAGTACTTAGTAGAATATCTTTTGGTAACCACAGAAACTTTTAAGCGTCTTGGTATGGATTTAATCAGTTTTTTTGTAATTTCTGCATTGATTTCTCCCCATTCTTCTGTGATTATTGTTTTTACTTCACGTTTTGTGTTTATTTGCCATGTTTTCTTTTTCTTTACATCAAAATCTCACTAAATATGCTCTCCTGGGATAAATAAAGAGATTGAGGAGGTGTTTTCATAATTTGGGGACAGTTATAGAGACACTAGTGGCGTATATTGAGAGCAGTGCGCTTGGCGTCATTACCCTGTTAAAAATGACGTCGTTTCCAATATCCAAATTTTGGGCGGTTAATTTAAAATTTCTCTTTAAAACATTTAAATAGAGCTCATGATTTACAATATCAACAAAAAATACCAAATTACCTTATTCTGAGGCCGATTTACACCCCCACGCAAGAACATTTCCACCTCCATATTTTATTTTGATCCAACTAAATTCTTGGGATTAAGTTTCAGAAAATTCAAAATTGACAGAAAATTGATTCGGATGGCAGATAATTCAACACTTTTGGTTCCGATGGGCCTATAATAGCTTGTAAAACAAAAAATAAGGAGTTTAATCCCATGAATTTATGTGGAACAAGAACTCCTCCACCTACATACTTCAGCATGGAAGTGAGGGTGTTCTGGCGTGGGGGTGTAAATTGGTCTTAGAATGAGGAAATTTGGTATTTTTTGATGGTATTGTGAATCATGAGATCTGTTTAAATATTTTAAAGAGCAATTTTAAATTATCCGCCCAAAATTTGGATATTGGAAACGATTTCGTTTTTTAACAGGATAAAGACACCAAGCGCACTGCTCTCAATGTACGCCTCTGGTGTCTCTATAATTGTCCCCAAATTACTAACACCTCTTAAATCACTTTATTTAGTCCAGTAGAACATATTTGGGGAAATTTTTTTGTAAAGAAAAAGAAAACATGACAAATAAACACAAAACGTGAAGTAAAAACAATAATCACAGAAGAATGGAGGAAAATCGATCCAAAAATTACAAAAAATTGATTAAATCTATACCAAGACGCTTAAAAGTTGTTGTGGACACTAAAAGATATCCTACTAAGTATCCTACTAAGAAATTCAACATTTAAAGCTTAGTTTAGACTTTTGTTAAGTGTACGAAGACTTTTGTGGCGTAATTTTTTAGTAGCTTTGTGTGTGTGTGATTATTTTAATTTTTTAAAAAAAATAATTACACTATTTTTAAAAAATTAATTATGCCATTCCATTAAGAACAAGTTGCAAGTATCATAAAAAATTACAATTACAATATATTAACTTTTATTAGTCAGAAACATTAAATTTTATAAGAAATTGCAAGTGTACGAACACTTTTGTGGCCCACTGTATGTAGTTTATACACAATATAGATATGAACATGTTTTAAATGTGTGATTTTTATTCCAGAAATTAATAAATTGGTAGATAATTTAAAAAAATGTTTAACATTATTTTGAAAAATCAAACATATTGCTAGAAATATTTTTGAATTGATTTTTTAAAATTCAACCTGTGTTTATGTAGACGTACGTGAACGGTTTCTGTTTTAGGTCAATGCCACAAAGATCAAAGAAAATCTAGTACGCATTACAAAGTATATAAATTTTGCAAGGACTATTTATCATTTATAATATTTAAGAGCATTTAGAAATTTTTTGAAAAATTTAACTTAATTATTTTAAACTGGTCATTTTATAATTGCTTGTATCTATAAATATTTCCAAATAAATGCCCCGAATTTCAAATAATAAATCAGCTTTGGTTGTTTAAGCAGTCAATAACTTCAAATTTTTGAAAATAAATTAGATATGGGGTATTTTTTTATGAATATGCATATATAGCAAAAGTTCTTCATTTTTCAAGGCTTTTCAGTTCATCCACAAGCACAAATAAGCTGTATATTTCTTAATTGTAAGAAATTCTCTCTCTCTCTCTCTCTCTCTATATATATATATATATAACATACTTATAGAACTACAAAAATTTTATCTGCTCTATAAGTCAATTCCTGAGATATGGATATTATGTGAATTTCCTGCAAAAAATGAGAATTTTTTTGTTGAAGCAAATCTATTCTCGGAAACATTTTTAATTGTCCCGGAATTTATGCAACATTCTCAAATAATTTTCAGTGTTGTTTGTTAGAGCTTTGTTGATCGGTCCCGCTTGAAATTATAATTATGTTTTTAATTTGGTTCTAAACCTTGGGGTACTTTCTTTTTCAGTATGATGGGTTCGGGAAGAGATTTTTGCTCCTGAAATGAAATTCGCAGCAGATAGCAGCATCTTATGACCAAATATATGGTATGCATAAAGTATGAATTATTTGCATGTTCTTTTTGGCCTATCCATGAATAAATACTAATAATGTGCTATATGTTTTCAATTCTATGCTTTAAGTATGCCAGTTTTGTAACAAATCACTATTAATTATGAAAAATACATAAACATTTTATGCATTTTGTTATCAAAAAGCTATTTATAATCTGAATTGTATCTGTAATTTTAAGTATAAAAGTAAACTTGGATGCTAATAGAATAAAATCGGATGTATCATTCAGAATGGAGAAATATCCACGTATTATTTGTTTAAAAATTCCTAGGATTTTTTTCAGAATATATGCCTAAATAAGATTATTAGTCAAACTAAAATTAAACGGTGCAGATAACATTTATATTTTCTCAACAGTTCAAAAATATTTGTAACAACACACTTATTGGTCTACCATACTTATTTCAATATGAAAAACAATACTTCAAAATATATTTTTCAAAGGACACATAAAAATATAATCACATTTTTGATAACACAGCAAACATAAATAAAAAGTACGAGGAAAGTTTCTTGAGTTTCTTGAATGTAAATGTTACAAATTCCTTAGTATTATAAAATGTGGAATTATCTAAGATTGGAATTACATACCTTTCTTTGTTAATTTATGATTTTTTTTCTTGCTACTGAAATGAAAAAAGAAACACTTTAATGAATTTCATTAGGCCAACAAAAATGAGCTATGTTTTATATGTAACTGGTTTGAAGAAATTCTGGCCTACATTAAGTATAGATAAATTATTTGCTCTTTGTATACATAAGAAGAAATTAGCAAATTTGGTTGTTTTTGAGAGAGAGAGATTTGTTCTAAAGTTAAAAGAGTGTTAAAATTGTGTAGAAGCTTGTACAGAGGAAATTTTCCAACATGAATAAAACTATGTTGCACAGAGACCTGTTGGAATATAAATATTATTTCAAATTATTAAACACACACAATATTTTTATCTGAGGAAAGGGTTTTTTTACATCTTATGGCTATGTAACATTAAATTACCTTCTATATGACTGTGTCAAAAAGGTGAAGTAAACAGTGAAAATGATATGTTTAAAGCGATATATATGTAATGATTAGATATTAGAAATGCCTAGATGTTAGGTATAAATATTATATGTAATGTGTTTGATGTAAATGGTAAGAGTAGGCTGTAACTTGATTAATAATACTGTATTGTATCAGCAAAACATCTTATTTTGAATCATCATTTTTTATGTTTCTTCAATGCACAAATTATATTTCATTTCATTACAGAATTAAAAAAAATGTTAAGAATTTTCATTCACAATCAGAATGATGGTATGAAATGATATATTTCTTACACAAATCAGTTACAAAAACAGTTGTATGTCGATGCAATAATTGTCTATCTTAATTTATTTCAAGTTGAAAATATTTAAATTTTGCAACACTGAGTAAAATGAGTTATTGAATAAAAATTTTAAGGAAATATATAATTTGCACTGTATGAAACGGAAAATATCAAATAATTTTGTAAATATTTTACGCGCGAATACAAATACATATAATTCAAGAATTTGTGTCCAACCATTAAATTAGAAATTTGATACTTGTGTTTGTATCTGTACAATTGAATGCATAAGTGATTATGAAAGAAACAATTATTCTTTATATTCCTTGAAAAATATTTAATTAAATCATTTAAAGAAAATCACACATCAATAATTTTTAGAAAAATTGTAGTGAAATCTTTGGAATGGTATTGAAGAATTGTATTGCATTTACTCCGAAATGTTATCTGAGACCCTAAAAGCGTACATATTTTCAGCGGGATATATTATTTCTTAAATCGCGTGCACACAATAGATTTTAGATATATTTGTGTCCTTTTAGGCACATTTAACATTCATATTCTCTTGAAAATCTTTAATATTTGTATATCTAATAAAACTTCCTCAAATAAGATTACTCTTGTGTTGAATTCAAATAATATATTCTTTTGTTTTGTATGTTGTAGAGACTAATATTTTATTTTGTACTTTATCTATTGCACTGTATGAAAAGCTAAATATGATTCTTGACTTTGTTACATGAGATTGGATACTGAATAGATTTCTAGCTATTAAAATTAATTTATTAACTAGACTTTGAGTACTTTATACATCTGATGAGTTTATTTTATATTTAGTTTTTAAATAAAGTATTACTTGTATCTCATCTTTAGAAACTACACTTAACATTCCTATATGTACCAATCTAGGTTTTTAAATTTCAAAAGTAAGCTTCTTAATTATACCGTTCACATTATAATTAGATGCAATTTAAAAAATGAATTTTGTATATTCGATTTCCATTAAAAATAAAAGGTCAAGTAAGGAAAAAACAATAGATTTCAAAACGAGCTTTGGGAAATTTGAAAAGGCATTAAATACTTTTTATTAATATTACTGAAAAAGCACTATTTTTCCTTAAATGGTACTTTTTAATTAAAGTTGAAGATTTCTATGAGGATTTTAATACTTATTGATACTACTTTTTGTTATTAGTCCTGTGTTAGCTTTAAATTAAAAAAATTAGCATAATGACCATTGGATAATTTCAATTCTTAGAATGTATTTTATACATTTCCAAATGCGTTTTTCTTTTTTGTATATACTGAAATAAACAACTTCATGATTACTAATATTAGTCAAATTATAAGTTTCTGAGATAAGGATTTCTGTTTATATCTTCCACATCAAATGAGAATAACTAATATGATTTTTATAATATAATCATTAGTAAATCTTGTGTGAACTGTACCTAAAACTATGCAGAGCATTGTCACTGTGTATTCAATGTTATTCGTGTTACTTTGCTAGAGCTTTATTGAATTATGTTCACTTGAAATAATTTTAATGCTTTTAATTTGGTTTTAAGCCTTGACACTTTTGCTTTAAGTTTGGTGTGCTGGTAAAGAAATTAGTACTCATATAAACATATCTGTTTGCACATAAATATTTCTTATGACCAGATTTGGGTGTGTAAAAGGCATGTTTTTGCATGTTGATCTTTACTCCCTTTCATTCAAAACGGATAATTTGCTGTATTTTTGTTTTCTGTACTTTAATTGCGTCACGTTTTTGTAACAAATGGTTAATTAATATTAAAACGTCACGTGAAAACTGTATTCCTTTTGTTACTAAAAAGCTATTGATAGTCAGAGAAAAAATTTGAGCTTGGAATCTAATTAAATGAAATCGAATTTGAATATAAAATTAGGAAATATGTAGCTTTATATAATTTTTTTTATTCCAAGTATTTTTCCGAGTATAAAAATAATTAAATGCCTATAAATATGACCGTTAGTAAAACTTAAGTTTAACTGTTAACTGAGGTTTACATTTATATTTTTTTCAGTAGTTTGAAAATATTTGTAATTTTCCTCTACCGTTGTAATTTCAGTTTAAGAAAACAAATTAGGGGATTAATGTTTTTCATTTGAAATATATTTTTTGCGATACTTTATAAGACAGTACAATTCTTGATATCACTTTAAACATACATAAAAAGGACGAGGAAAGTTTTTTTAAAATTTTCTGAAAGGTGTTCTTGAAATCATTTTTGAATAAAAATGTAACAAATTTGTTTGCATTTTAATGTGTGATAGTATTTATATCAGTTAGGAATTTTTTGCATGTTAATGTTAATTATTGCATTTTTCATACAACAGAAATGAAAAAAATGAACCGCTTGAAAATTTTTCAATATGATGGTAAAAATTATCCAGGGTTTTTTGCATAACCGATTCAAACAACCCTTACCGTATTGCTCAATTGTTTGCTCTTTGCATACATATACATAAATAAATAAATTAGCTCGATTTAGATTTTTTTAAAAATTAAGAGAGGATTAAATATGCAAAAGCTTGTAACAGAAAAAATTTTGAAGAGTAAATAAAACTATATATTAGAGTTATTGGTATATAAAATATTATTTTTTGTTATTCAATGTTATTATGATATCTGATGAAAGGTTTCGTATATCTTGTGGGTATGAAAACTTAAATTAATACCTATATATGCAGTGCCAAAAAATAAAGTAAACATTGTTTATTGAGGAGTTTGATGTGAGTGATATTATGAGTGGGTTGATAATTAAACATACAGTACTGTGTATAAGCAAAACATCTTATTTTGATCCAGAACATTTTGACTGGCATTTTTTGATTGCACTAATTATGGCATCAGGAACAAAAACTTTTTCTGAATTTTTCATTTCTTTTGGGAATAATGTTTTAAAATGATATATCTTTTACGAGAATCAGTTACGTGAATTTATTTGTTTGATACGACATACAAAAATAGGGAGACACGATACTGATTTATTTCGAGATAATTTAGTCTTATTTTCAAGATAAAATATCTAAATTTAGAAATACAGAATAATAAAAATAATTGTTAAACTGTTGTTAGTCACATAATTACATCCTTGAGGCAAAACTTAGAACTCCGAGGCTAATTGCATAGATTCCAATGTATCATTCGAAATAGGGAAATTAAATTATATAATTTTTATCTAAATTCCAAGAGTTTTTGAGAATATCAAAATTATTAAATGCTCAGATATGACCTTTAGTCAAATTAAGGTTAATGAGTGAGGTTTAAAATTATATATATTTTTAACGGTTTGAAAATATTTTTAATTTTTATTGCTATATATATATATATATATATATATATATATATAATACCTTTTGTATTTTAGTACAAGGAAACATATTTGAAAAAAAAGTTTCGTTTGAAAGTTTTTTTAACTATACCTTATGAGACAATCAAATATTTGATATCACTATAAACACAAATAAAAAGGTTGAGGAAAGTCTCCTCAATTTTCTGAAAGATGTTCTTAAAATTATTCCTGAATGACAATGTTACAGATTTTTCTGTATTATAAAGTGGGATTTAATTTATATTGTTTTGAAATTATGTTTCTTTTAATGATATATAATTATTGTTTTTTTATGCTTAAGACATGAAAAAAAACCCTTTAATTATATTCACCACTCCAGCAAAAAGGATCCAGTGTTTTTTGTACAACAAGTTTACAGTATCCTGGCTGCTCGAATTTTCTCATTCAAATACAAAATAAATTTTGTTACAAAATTGAGAAATAACATTATATCATTTTGTTGATTCCAAGTATTTTTTTAGAGTATAAAAATAATTAAATGTCTAGAGGCGGCTTTATTAAAATTAAAGTATGAGGTTAACATTTATGATTTTTCAGCAGTTTGAAAATATTTGTAACTTTTCTGTACCGTTCTTATTTTAGTTTAAGGAAACATATTTGAAAAACTATTTTTCATTTGAAATATATTTTTAGCGATATTTTATAAGACACTCAAATTCTTTATAACACTTTAAACATAAAACAGAGAGGACAAGAAAAGATTCTTTTATTTTCTGAAAGTAGTTCTTGTGTGGAATCATTTTGAATAAAAATGGTACAAAATTGCTTGCATTATTACGTGTGATACTATTTATATCAGTATGCAATTATATGTCTTTTAATGTTAATTATTGCATTTTTCATCCAGTTGATAAGAAAAAAATAAACCACTTGAAGGATTTTCTATATGGTAGTAAAAATGATCCAATATTTTTTGCATAACAGGTTTAAACAATCCTCACCGATTTTAAGTATTGCTAAATTGTTTGCTCTTAGTATACATATACATAAATAAACGAATTTGCTTGATTTTGATTTTTCCAAAATTGAAAGGGTATTAATATGCAAAAGATTGTAACAAAAAGAACTTTCAAGTAGAAATAAAGCTATAGATCAGATTTATTGATTTATATAAATAAGTTATTAAATATTATTATTTCCGGAGGCAGCTGTTTTTTATTTTATGAGTATTTAATATTAAATATGACTTCATCGAAAAAATGACTTAATCAGTTTTTATTAAGGAGTTTTATGCAAATGATATGAGTAGTGTAATACTTGATTAATGATACTGTATTCTATTACCCAAACAACTTATTTTGATCCAGAACATTTTATGAATGGTATTTTTTATCGCACTAGTTTTGCCTCATTTCATTACCAGTTGCAAAACATTTTAAGGATTTTCATTTATATTCGGAATTATAATTTAAAATGATATATATTTTACGAAAATCAGCTACATAATTTTATTTGCATGTAAAAGCATGCGAAAAAAGTCGAGTGAAAGACACGATAATAGACTTTTTTTTTTGTTTTTTTCGAAATAATTAAGTTTTATTTTCCAAAATAAAATTATTTAAATCTAATAATAACAACGAATAATAAACGGAACCATAGAATAAATTTTTTTCACAAATGCTAATTTTCACTATATTAATCGGTAAGTCATCAAATAGTTTTGTAATAAGTTTATGTATGCATATGTATTTCACTACTTCGTGCCCCCTCATTAAATTAGAAATTAGATACCTGTATATTGTTGTATCAGTGCAAATGATTGTGCATAAGTCAGTGGTTCTCAAACTTTAACTACTGGCGACCCAATTTTCAATCATAATTTTTATCGCGCCCCCTCAAATAGTAATGTATTGAATGCAATAATAATACATTTGAGAGGAGGGGGTGCTAAAGCTACAATACGATCATAATTATAAACCGTACAAATTAACAAGACAAGTATTAAGTTTTGTATATGTTACTTTTGAGTAATATATATTTTTATTTTTTTTTACTTTTTAGTTCGAGTCACTATAAAAGCGTGTTTTTTTAATTTGTTTTTAAACTATAATTTATTTTTATAATACACAATAAAAATCCCAATTCCAGTGAATAATTTAATTAAGAGAAAATATACTTACCTACTTTCAAGGACTTCTCAATTTTTCTTTGATATTTTGAGAAAAAAATCCAATAAAACTAATGAAAATGTTCCAAATCTGCGTGCCCTTAATAAAAGACATAAAGCATGTTTATAGAAAATATTTTTGAACAAAAGTGGTCGTGCAGGGGAACTCGATCAAAACTAGTAACTTGATTGTAAAAAAAAACGTTTGAAACTCCCCCCCCAAAAAAAAAAAAGAAAAGGCCAAAATGTGATAAATTCATTTTAGTTCCCATTAAGACTTTCTTATTGGAGGATACTCTGTCAAGGTCATTGGTAACAAATAAACAGTTTTTCACAGAATTAACGATTTCGTGAACATCAGATGACTCTGCGCATCGCGAGACCGATCCCGTGTTAAAAGTGTTATTCAATAAAACATATGGATATTAGTTCTAAAAAGAATTGCGTAAAATGTTCTCCGTTACGCATTGTATGTTTGCCAAATAATCCTTCAAAGTACTCAATACGCTTATCCATATATCATATAACTCATTCACATGGAAAAAAAGCAACAGAAAAATATTATTTACAACTTTCCTAAAAGAAAAACAGATGGAGTGAAACATACCAGTAAGTTTGAAGCAATTTAGGGGTTAAAAGAAACGTAATAAAATAAATCTCTCTTCGTGTGATTACAGTAAAGCAAACAAAATGTCTTTTTTTTATTTGGTTATAGGATCAAAGATAGCTAATGAACGTTTGAAGTGGAATGTTTTATTTTTGATGATCACCAGATGATATATGAATTATATCAGTGTAAATGTGCATTTTTTATTAAGTCAGAAAGCATTTTGCTTTTCTTCATTCCAAAAATTTATTTTTTTAAACCTTTTATTTTCAATATGCTCGCGCCCCCTCGCAGGAATACCGCCCCCCCAGGGGGCGCGCCCCACAGTTTGAGAAACACTGGCATAAGTGATTAAGAAAAAAACAATTGTTCACTGTTCTTCTTGAAAATGTTTAAGTATAAAATTCTTTAAAGTAAATCGCATCAGTTTTCCAGGAAATTGTAATGGAATTCTTTGGAATGATTTTGAAAAATCGCTATGGCTTTCCTTATGAATGTCGTATAATTACTTTAAAAGTATAAATTCTCTGAATATTTTATTTTATAGAAATGTTTGAACGCATAATAGGTTTATGTTCTATTTGTTTCCTTCTGGGCACAATTATGATTTATATACTTCTAAATAACTATAGTATTTGTTTTTTTTCACAAAATTCCCGAAATTTTAATAATTGGATTGCTTGAATTGTTGTGATGAAATTGAGTTATAAATTTTGAACTAGGCTCTTTGTATGATACTTATGTATTATTTTATAGGATATTTATCTCACTATATTTAAAAATTAAACATCATTCTTGACTTTGTTAAAATAGATTCAATACTTAATTGCATTTTTTGCAATTAGAATTAACTTGCAAACTTGGTTTTGAACACTATATACATTTGTTAAGTTTATTTTATATATAACAAAAATATTGGTTATATCTATTTTTCAGAACCACAATTTAAATTTCTATATGCTTTTACCGAGTTTCTTAGGTTTTAAAAGTAAGCTTCTTTGCTATGCCATTCACCTAACAGTTGAATACAATTTAACAAAATTGAATTTTGTATTTTTTTATTCCCATTAAAAATAATAGTTCAAGTGGAAAGAAAAAAAAAAATTGAAAATGAGTATACGGAAATTTAGAACTGTTGTTATATGTTTTGTGCCGTGATTTCCCAGATGGAATAATTTTAAAAATATTTTTTATTAATATTGCCGAAAAAGCACAATTTTTTCTAATATGGTGTTTGTAAATAAATATTTAAGATTTTTATGAGGATTTTTATATACATGGATATTTGTCTATCATAAATGGATGTTAGCTTGATATATTTTGATATTTATTATAAAAATCCGATATTATGTATAAAATTTTTAAGAAAATTAACACAATAACCATTAAAAATTTCATCTATGCGGCACAATGTATCTTATACACGGCAAAAATACTAAAATCTTTCTTTTCTTATACACTAAAACAAAAACACATCTTCATGAGTACTAATTTCAGCAAAGAGATATAACAGCTTGAAAAATATTTTTGTATTCTCACAAAAGAAATGTAAAAAAAAAAAAAAAAGGATTTTTGTAACTTAATTTCAATTATTTCGAGTGTAAATTATGCTTTAATCTATACATCATTCTCAGTGGGTTTTCAGTTTTATACAGGTTTTTTTACTAAAGCTGTGTTGATTAAGTTTCCTTGATTGAATAATTGTATTTTTATTAAATGGTCTTAAGCCTTGTTATTTTTCTTTTACAGTTTGGCGTGATCATGAAAAAGTTTGTGTTCACAAAAACAGATCCGGTTACACCTATAAATGCTTCTTATGGCCAATATCTGTTGTATATAAAGGTATGTTTTTCGCAGATTAATCTTTTTACCTTTCCAAGTAGAAATGATATTCATTCATGTTTTCTATACTTTAATTGTGCCACACTTTTGTAACAAGAGATTATTTATTATGAAAAAGTCAAGAAAATATTATTTACTTTGTTGTCAAAAAGCTATTGTTAGTCACATAATTATATCCTTGAGAAAAACTTGTAACTCAGAGGCTAATTGCATAGATTCCAATGTATCATTCAAAATTAGGAAATAAACTTATATAATTTTTATTTAAATTCCAAGAATTCTTTCAGAATATCAAAATAATCAAATGCTCAGATATGACCTTTAGTCAAATTAAAGTTTATGTGTGAGGTTTACAAGTATATATTTTTAACGATTTGAAAATATTTGTAATTTTTATTCCTATACTTTCGTATTTCAGTATAAGGAACATATTTGAAAAAAAGTTTCGTTTGAAAGGTTTTTTTACTATACCTTATGAGACAATCAAATATTTGATATCACTATAAACAAAAATAAAAAGGTCGAGGAAAGTCTCCTCAATTTTCTGAAAGATGTTCTTAAAATTATTCCTGAATGACAATGTTACAGATTTTTCTGTATTATAAAGTGGGATCTAATTTATAATGTTTTGAAATTATATTTCTTTTAATGATAATTATTGCTTTTTCATTCTATACACATGAAAAAATCCTCTTTAATTATATTCACCACGGCAGTAAAACGGATACAGTGTGTATTGTACAACCAGCTTACAGCATCCTAGCTGATTAAAATTTCAAATTCGAATAGAAAATAAATCTTAATACGAAACTGAGAAAAACATTATATCATTCTGTTAATTTCAAGTATTTTTTCAGATTATAAAAAAATAATTAAATGTCTAGATGTGTGTGTGTGTGTGGCCTTTATTAAAATTAAAGTACGAGGTTAACATTTGAAAATATTTGTAAGTTTTCTGTACCGTTCTTATTTTAGTTTAAGGAAACATATTTGAAAAAATTTTTTTCATTTGAAATATATTTTTTGCGATATTTTATAAAACAATCACAAATTCTTGACATCACTTTAAACATAAAATAGATAGGATGAAGAAAGATATTCTTTAATTTTCTGAAAGGCCTTCTTGAATAAGCATGATACAGATTTATTTCATTATTACGTGTAATATTATTTATATCAGTATGCAATAATTAGTCTTTTAATGTTATTTATTACATTTTTCATCCTACTGACAAGAAAAAATAAACCACTTGAAGGATTTTCGATATGGTAGTAAAAATGATCCAATATTTTTGTATAATAGGTTTAAACAATCCTTACCGATTTTAAGTATTGCTAAATTGTTTGCTCTTCGTATTCATAAACATAAACAAACAAATTTGCTTGATTTTGATTTTTCAAAACTGAAAGGGTATTAATATGCAAAAAGATTGTAACAAAAAGAACTTTCAAGTAGAAATAAAGCTATAGATCAGATTTATTGCTTTATAAATATTATTTTTAGTTATTAAATATTATCTCCGTACGCAGTTGTTATATATTTTATGAGTACTTAATATTAAATATGACCTCATCAAAAAATGACTTAATCAGTTTTTATTAAGGAGTTTTATGTAAATGATATGAGTAGTGTAATGCTTGACTAATGATACTGTATTCTATTACCAAAACAACTTATTTTGATCCAGAACATTTTATGAATGGTATTTTTTTATTGCACTAATTTTGCCTCATTTCATTACCAGTTGCAAAACATTTTAAGGATTTTCATTTATATTCGGAATTATAATTTAAAATGATATATATTTTACGAAAATCAGTTACATAATTTTATTTGCATGTAAAAGCATGCGAAAAAAGTCGAGTGAAAGACACGATAATAGACTTTTTGTTTTTTTTCGAAATAATTAAGTTTTATTTTCCAAAATAAAATTATTTTAATCTAATAATAACAAAGAATAATAAACGGAACCATAGAATAAATTTTTTTCACAAATGCTATTTTCACTATATGAATCGGTAAATCATCAAATAGTTTTGTAATAAGTTTGTATATGGATATGTATTTCAGGAATTCGTGCTCCCTCATTAAATTAGAAAATAGATACCTGTATATTGTTGTATCAGTGCAATTGAATGTGCGTAGGTGATTAAGAAAAGAACTATTATCCACTGTTCTTCTTTAAAAATGTTTAAGTATAAAATCCTTTAAAGTAAATCGCATTAAAGTTTTCCAGGAAATTGTAATGAAATTCTTTGGAATGATTTTGAGAAATCGCTATGGCTTTCCTTATGTACACTGGTGTGCAAAAATTAAGGACGAAGTCGAAAAATTAGCATATCAGCTGAACGAAGAGGCAGAGCGGACAGAAAGACCAATCAGGAGATTAAGTAAGGTGATGTACGATAGCACATGCGCAGATATGCAGGTAGACGTAATTGGGGAGTGTCTGAGTAGTATAAAGCATGTTGTCGGTGTAAGATCAATATTTCTGGCAAAGAGATTGCACGCCGTATAGCAGTTAAAATCACACCGAGTTGCTTCCTCAGCGAGAAATGGCGAATAATCAATCTGTTAGACGACATCTGGATGCTTTTACCCGAGGTCGAATCATTGGGAAGTTGGAGGAAGGCCACAGTGTGACAAATGTGGCTGCAGAGTTCGGAATTGCTCACAGCATCGTTTCACGACTTTGGAGACAATTTCAAACTACAGGAACAGCTATCTGGGGGTTCAGTAGTGGTCGTTCACGAGGAACCACACCCGCAGATGACCGGTACATTGTCTTACGGGCCAGAAGAAACAGGCGGCAGACAGCGGGAGAAATCGCTAGACACACGACACTGGCGACTGGACGACCGATATCGCGTTTTACCGTGGCCAGAAGACTACACGGTGATGGTCTGTTTGCACGACGCCCTGTACGGTGTGTACCTTTAACGCCTGCCCATCGGAGAAGGCGTTCTCTGTGGTGCCGGGAACACCGGAATTGGAGAGACAATGAATGGGTACGAGTACTCTTTACAGATGAGAGCAGATTTAGTTTGAGTAGCGATTCTCATCGCATACTCATCTGGAGACAGCGGGGAAGCCGCAATCATCCCTCGAACATCATTGAAAGGGACAGGTATGGAGGTCGCAGTGTTCTCGTTTGGGGAGGCATCATGCTTGGTAGTCGTACAGACCTTCACATCTTCGACGCAGGTTCAGTCAACGGGACCCGTTATTGTAACGAGATTCTTCTTCCATATGTGCGTCTTTTTAGAGGCGCTATGGGTCTGCAGTTCCTTTTCATAAACGACAATGCACCATGTCATCGCACAGTAGCTGCCGAACAGCTCTTAGAGAGTGAGGATATTGAACGTATGGGTTGGCCGGCATGATCTCCGGATCTCAATCCCATCGAGAATGTATGGGATTTTCTAGGCAGACGCTTGACAGCTTGTACTTTACCACCAGTAACGATTCGGGAGCTTCAATTGGCGCTGCAAGGCGAATGGGCAGCAATGCCTCAACAACTCATTGACACCCTCATTCTCAGCATGGGCAGACGCTGTGAAACCTGCCTAGCAGTCAGGGGAGATCATATCCCCTACTAAAGACCGGATGTTTCTTGCTGGACACCCATCACAGGGATGTTTCGGCCTTCATTCGCATTGCGCTCCATGCTGCTTTTTCAATAAAGCTTCTTTTTATCCCTCTGATTTCTCTTTTAGTAAGTGTTGCTTACATTACACATGTCCTTACGTATTGGGGATCTTACGGCATTAAATGTGTTGATTTGGAAAGCTTTTGTACAAAGTTATATTGAAAAAACCGTCTCGTCCTTAATTTTTGCACACCAGTGTATGTCGTATATATAAGTACTTTAAAAAGATAAATAGTTTGGAATATTTTATTTAATAGAAATATTAGTGAGCGTATAATATATTTAAATCAGTTGGTCTCCTTCTAGTCCCATCTAAAATTGATATTTTTCTGAAAAACTTAAGTCTGTGCATATAACAAAATTTATCAATGTTAAGTACTTTGGATTATTTAAAATGTTTATGTTGAATGAAAGCTATATTATTTTAATGCACAACGCTTACTGTACAAAAGGATTGTTTTATTTTGTAGCATATTTGTTTCAATGTATGAAATAATAGGTATGATTCTTGACTTTCTTATAAGATATCCAATAGATAATTATATGTCTAGTGATTAGAATCAACTTGTGACTAAGACGTTGAATATTAAATACATTTAATAATCTTATAATTATATTTACCTTTTTTTAAATAAAAATATTAATTATAGGTGTCCTTCTTATATAAATTACACTTTACATTTCTATATGCACTTATGAAGATTTTGATCTTTTGAAAGTAAAATTCTCAGCTGTACTATTTACTTAATATTTGGATGCAATTAAAAAAATTGAATTTGTATTTTTGATTTCCTTCAAAAATAGTTGGTCGAGCGAAAAATATTTGCAAATTTTTTTGGGGACTATTTTTCCTAGAATGGTTTTTGTAAACTTAATATTTAAGATTTTTTATGAAGCTATTAATAACTATTGATATTTTTTATATATCAGATGTCAGACACAAAATTAAAAAAAATTTGATTGACCATCCACTTTGACCATTGGAGAATTTTTACTCAAGGGTAGAATGCATTTCATATATATCAAATATTATAACATTTTAGTTTTCTCCCACTCTGAAACATACACATCTTCATGAATACTAATTAAAGTGTAGCCATAAGAGTTTGATGAGGATTTTTGTATCCGCCCCCCTCCAAATGTGAAAATCGAAGTTTGTTTTAATAATTTATAATATCTATTACCACAAGTGTAAATTGTCCCTAAATATATGCAGCATTGTCAATCCGTTTACAGTCTTATACAGGTTTTTATGTCATAGATTTGTTGATTAAGGCTCACTTGAAATAATAATTATGTTTTTAATTTGGTGTATTTGTTTCCCTTTTAGTGTGCTCATGAAGAAATTAACTCTCCTAAATACAGATCTGGTTGTAGATAAAAATTTCTTATGACCACATTTTGTTATGCAAAATGTACTTTTTATGTGCTGCTCTTTTCACCTTTTCATGGAGAAATGATTATCACTTGCTACATATACTATACTTTAATTGTACCTATCTTTTTCAACAAGTGGTCATTTTATATGAAGAAGTCATATGAACATTTTATGCATTTTGTTATTAAAACTATTGATGCATATAATTAGGCTTGGAGGTAAAATTTTGAGCACTGAAGCTAATTGAATAAAATCAAATTATTATACAGAATTGTTTAATAATATTATATATATTTTTTAATTTGAATTTTTTTTCAGAGTATAAAAATAATTCAATGCCTATAAATAGGACCTTTAGTAAAATTAAGGTTAAAGTATGTGTGATTAATATTTATACATTTTCAAAAGTATGAAAATATTTGTAATATATTCATGTATCACTCTCATTTCAGTATAAGTAACATATTTGAAAAATACTTTTTATTTAAAAGGCATCTTTACGACACTTTAAAAGATAATCACATTTTTTATGTCATTTAACAATAAAAATGTGAGGAAACTTTTTTGAATATTTTGAAAGGAGAAATCGTTCTTGGAATAATTAGTTAACAAATTTGTGTTTGCATTATATAGTATGACATAATTTATACAGTTTGGAATTATATATCTTTATGATAAATATTTATGATATTCTCATGTGTGTGAAAGAAAACCATGTTAAAGAATTTCACGATCCCAGTAAAGTTGATACAATGTTTTCCTGGCTAATTTTTTAAATTGGTTCGATTGTTTTTCTTCGTATACATGTAGAGAGAAAAGAGTTTGATGCAAATCATAGGGGTAAAAAAATCTGTTATGGATTGTTACTTATAGTCAGAATGATATCTTAAAACTATATGTGTTTTACAAAAATCAGCTACAAAATTTTATTTGTATGTGAATTCTTGCGAAAATAGAAGGACAGAATAATATTCATTTTTGTTTTATTTCATGTCAATTTAGTTTAATTTTCAAGTGTAAAATATTTAAATTAATATTTAGTCGGAAAAAAATGTATACATATTAACAGATATTATCCCATTTATGTGTTATCATTAGTGCTTTTTCAGCACAATCATAAGCAGATATTTCAAATAATATTTCTTAGTTATAAGAAATTTTAAGACAAATGTTGTTATTTAACTACAGCGTATTCTACCTATTTTATCAAGTCAATACCTGAAACGGAAGAAATTTCTAAGTATGAATAAAGCTATATTTCAGAATTATTACAAATTAAATATTATTTTTAGTTATTGAATTGTATTATTATCTTGGGAATGGGTAGTTTTATGTTTCATGGGAATTTAATGTAAAAGTAATATCTTTGTGACATTTTTTAAAAAAAATCAAAGTGAGGATAAGGGTTATGAGTAAGTTATGAGAAGGTTATGAGTGTTTTAATGATTCTCTATCGTATTAGCAAAACTTCTTTTGATAGAGCCCATTTTATGATTGGTATTTTCTTATTGCACTGATTATGCCTCATACCATTATCAGGTGCAAAAATTGTTTTGGTTTTTTCATTTGTACTCAGAATGAGATTAATAAAATTTCTTGTTTTTAATCAGAATATTTTGCGCTTAGTATTTTATCACTGTCTTAATTATACCTCATTTCAAAATTAAGATTAAAAAAGAGTTTTGAACTTGTATTTATGTTCTCTGTATAATATATTAAAATAATATATCTTTTATGACAGAAAATCAGTTACACAAATTTAGTTTCATGTCAGGGCATGCTTATCCATGCAAAAAGAAAAAGACACGAATATTTTCCTTTCTACTTTAATTTTATGTGTTTAAGCTATTTTATGTATTTTACATATTTATGTAAGCAAGTATCTAATTTCAATAACACAGAATAGTAAAATGAATTATTGAATAGAAATTTAAAAAATTGAATGGCACTTTTCAAAACTACAAATCAGCAAATCATTTTGTAAGAAATGTATATATAAGTATTTTCAATTTGTATCTATACTTATTAAATTTAATATTTTTATGTTATTTATACATTTGTTTATTGTGATGCATAAGTGCTTATTAAGGGAATAATTATTCTTAATGTTACTTGAAAAATATATTTAGGAATTGAATATTCTAAAGATTATATTAATGCTTTTCTGAGACTTTTAAGAACATTTACATAAGTTATTTCGAGAAATTTGCAAGATTTTCCTTTCTTCGGTCATTTTATATAAATTTCTAAGAATCGTAAATATTTTTTTGAGGTCATTCGTCTTTCAACAAACACATTTAAGAGGTTCATTTTTAATAAACTTTTAGTATTTATCTTCTAGCAATATACATAACTACGTAAGCAGTTTACAAATTAAAATTGTATGAATGATTCTACTTTTGGGATTAATTCAAGCTGTTTTTTTGTGTGCTATCTTCATTGTATGAAATTATATATATAATATTTGCTTTTGTAACATATTTATTTTGCTTTATGAAAGAAAATGATTCGAGTTATTTAGGTATCATATATAGATCAATATTGATTTATATATAGAGAATTACTCTTTATCTATGTTTTGTGAGCTATGTATTTCTGTGTTGTCTGTTTTATATTTATATTTTTAAGCTAAAATGCTAATTATTTATTTTAAATTAAACTTCAATTGTTTTATACAGTAGGATGACTGTTGCGACCTGTCCAACCAATATTTTAGAGAAATGGTGAGCTGGAGGATCTAAAATGATAAAAGGAGAATTGGAGATATATAAATATTTATATGGGATGACAAGTTGCAGATTATGTTTTCCTTTAATATGTAACTGTACAAGTTGATATTATATTTTTGGTTATGAGCTTACTACTTTATTATAGTTGTTACAAAATACGTTTAATTAAAAATTTTATCTTCTCATTGATCTTTATTACAATACAACAGAATCGTGTGAATGTAGGTTATAGGAAGCACATTGAAGGAATACCTCCTTAAACTATTAAATTACAAAAGTAAATGTTTTAACTGTACCGTTCACATAATAATTGAATGAAGTTTAACAAAACTTAACTTGTATTTTTAATTCATTTAAAAAATAATAGAACAGAAAAAAAAGTTCAAAATGAGTCTTTGAAATAAAAAGATGTATAATGATTTGGACAATGGTTTCCCCTGTAAAAAATTTTTGAATTTATTTTATTAATAATAACAAAAGTACATGAGTTTTTTAATATGATATTCTTTGATTAGAATTTGAGATTTTACGATGCTTTTACATTTTTTGAGATTTCTCTTTTTCTTCATGTAGCGTTCATGTTCATAAGCGTTAAAAAATTCATAACATATACATTGTGAATATTTGAGAACTTAAGTACAGAATGTGTTTTATATATGCCTAAATGCTTAAGTATTTGCTTTTATATAAATTCATTGAAGCAAATACTATGATGAATTTCAATTTCAATAAATTCATAAGAGTTTGAAGAGTATATATGTTTTTCATACCCCCTCCCTCAAAAAAGATTAATCATTTTATATAATCTCGAAAATTATTCACAAAACCTATATGCATATAATAACAAGGTATATAATGAAAAAATAATAAAAAAATATTAAGCACAAATTACACTTTTTCCGAGTAACAAGTTTTGGTAATATGGCCCAAATTTATTTAAAAAATTATAGCATATTCAAGTCACCTGTTTTATTATCCTGAATAATTGCTTTTTTGTTAGTTTTTGTGTAAAAATACAATCATATCTATGCATCCCTAAAGATCCATCTTTGATATTGCATCCATAAAGAATAAGAAAGCAATAATATCTTTGGGTGATCATGCACATAACTTTGCAGTTAAAAAACGGATTCTGTAGTTTAAACATTCTTCAAAATTCCTCTCATCGTCATAAATGAGGAATGAACAAAACACAAATAAAATGTCCTTCGTATTAGCATATCTTCATGAGTTTTTATATAACTGATTTAAGCAGTCTTCATACATGTGAATTTTCATTTTTTCTGTAAGAATAAATTGATCAATAAAATCTTGTAATGATATTTATTTTTCAAAGTTCAAAATGATTCTTTCAAGTTATTTATAAATGTAAAAATAATTCAAATACATTAATTAGGAGTATGAAATGATATATTCAGACTTTTATAATGTATAACTAAGATAATTGATATAAATCTCTATGTGAGCTGAATCATATCTAAATAAATTTTACCTACAGTTAAGATAAATAAAAAAAAATTATTTGTTATTAAAATTGTATACAAGAAAGTATGTTACTGGAATTAGAATTATATAAAGAATATCCGTTGCCTGAAGTTCAGGAGCACCTATAAGCAATGTTTCTCTTAAAAATCCAACTTGATTTTGTTTTATACTGTTACATGTTAGACAGTATAAAAGTTTTAAAAATTGTGATTAATAACTAGTGGAAAAAAGCATTTCATTTTAAAATTTATTTCTTTTATTTCCTTATAATTCAAAATCAAACTGGAATTTATTTCGTTGGAAAATGTTGCACACTATATTAATGATCAATTGAAAATACACTAACAACGTTAATAATTTAGAAAGAAGAATATTTAATATGAAACATATATGTATATATTTATTCGAGAGCATACTTCATCAAAAGAGAAAATTTCCACAAAATTTAGATGACAAATATTACAAATAGTAATTTTAGCTTTGCTATGACTTTCCTCATTTAAATTAATTTCTATGCTTAATTATATTCTATACTGGTACCGAATGTATCCCTGAAAAAGGTTTTCAGTGTTTCAAACTAAGAAAATAAGAAAGTGATAAGAAAAACATTTAAATGGAATACATAATTAAACTATGTGCGTTGATTAATGCACTTGTATTTAATGATTGATTATTCAACTTATATTTAAATGAATTAAATATTGATTTTCCATGCTAAATTTAAGCTCTACAATTTCATTTCAATTGATTTTTTATGGTTAATTCTACATTTTATTAGTTTCCATATGCATTTTAAAATTTCACTAAATTCAAAGCTATACTTTGTATAATTAGAAACATTAGGTGTTTATATAATATGAAAATCTTTGGTAAAGGAGTTATGGATTTACTTAAAACAAATGTATGTTTGGAAAAATATATAATTTAAGTATTTCAATAATTCAATTTATTAGGCTTTTATCTACTACAATGGCGTGTGCGGTATTAGAAGGAAACAAATTTCCAACATATATAAATTGAAATTTAAGTGTTCATGTAAATTTGTATAATAAGATCAAAATCAATGAAATTACAGCAGATCACTATCATTTAAAACTAAATAATCGTCCACAATACAGAGAACATGGGAAAAAATAAAGTTAAAAAAAGTGCTGAATAACTTTTTCCAAATAGTATTTTAAAACATTTAAAAAATCCCTAAATCTAGAAAAAATTCGTATTCTAACTGCTTTTCATACAAATGCTATAATATCGGAAAAATTTTAAGCTCTCTGAAAATTATAATATTGAATAGACATTTTTCTCTAATAATACGTCCTAAAAAGGAAATGATATTGAATACTCTAGCAGTTTCTAGGACTTAGTCGATATCTAAAAGAAACTGTACAATATTATACAGGGTGTTTTTTTAGAGGTATAGAACTTTAAATTGCAATAAAACAACGATGTATTATTCGATTGACATGAATTTTTTTTATTCGAAAGATAATCTTGTGGCATTACATTCTAAATATGATTTCTGGCACATGACTGCCACGGCTGGCTCGGATGTAGTCCAATCTGGACGTCCAATTTTCGATGACTTCATAAGCGAATTTTATTTAGCGATGAAGCGCACTTCTGGTTGAATGGCTACGTCAACAAACAAAACTGCCGCATTTGGAGTGAAGCTAATCCACAAGTGTATGTCGAAACACCGTTACATCCAGAAAAACTGACTGTTTGGTGCGCTTTATGGGCTGGTGGAATCATTGATCCGTACTTCTTCAAAAATGATGAAGGCCACAACGTTACAGTCAATGGTGATCGTTATAGAGCCATGATTACTAACTTTTTCATTCCTGAATTGAACAATCATGATGTCCAGGAGCTGTGGTTCCAACAAGACGGCGCAACATGTCACACAGCTCGTGCCACAATCGATTTATTGAAAGACACGTTTGGTGACCGCCTAATTTCACGTTTTGGACCTGTGAATTGGCCTCCAAGATCTTGCGATTTAACACCGCTAGACTATTTTCTGTGGGGCTATGTAAAGTCATTGGTCTATGCGGATAAGCCACAAACGCTTGACCATTTGGAAGACAACATTTGCCGTGTTATTGCCGATATACGGCCACAAATGTTGGAAAAAGTCATCGAAAATTGGACGTCCAGATTGAACTACATCCGAGCCAGCCGTGGCAGTCATATGCCAGAAATCATATTTAAAATGTAATGCCACAAGATTATCTTTCAAATAAAAAAAAATTCATGTCAATCGAATAATACATCGTTGTTTTATTGCAATTTAAAGTTCCATACCTCTAAAAAACACCATATATATATATATATATATATATATATATATATATATATATGTACATACTTAACAAATTAGGTACAAAGTGTTCTTTCTGCTTCTCTCTCATTCCTTTGAATTTTCTTATAAATCACTGAATCCGGCTCAAACTAGTTTGCTTTTTTTATCATTCAGGCACTGGTCTAAAAATTTTCAAATACGTTTTACATTGAACATTTATTTGAAAATAATAATGGATTCAAATACAGTTAGACCTCTATTTAACGAATTTCGTGATTTAATTATTTTTTCTCTTTCCCCGATTAAAATAAAGGAAAAAAAACCCATTTAATGAATAACAAACTCTGAATTAACGAATTATTTCAGCAGCTGAAATGTTTTTTTTATTAGTTTGTTTCTGAAAAAATTGGATTTTTCTCAAATTACGTATCATTTTTGTCCAAAACAGAAAAATATTTTTCTTTTAAACAGAAAATTTCAACGGGAAAGGATGAAAACCATTATTAGACTTAGCACATGCAGATGAGTCGTGAGTGTAACCCATCGTGTGAGTCTTGAGAAGGACAAGAAATTCCTTTCTTATGTCATCCCAATCCACAGCTCAGAGGAAAGTTTAAGATCGAAACGAAAATGATACATTTGATATCAACAGCATACCTGTGCAAGTGAAATTGTGGTATTTGTTGATTTGTCGGAGCCAATGAATAGTGATTCTAACACAGAAATTGATAATGAAATTACAATAGGTTTTTTCTCAGTATTATTAACATAAAGGGGGAAGGTTGGCTGGCCACAAAACATATTTAACCTCACTTTTATATCAATTATTTTATATATAAGCTGTCCTCAGTCAGCAATGTTTATAATATTGCAGCATCCATTTTTTAAAATTTTGATTGCTCATGTATCCTTCATTGCGTGTTTCCTTACTGTCTATGTGATATATATATATATATATATATATATATATATATATATATATATATATATATATATATATATATATAGTCTAATTCTCTACAATCGAGAGATGAACATTCAGCAATCAAAATCAAATTTTTTTTTTAAAACTAGAAATTGAGTGTGTTGTATATAATTAATAACAATATTTCTGAATATATATATATAGAAACATGTACATTACTCTCCCAAAGACGAACTTTTATATAACATTGAAATTAAATTCTTCTCTTTTACCATAAATATTAGAAACCATAGCATTATCTTTTAATTTGATATGCATATCAAAAAAATTTGCTTCATTGTTGTTACTATTTGTCTGTATTAAATTAAGATATTGTGGATAAAAATTAGTGTTAGGTTTAAAATTGTCTTGCTTGCCGAAAATGATTATGTCATCTATATAACGAATAATGTAATATTCGGAATTATTAATAAAACTATTTTCAAAATAATTTAAATATAAATTGGCAGGAAAATTACTAGCACGCCACCTTGTGGCAAGCCTTTAATCTGTAGATAATAGTTACCATTATAATATACATAGTTCCCTTTAAGCACAAAAATAAGTAGAGAGCCAAATCTATTACAATTAATATTATTAAATAAATTATTTTTATGTAAATCTACAAGTATATTAATCATATCATCAATATTAATAGAGTTAAAAAGACCTTCGAAGTCTAAACTATAGCCCGAAGAAATCTTTTTATCTCTTTCATTTGTTCAATAAGTGCTTTACTATTTTTAAGAATGGCTGTGGATTTAAGATTATTTATTGTATTTTGTAATATTTCTCTCTCTCTCTCTCTCATGGAGAATTTTGCCTGATTTGCTGATATATGAATTTAAACCATTAGTAACTGTCCTAAACTTGACTGGGTCTTTATGAAATTTGGGAGTAAGAAATATATATGGAAATTTAAAATTATTATTAATTTGAATTCTTAATTGTTTATAAAAAGCCAAAATGCGAATTTTTTATTTCTCTTTTAGAAACTGATGACTTAGAAGCCGTATTAATATCAAAATATTTGTTCATCATTAAATTATAATAGTATTTCTTTTTGAAGGCAAAATTTCCTGGCACTTTATCAACATAAAATATAATAAATTTATTTCTCAATTTTTTAATCTGATTTTTAATATCATTAAAAAAGATATTATTTGTTCCAAAGTTAAAATTATTAAGCTGTTGTGTGATATTACCTTTGAATTCTGTGAGTGCCTCTATAGACATACTATATTTAATAGCTTTTTTGTAAATGAATTGCTCAATATCATTATTTAACTGATTTTTTTTATAATTTTATTACTATTGGAAATCTTTAGTCTGAAACTAGTACCTTTATTCACTATATTTCTAAGATTATGTCTTTTACAATATTGAGGTCACCAGTAATAACATGCTTGTGATGTTTATCTATGAATTCTTTAAATTCATTACAATTACATATTAAGTTTTCCTTCTTTATAGGCATATTATAGTTAAAAATTGATACACCTGTTTTTTATTGTATTTAAAAGCTTTTTTAATAGGGAAAGATTTTGAATTGGGAAAGATGATATGCGTTTTTTAAAAATGCCTGAAAAATTGATATTATCATATGATTTATTCATATATAATAATGTACAATATTCTATTTGATAATCTTTATTTACATTGACTTTTATGTTATGCTTATGTTTCAAAAATTTGGGAATATCCTTTATAATATGCAAAGCATGACAGTCTTTAATTTTATCTGAATTTAGTACATCTTCTGCAATACACATTTCTGTCTTACTGAGTCTAAACATGAAAGGTTTTATGTGTTTTTTTGTTAAAATTGTTATCGAAGCTATTACAAATATCTATAAGTACTTTTTTGTCTCTACTTAATCTTTTATTTCTAGTTCCTATAGGTTTTTCTTTTATTAGTTATTTTATTAATCTCATTGTTCTCTAACAATAATCTTGAGAATTTTGTTTAATGGCATTTAGAATATTTTTTCCTTTATATATATATATATATATATATATAATAAATTTAGTCCATAAGGATAAACTGGATTATAAAATTTAATATAGTAATTTTCCCACCATAACTTTTTTTATATCAGGTACAACTTTATTAATATTAAGTGAAACATGTTCAAAACTATGTGTACTAAAGTGTCGTATTTCTATTACACTGCTGGCCACCGTAAATGCAACACCAAGAAAGACAAGAGATGGCACAACAAAATTTATTTTGTAGATAACCTGTTGACCAAGTATCAAATGATTAAATTTATCTGTGAAGTGTGGTTCCTGACAGAATCAATAGCCAGAGTAGCCGCCATTGTTGGAGATTACCGCTGCCACACACCTCGGCATTGATTCAAAGAGACTTTGGATGTGTTCTTGGGGTACAGTAGACGAAGCAGCTTCCACACCTTGCCAAAGTTGATCTGGTGGGGAAACTGGGGGTGTAATCTGGGTCAATTGTTGAGCAACTATGGACCACATGTTTTCTATCGGCGAAAGATCCGGAGAGTGTGCCTGCCGGTCAGAGAAGCAATGCAATCTGGTGATTGACGAAGAATCTTTGGACAATGCGCGCCACGTGTGGTCGCGCATTGTCCTGTTGAAATATGGCTGTGGCCAAGCCCTGAAGGTAAGGAAGGACAACTGGCGCCAACACCTCCGAGACTTAGCTCTGGCTGTTTAAAGTACCGGCAATGCGTACTAGAGAAGTGCGAGAGTGATATCCAATACCGCCCCATACCATAATACCCGGTACAGGACCAGTGTGGCGGGGCATGTTCAGCATCCTCTCTCCACGGTGTCTCCAGACTCGAATCCGACCATCGTGGTGTTGCATACAGATGTGTGACTCGTCAGTGAAGACAACTTCATTCCATTCTGCCACCCAAATCCTTCTTTCATCGCACCATTGGCGGCGGAGACGTCTGTGGTTCTACGTCAAGGGTAGACCAAGTAATGGACGTCTTGCGGACAGACCACTCTGTTGTAAACGGCGTCGAATGGTACGCGCAGACACTGAATGATGCGTTACAGGTTCAATGTGCTGTGCTACGGTTCGTGATGTGACTGAGCGATCTGTCACTGCCACGCACACAATTTGCCTGTCCTCACGTGAAGTGGTGCACTGAGGTGGATGCGATCGACCACGTCTGTCCGTCGTACCCTCCTGCATCCAACGGTCACATATCCGCATTACAGTTGTTTGGTTTCGTCCAACACGATTACCGATTTCCCTGAAAAAGATAATCCACAATCTCTCGGTAGGCCACTATCCTTCTGTCGAACTCGTATACTTGATCAAAAGCTGATCGCTGTTTTCTACGAGACAACTGATCGTTTTTTGAAAACCACAATTGCCGAACTTGAAATCGTCGAAATCTCCAAGCCTAAAATAAAGATTTGAGGTGGC
>BMAU01006210.1:0-165757 GCA_019973935.1 Trichonephila clavipes | reverse complement strand
CTTTCGAAAAGCATGATTTATAATTTAATCAAAATTAACAAACCGCTTTCCTCGATTCATATTCTAATACAGGAAATTTAGCTTCGGATTTAATGATAGCCTCACTTTTTCAAGAAAAATTGAAACAGGAGTTCTTTAACTGTCCCTTCTACGTTTCACACTATTCAACATTTATCAAAACAATAATTTCTAAAACTACACTTATGTCCATAAATTAAGCATAATTCAGAATCACACAGAAATTTAACTCTAAAATAAAAATTTCACCTGTAGAATTATCACACACATCTTGAAGAAGAATATGCAAATTACAGGAAACCACCAGATGGCGCCGATAGTACGTCACAATGACGAGAGTGTAAGAGAGGGGGATATAAGGAATGGTGGCAAAGCAATAAAATTGTTCACAAGCGCTTTAAAAGCCTTTCAGTGCAATAACCGCATAGTTATGGCACAAAGGAAGCATTTGGATGATTTTTTACGTGGTAGAATTATTGGACGACTGGAATGTGGACGGACAAAGCTGGAAGTATCCGAGGAACTTGGAATCGCCCAGAGTATCATCTCCAGGCTTTAGCAACGATTCCAAGATGATGGTAATGTGAGTAGATGTTACAGCACAGGTCGCCCCCGAGTTACAACGCCGAATGAGGACCGGTATTTGGCAGTTTCTGCCAAAAGAAACAGACGGAGCACAGCTACAGACCTGTCTCGTCAGCTCTCTTCAGCTACCGGTACGACAGTTGCAAGGCAGACCGTGTACAGACGCTTAGAGCACATTTGTCTATATGCTCGTAGGCCTGTCAGATGTGTTCCACTTACCACAACTCACTGTCACCTGCGATTAACCTGGAGTAGAGAGCATGCATTGTGGACACCACAACAGTGGTCTTGTGTGATGTTTTCCGAAGAGTCCAGGTTTAGTTTACAGTCTGATTCTTACCGGACTTTAATATGGAGAGCGTCAGGTACCCGTTACCACCAAGGGAACACCATTGAACGACACCATTACGGTGGTGCAGGATGGCTCTCGTTCGGGGAGGAATTATTCTTGGTTCCAGAACCGACCTGCATGTTCAGAGTGTAACGATGACAGGCCACATCTATCGGGATGTCATTCTGGAACAACATGTACGTTTGTTTCGGGGCACCATGGGTGCTGAATTTCTGTTTATGGATGACAAACCCCGTCTTTTCACCATGCAAACATTGTAAACGAATGCCTTCAATCGGAGAATATCACCCGTATGGATTGGCCAGCATACTCACCGGACTTGAATCCAATAGAGCATGTGTGGGATATGCTTGGCCAATGAATTGCAGCCCGTCAACCCCCTCCCACCTGTCTACCGGAACTTCGGAGGGCATTGCTTGATGAGTGGTGTAATATTCCCCAAGATCAGATTGATAATTTGATACTCTCCATGCCCAAGCGTTGTAAGGCCTGTGTTGCATCGTCCGGGAGACATACTCCGTATTAACCATCATCCTATCCATGTTATACTATTTTTTGTAAAAGGTTCCTTTTTGAAATTTGCTCCAGGGAGTAAAAATCGCAATTTTTATTAATTATGTTAAACATATAGCATCTGTTTTTCTCTTTACCTTTTGTTTAATAAATAGACTTTACAAATAAGTCAAATTTGTTTTGCTTCTGTCTCTTTCTTTGCCTGAACTTCATTATCCTTAATTTAGGGACATGAGTGTAGTATCACCTTATCACATATGCATACAGACGGAGACAGTCATTCTTGCCAAACACAAAAACTATCATCTATAAATTATGCTCTAAGCAAGAATATTTCGTTAGTGCACTGCTCAAAAAATTAGGGGATCACGTGGATTGAACGAAATTACGCAAATATTTCTTCTGATAACGTAAAACAAAGCATCCGGCTAGTCTTAAGTTTAGCAACAAACCGAGGTAGCAACTTCATTCGAAAAAATCAAATCCTCATGATGTCAAAAACCAGAAGAAAAGGATATAAGAACAGAAACCGCGATTTCATGCGAAGCTTTTGTTTTCATTGTTTCGAGTGGAGGAAACAATGAAATCTCTAATCTTTGAGGAAAGCAATTGGATAATGTCACGTCAACGTGATCTACCTGGAATCCATGTCTTGGTGTATTAATGTCGGAGACTGGAATCTGGGAAAACTCAGAAAAATGTAATGGATGCTTGTTGGAGTGAAAATAAGTGCCATTTGTGCTAGACTGTAGAATTGATTCTAAGAAATAGAGCATTTTCGACGACGGACAGGACAAGTCTTCCACGGGTTACCGCAGCACATAATGACCGATATATCCTGTTAACAGTCGGAGTCAGAACAGAAAAATGTGACAGCCAGATTTAAAAGTTTCTTTGGGTAACAGGACGAAGGGTCTCAGACTAACACAATCTAAAATAGGCTTCATGTGGGTGTTCTGTATACGTAGGCTAATGGTTTGTGTTCCGTTCACAGCAAGACACCATGCAACCCGAAAAGTGGGCTGTTAAACATCGAGATTGTATTCAAAGTAATATAAGTTAGAGCTGTTTACGACGAGTGCCAATTCAGTTTAAGAATTGTGACACCAAAGGTGTTTTGGTATGGCGAAATAACCTTATCTTCGTTCATGAAGATCACATTACGAGACGAGGTGGTTTTGATAGTATGGACTGGAATCTGAATAGGAAAAAAACAGATCGACATATCATTCAAAATTCGGAATGGTAGTTTGAGGAATCGAAGGTATGCAGACGAGATTCCTGAGACACATCTCATACTCATGCTTAAATCATTGGTGATTTCTTTTAATGCAGGATAATACCAGAACTTACTCAAATCTTCATTCGAAGAACTTTCTTGAAGCTGAAACAATGCAGCGTATGAAGTGTCAACATGCTTTCACTAATCTAAATCAATCAAGCATGTTTGGAACCATTTAAACTACGCGTTGAGGCAAACTTAAGGTCTCTGTTTTGCCACCTGTCCAAGACTTATACAGGGTTTTTGTCAAAAGTAACAATATTCCCCAAAGTCTCTGTATCGATTACCTCAATGCATCCATGCTAAATAAACTGCTAGCCACACAAAATGCAACACCCTGAAGGAGGCATCAAACCATGTGAAATTGCCATCATGCGTTGGCGGTGATATGAATATGTAAATTATTAGCATTATAGCGCAGACACAAAACACGGGTAACCGTAACGCCACTCACAAGCGCTATATCAAGGGAAGAACTAATTAGCAATTTTTTCGTGCGGGTTTGTGTGTGTGTGTGATCTGTTGTTTTGCGCAATATGCACCTCGTGGGAAACATCTAGCGTCTTTTAGACCAAGTTTTCTGAATTCGACTGAGGAAAAATGGTAGCCTATAGGGATTGCGGATTTTCTTCGAGAAATCGGTCAGCGTGTTGAACGAAACCCGAAGCAACTGCGATGTGGATCTACCACATCGCGCTGGATGCAGGGGAAGCAGTGGACAAGGCGGGGCCGATTACTCACCTCATGGTACCACTGACCATGATGATAGTGATAATGTGCGCGTGGCTGGTGATGGATCAGCCACATCACGACCCATATAGCACAACAGTTTGATCTATCACCATCATTCGGTGTTCGCTCATATCATTAGTCGCGATTTACAGCATTGTGGAATGTGCGCAAAGTGCCCATTGCTTCGTTTACCCTTCACTGGAATCGCCGCGTTTGCGACCCAATGAGCGTATGATGATGAACTGTTCAGGACATGAACAATGGAATGGGACGACATTGTGTTTATTCGCGAATCCGCTTTTGCCTGCAACATCACGGTGGTCAGATTCGAGTTTGAAGACACCGAAGTGAGGAGGCTGCTGAGCTGTTGCGTTATGCATCGCCACACTGGTCCTGCACCCGGTATCATGATTAGGGGGTGGAAATGGATTTAACTACCTCACCCCTCTTGTAGACATTGCCCCACATGTCCCATTGAACAGCCAGCGCTAGATCCAGGAGGCGGTGTAAGGCGTGGGCGGTGTGGGCCACCACCCACGGCCTCGCAATGCACATAGACCTTGGGCCTCAAGCCGAAATAAACTAAACAAAAGTAAGGAAAATCAAAGAAGAGCACGCCACAGATTTTTTTCTGAAATTAATAAATTAGAAATTCTCAAGCTTCCTATTTATTTTCTATAAGATATCGAAAAATTGATATATATTGACTTTTTTTTTTTTAAAAAGATATTCTTTTATCGGTGTTTGAAAATATATGAATAAATAATTCGTGAAGATATTACTTTCTATTTTTCTTTTATTAAGTTTCTCAACTTTGTCTTTCAGCACATATTTGGTCATATCAACATTAGGTGGAGTTAGCTGCTATCTCAGGGAGCCCCCGTCGAAACGGGGCGCCAGCTCCGGGAGGAACTTCCCATCATTAGAAAAATGATTTAAATACAGCATGCAGACACAGTCTGCTTCATGTTCTATGTATTATAAATTTTAAAGTATTTGATGTGAGAATAAATAATAGTGGTCCTGGCCATTTTTTTGTAATTTATCAATCATGTCCGGCTTAGGCACCAAGAGATAGAGATAAAGAGAAAATGGGAAGCTGGTGCAGCAAGAAAAAGGAAAGCGGAAAGGGTTGTTTCCAACCAGGCTTAAAGTTCAGGAATGTGATGAAATTTCTCAATCAAACTGAATTCAGCAGTACAGAATCAAAGTAGTCGATTCCTTCGACTTCTCAGCAACATTTATTTGTGTCTGTGTCTCCGTTGGATTGAAAGTTACTACAGATGCCGACTATTGATATCGAACGACGAAAACCGGAAATAAAAAATAGGATCAGCTTGCCAATCATAATTTGACTCTGAGATTTCTGTGCTCACGTTGAAGTAACATGAGTCACAATCAAGAGAAGATATTGAAGATTAGTTATTCGCCAGTGACGTAGTAAAACAAGCATTTTCCATTTTTGATTCGGGATTGTGCACGTCTCACATGACAGATGCTCCCCAGTTCAAGTAGCTGAATAGTGCGACGTTAATATTCAATCAATCAATCAATCACCAGTTCAAAGCGGTCCCACCAGCAGTTAAATATCAGTGATGGATATTATCCTAAAGATGGTGATCATAGACCCTTTTCAATTTTCATTTCTCAAAGAGAAAACTAAATAATGGGGAAACTCAACGTCGTCGCTGGGTGGTTTATTCAAATTCTAAAAATAAAGTTTTCTGTTTTCCATGCAGACTATTTGACAATTCACAAATTCAAATGGTACAGGAAGGGTGCTGTGATTGGAAACACTTACAGGAGGTAATATTTTACATAGACATGAGAATACTAAAGAACATGGGGCCTATATGTCCTAATGAATAACATTAAGAAGGAATAAAAAACGGAAAGACATTAAACCGAGAAGACTAAAGGCGAATTCTTGAATATCAAAAACATTGGTACAATTTGTTTGAGAGAGATTAATTGATATAAATTTCTTAGCCTATCATAATCTGACGTTCAGAGGTCATGAGAAATCTCTCACAACTGACGAAGACACTAAAAACTCTGTGGAAACTTCATACATTTATTTAAACTAATATCTAAAGATGATCCTACGTTACGGGAATTCATAAATCGCATTGATAATAAATAACTTGCACACCATTATCTAAGCCACGATATTCAAAATTAATTGATCACAATCATGTCAAACACAGTTACAAGTGAAGTGATTGGTAGGTAAAACAGACAAAATATATTATTCTTTTTTACTTGACTGCTCTAAAGACAGTTTACAGTTACAGTGTACAGTTTATCAAATGTCGGTCATCTAAAGATATTATAGTACATCAACTGGAAGTATGGAAGAAAACTTGATCGGATTTCTTGCTGTCACTGAAACGACTGGAGAATATTTGACCTAGGCGATACTGGGGGAGCTAGAAAAAAATGGCTTAGATATTCAGAACTGTCGCGGACAAGGATACGACAATGGTGCAAATATGGTAGGCATAAATAGTGGAGTTAAAACTCGAATATTAAATAGAAATCCTTTGCCAATTTTCACTCCTTGCGGTTACCATATGAAATCTGTTATTGGTAGACGCAGCTATTTCGTCAGAGGCAACAAAAATATTTTTTGGTTTTATTCAAAAGATTTTTGAAGTGATAACTTCTTTAGGCTCGTTTTGCTGGATAGTGAACTTGAATGATGCGTTTTATAAAAAGTCAAACATTATTGCGCTTAGGTTTGTAACGCTCGTAACAATGGATCGGAATTTTCCGTAACAATGTAAAGTCCTTCAAGGCTGTTTATAAGTATGAGAAAACACATTCCCAACAATTGGTATATGTTGCATTATCAAGAGCATCAAGTCTTGAAGGACTTGACATTGTTTACGGAAAATTCAATCAAAAATTCTTCCATGGCCTAAGAGAATCTACATCTCTCAGAGATATACAAAATGAATTTAAAAATGTTACCACAAACAAATTAAAAGCAATCACAGGTATCTCCACAAACTTCATTTCCACAAAGAGGAGCATCAATATAGTCTTTGAACTGTCAAAGTTTACATGCACGTGCTTTGGATCTCGATGACTGAGTGAGTGAGTGAATATTTACGTCGCACTGTGTTCAGCTACACGAGGGCTTTTGGTGACGGACCTCGTAATTTTGAACCATGGTCAAGTGACGAGGACGAAACCTGAGCTGACCCCATCCCTCTCCTAACTAACACACCACACCAACGAGAGACGTCTAACTCTCGACAGTGGATTTAGATGACAGAAACGGATGTAGCATCACATGTAACTGAATCATTTGGGTTTAACAGAATGTACGGAGAAATTTGTGCAGTGAAATGTAAAGAAAATGGAGAAATAATTCTAATGGCACTATTTCATTGTATTATAATAATATATATATTTCACCAAATCAAAGTGTAGAGAAAATTATCGAATTCAATCTCAAAAATTTAGTTCCCTACACTGTGAAGTCGGATCAACTCTTCTGAACAAATTGCTCATAATTTTAAGTGGTGGGGATTTTAATGTAGATTTTTCACAAATCAAAGCCTTTAATCATTTTTAAAATCAAAATTCGGAGAATTATGTCAAATAATCCAAATGAAAGCACGACAAAGTACGCAACAACGCTTGACAGAGTTTTTTTAGATATTTAAATAATTTTGAAGTATATTTATAACCTATTTCAGCTACCATAAACCTACATATTGTTTTCTTCTTAGAATAGAATTAATTCACAAATATCATTGTATATTTCGTAAAAAATATTACTTTATGTGTACAGACATATGGATAAATAATTTTATATGGCAATACTAATATTCTCTTGCTTTTTTTATCCGCCTAACTAATCCCTGAAATAACATTACAAAACTTGAAGTTATCACTTTATCGCATGGTCATAAGCACACTTTTTTTGTTCCAGCATTTTATCAAAGATAAATTAAAGCTTACTATTAAACCTTTTTAGACACAAGGTGGGAAAACAAAATCAAAGGTATAAAGGCCGCATTTACATTTGATCATGTTGTTGAATGCATAAAAAACCAAACGGAACTATCCGACGACAAATGTTATCACATTTTGATCATGTTATCACAATTTGATCATGTTTAATCCCTGAAATAACATTACAAAACTTGAAGTTATCACTTCTATCGCATGGTCATAAGCACACTTTTTTTGTTCCAGCAAACGCTGTAAAATTATCAAAGATAAATTAAAGCTTACTATTAAACCTTTATTAGACACAAGGTGGGAAAACAAAATCAAAAAGGTATAAAGGCCGCATTACTACAATTTGATCATGTTGTTGAATGCATAGAAAAACCAAACGGAACTATCCGATTCATGTTATCACATTTTGATCATGTTAATAATCACAATGCTAATATGATCATTTGTTTAATCCCTGAAATAACATTACAAAACTTGAAGTTATCACTTCTATCGCATGGTCATAAGCACACTTTTTTTGTTGCTATTTTCATGTTCCAGCAAACGCTGTAAAATTATCAAAGATCTTACTATTAAGCCTTTATCAGACACAAGGCGGGAAAGCAAAATCAAGAAGGTAAAGGCCGCATTACTACAATTTTATCATGTTGTTGAATGCATAGAAAACTTAAAAAACCAAACGGAACTATCCGATGCACTCAGTGATTGCGAGTCCGCTTTAAATGAAATGCTCAGTTTGAAATTTATCGCATTATTACATGTATGGTATGCGTTATTAACACGTGTCAATACCATAAGCAAATTATGGAAATCTGTACAAGCCCATTTATGCATTACTCTTGAACATTTGCGTACATTTTGTAGCTGGATCAAAGAGTATCGAAAAACTGGATTCGGAGAGTGCTTGTCTGATGCTCGTAAGTTTACTGAGAAAAGCAGTTATGATTTGCCAAAATATTTTTAAAATAAAAGGGTGGCCAATAAGAAAAGAAAAGTTGATTATGAAGGCGGTGATCAACCTGTAGAGTCTGTCAAAAGCCGGTATGAAACAGACTTTTATAATACCATGCTTGATTCTGTGATAAGCAATAAGGATTCAAGATGTATGTCTTTAAATCAACATTTTGAAAATTTTGGTTTTCTCTATGATTTAAACAAGTTAAAAAATATTCCAAAAGAGCAAATGCTGAAAAACTGTCAAGATCTACACACAGTCCTGCAAAAGTAGGTGAGAGCAGTGACTTCCAACCTTACGAATAATTTTAAAATTACAAAATACGATCCCAAATTTATCCAACACCATTACAAACGTGAAACATCTGCTCCAATATGTCATAGAACAGGGATCCGCAACCCCCGGTCCGTGGATCAAATGGTGCCGAGCCGCCTAAAGAACATTAAAAATTGCCATTTTATTTTAAGTGGTGCATTTCTCTCGGATTTGCGCAACTTTCCACGGAAATCACTTTATATTCCACGTTAAATTACTTTTATTCATTTTTGGTGTAACTATATTTTATTCTGAAGGTATATTTAAATGTAACTAAATTAAAATTGTTAAGTCAAAATAATCTAAAATATACACAATCAACGTTCCCACCCTCAGCGGGCCGCGGAAAAATTATCAAATGTTAACCGGTCTGCAGCGATAAAAGGTTGCAGAGCACTGTCATAGAGAACGATTTGAAAGAAATTTTCCCAAATATGTACATTGTCTTTCGAATTTCGTTAACAATACCTGTAAGTACCGCTTCTGCTGAGAGGAGCTTTTCAAAATCAAAACTGATAAAAAAATTATGTAAGAAATACAAAGGGTCAGGAAAAACTTTCAGATGTGGCAGTTTTATTTATTGAAGCAGTTATAGCATCCAATATAAATTACGAACCAATCATTAAGAATTTCAGCAAAACGAAAAGCAGAAAATTTCTATTTCTTTAATTTTTTTCACAATTGTTTAATGTGCCGAATAAATATGAGTAAAAAGTTTGTTTTTTCTTTATGAATAAAAATTGGTTTTTATTTTATAAAACCTCTTCTTACGCCACCAGAGGGCCTCACGAAATGTATTTTGCCCACATTAAGTTCAGGTCTCGCACCGCCACTGGCTACATTTCTGAGATGTTGGAGCCCGTGGTCCTCCCACACATTCAGTGCTTTCCATCAGCCACATTCCAACAGAATAATGCGTGACTACACGTGGCACACAATGTTTATGATTTCTTTACCCATCGGATTGAATTGCTTCCTTGGCCTGTTTGTTCTCCTGATCTATCGCCAATCGAAAACGTGTCAACCATGCTTGCACAACGACTAGCCCATGATACACCACCCGCTGCAACACCAAATCAACCTTTGGCAATATGTCGAAGCCGCATGGAGAGACTGCTGTACTCCAATTATACATTCAAAGCATCTTTGATTCTATGCCGAGGTGTGTGGGAACGGTTATAGCCAACAATGGCGGTTATACTAACTACTGATTTTGTCGTCATCCACACTTAACAAGAGGCTATAATTTTAATCGTTTGATCTTTGTACATGTTATCTGCCAAATAAATTTCGCTGTGATATCTCCCGTCCTTCTTGGCATTCTGTGTGGCCAGCAGTCTTAAGGGTTCGGGAGGGTCACACACCATGTTAAGCATCCTGTATCATTTCCAAACAATCAGGTTTTTGTCATTTACGTTTAACCAAATTATTGCCCAGAAGCATCATTCCATGTCCTTTATACCATTCGAAAGAATTACAGTTCCTATACATTTGTTCTTTTTTTCTGTATTGCATTTTGTTACACTTATATTTCCCCTTTTATGCCCATGCATAGCTATCGCGCAACGGCTTCTTCGCCTTTTTGCTTGCTCCCCTAATTTTTTTAGCTGCGTAAAAATTTGGCTTTAAAACTGAAAATTAAAGTACCGTAAAATCCGGCGTATAACGCACACTTATACTTTCAAACTGAATTTTTTAATTTTTAGGTATATTTGCCGTATAATGCGCACCCACCTTTTTAACGAAGAATTCTGAAATATTAGTATACATTGCTCTTACGTTTTTAAGTCATTTATTCGAGGTTTTATCCCAGACTTTTAAAAAATGCTATACTTCTAGAACTGCAACTCCTTTACTTCATAATGCAACTCGTTTCTTTAAAACAAACGGTACTTCGATACATATAGAAGTAAAAATTTTTTATACTCATCTGTTTTGTTATTTTTAAAGCTATCGTTTTTATACCCGGCGCATAACACGCACCCTTAAGTTTCGATCTTATTTTTGTGTGTTCAAAGTGCGCATTATACGCCAGATTTTACGGTAAATGTTTATAAAACTGATTCTGCTCTTTTATTAGTAGGTGACTGGCATCTCCACAAGTCAAAATTTTTCATACCTCAATCTTGTGGATTGGGAATACTAAATCTGAGGTATGTGTTATGCTTGATAAAAATTTCACTCCCAAAACATATTGCATTCCATTAAGAGAAATATCAGAGTACTCCATTCAATATAATTCTAACTTGTTCATGTCCTATGCGAGGATATACATCCACAAATAACTCTAAAATTTTAAAAAATACGCAACATCTCATTGTTTTAGAACTATCTTTAAACAGGGCCGGCTCTAGCAGTTTCGCCGCCCCGGGCAAAGAGGTAAAATGCCGCCCGTTTCTAACAAAAATTAAAAGAAATAACGTAAATCCGGGGTGGGCATTAAGTCGATCACGATCGGCCGGTAGACCACCAAGACATTTTGGGGTGTGTGACCACCTTCACTAAAACTTAATAATCATTTCATCATATGATAACAAGACATATTTTAAATACATGGAGGGGGAAAAATTGAATCACAAGAATTAATTTCGTTGCATTGAAATTACAATTCACTATTTGGAGGTTATTTTACGACGAAAATCGTAAAATGTTTTTGGCTACAGGAAAAAGTTCGCTATATAAAGAAATTTGCAAGAAAGAGATTCATAAAATGGAGGTCCAACTGCATTGTAGACCTTCTTTTATCTTATTACACCCACGTTACTGGGTGGACCGCAACACCTTGAAAAAATTAGAAGTAGCCCGTATCCTGGAAAAGTCTGCCCACCCCTGACCTAAATTCTTTCCACGCTTAATCGTAAAATAAAACGTGAGTAAAAAAAATTGCTATCAATAATGTTGAAGTTTTAATAAGCAAAAAATACTAATTTATTAATTTATGTTTTTTGGCACTAAATTAAAATTAGGGTTGCACAGAAAAAAAAGAAAAGTCATTTCTAGTGTATAATTATAAAAAACAAATATTAAACAAATACTAAAACAAATTATAGAACCACTAAATTTTAAAACTTAATTGCATATTAAAAATACATTTAAACCGAGAGTTTAAACTTAAAAGTGTCTTTTTTTCTCTCTCTCATTTTCAATTCTGATTATCTCCAATCTTGTCAAACTCCGAATCATTACAAACAGCAAGTAAGGCATCGCATATCCCTCCTATTTGATACCTCAGTGGTATTAATGCATCTATTCCGCTTTCCCAACGATTTTGTTAGAAATCACTTATCTACTTTATATAAATTGTGTTCATATTTTTATTTCTGTAATGCACATTTTGCTTCCACACACTTTAATTAAATAATTTTATACCAGGAACACTCAACATCAACACAAAATAGTACCTACATTCTTTCACACATTAATTATTGTTCTGTAACAATAAAACTTTAATTAAATCTTTTTTTCTGTAGCTTTTTATAAGAGATTTCTGTCATAATTTTGACATTCTTATTGTTGCCTTTTTTAAAGATTTTAAATATTGCTATAGATTGGAACCTATTATTACTACAATTTTTTCTTAAATATACATCTGACGCTTTTAAACCTTTTCAATCACGAAAAATACATTTTTAATGAATTTTTTGAGAAATATAATAGTACACTGAAACAGAGTAAATAACAAACTGAACTATTGCAAACTGAAAACATCAATTTTTAATTTTTGTTGCGCCTGTGTTCTACGGAACACTGATTAAGAACCTCTTGTTTTTGTTTTGGATGAGTGAATATATTCTCAAACTTTTTTGGTAAGATATTGAAATAGGAATTCCAAATATTTTATTTGTATTCGTCACAATTAAACGATTGAGAATTAAAGCCTTTATGTATTAATCACAAATAAAACATATTTTAATAAGATTGAAACTTTTTAAAAATGCTTTGGAAGTTATTCAGGCTTAAAGTAATTATTGTTTGCTTAGGGCTGCTAATTCTATTTTATTTTGATATCACACTATATTCAAATTAATTATCTATTTAATAATCGTCCTTCGAAATTTAAAATTCACACCTGAAATTTTGCATTTATCTAAATGATGTTTTTCCATTGAGGTTAAATATTTTTATTTTTTTGGTTTTAAAATTCAAAGTCTTAAATATTTTCTTAAAATTTCTTAAACTGCAGATAATTTATTAACTCAATTTTTAAATTTTCGGAATATGCATTTAGAATAACTTTATTAGTAGTATACAAAATATTTTACAATATTTTAAAGATATTATACATTTTTTTATGTATTTTTATAATTAATTATACACATAATATTTATATATATATATATATATATATATATATATATATATATATATATGTGGCAGCCAAAGCCAAGCAGTCTTCGCGCGCAGGCGCAGCTATAAACAAAAACTGAAACGATGAGACTGTGAACCTTTAGAGAGAAGAGAGAGAACGCGAGAGGTGCGCGAGCAGGCGTTACCTTCTGCATATCATATCGTCAAACTTATCTGTTAAAATAGCTACCTTTTTTAAATGTTAAATAAAATAGAAGAAAGACAAACGTCTTGGACCCCTTGTTGTCTCCCACAAATTTTTGGGGACAATTTTTTTGAACTGAAATGAACAAAAGCGTCCGTGAAGGAGACGCTCCGCCATTTTGGAAACTTCGTTCAACCTGTGTAGAGGTTTGACTCAGCATGAATACTCCGCCTGTGTAGAGGCCGGGATTTGGAAACTTCGTTCAACCTGTGTAGAGGTTTGAACTCAGCATAAATATTCCGCCTGTGTAGAGGTTGGAACTGTTGAAAAAATAACCTGTGTAGAGGTGTATTTTCTAACGAACCATCGACAAATATTCCGCCTGTGTAGAGGTTGGAACCCATCGACGAAAATTTTGTAGAGGTTGGAACCACTCACATATAACCTGCGAAGAGGTGTCAATTCGAACAATTTCAACTATATTACCTGCGAAGAGGTGAAATCACAGTGGAATCAACGTTTTTTTCAAATATTGGATACATCGTACGTGCGAGCAACAAGGGAGCTAGAAAAAAAGGTAGTATCTTTCCATATTTTTCTAAAATGTATAAAAACGCTCTTAAAGAGGATCTCATAAGAGTTGTTGAGGATCTAGACATACTGTGGAGAGTACGGACACCATATTAAAGACTAAAATTGAGAACAGTAGTACATTTTTTGAAAGTGATCCAGATTTCGTTGAAACTTTAATTCAAAACTGTATAGATGAGAGGGTATCAAAACGAAAGAGAGGTAACTTTAGAAAAACAGAAAATTGAGCTTTTTAGCAAAATTAGAAAAAGAAATCGAACTTCAAACGGCTAAAAAATAAAGCATTAAGTTTAAATCCTGCAGCTTCGAAGATAAACAGTTCGATAACATTATGAAACAAGTATTGAACTTTTATCTCTTCCTGTTCCCACCAGAAAAATTTTAATCTGTTCTTCCAATCATTAGAACGCGCATTTTATAAATGACGAATATAAATCTGTAATAAATCTTCTGGGCAGAAAAGAGCTCATAATGTCTTATTGTATATTAAAGAAGAGGAATTAAATGACTATGAAAAACTAAAATCTATAGTACTCAGAGAATTCCAATTAACCCCTCGCGAGTGTTTAAAACTCATTTAAAAATGCTGTAAAATCTTCAGGCGAGACATACATCCAATTTGTAAGATTGACGGCAAACTTTAATATTATTGTTCGTTAAGATTAAAAACTTATAATTTCTATAAATTATTTGAAACTTTAAATAAGGAAACCGCAACCCATATTGGTAAGAAGCAGAAGATTGGTTCAGGCCTATTGATTTAGCTAAAGATGTGATATTTGATATCACTAATTTAAAAATAGATCAAATTAATATCTTTTAAAAAATATATCGTCCGTTTTTTAAACCTAAAGAATCTAACAGCCACATCCATAATAGAATAAACGTGAATACTCGAAAAACAAAACGACTAATTTGCTCATCTTCAATATTTTTTTGAAAATCATTTTCGATTCAGGTTGCCAGATCCCAGTTTTAAATTCCTCATATTCCGAAGAAATTAACATTAAGTTCATGTTTTGACGAACAGCGAATATTAAGCCCATAAATATTTCTTTTTTAATCAACACTCTCCCGGTCTAAACTTCGAACGGCAATATCACCGACCTTGACCGAAGAATTTAAAATCCCAGTTATATGCAAGTAAAGAAACTAGACCACGCAAAGAGCGATGTTTAAATGGATCCTTGAGTGCAGATTCTGGTAAATGTTTCTAAATATGATTCTTTATGATTTTTCCATGTTAAAAACTTTAATACTAGAAATGATTTGAGTTCTCTAATTAAGGATTTTGTAATAAAATTAAGAGTACTAATTTATAAGAGAAAATGTTCTGATAAGTATTGTGTAAGAAAGTAAATGGTGCCATTTTCGGAATATGCATAAATATCGACGGTTTACAATGCTAAAATCTTCCAGCCCTGGCAGTGGGAAACGGAGGAAAAAGAGAAATAACAGACGTTAAACGATGCGTTCAACCAAAGATCAACTTGTTAAAAGACGTTCATATGCCTGTGAAACACAATGTTTTCCTGTGGAACCTTCCGGATGTTTTACATTGGAGAAACTGTTTAGTTCAGCAGAATTTGATATGTTAAATTATGTATTTGTCTATAGTCCTTGTCTATTCCGTCTTTTTTGTATGTTTCAGATTCTCCTCTGGTCTCGATGAAAAGGAAAAAAGGAAGACGTACCGCTGCGGACAACAGTCAGGCTGGCCGTTGTGGCAGCCAAAACCAAAAAGCAGTCTTCGCGCGCAGGCGCAGCTAACAAAAACTGAAACGATGAGACTGTGAACCTTTAGATATTATATCGTCAAACTTATCTGTTAAAATAGCTACCTTTTTTAATTAATTTTTGTTTAATGTTAAATAAAAATAGAAGAAAGACAAACTGTCTTGGACCCCTTGTTGTCTCCACACATATATATATATATATATATATATAATATATATATATAATTATGCACTTAATATATATATTAATTGTACGCATAATATATATAATTAATTATACACATAATATATATATATATATATATATATATATAATTAATTATACACATAATACATATAATTAACTATTGTACGCATAATATATATAATTAATTATACACATAATTAATTATTAGACTGCATTAAATAGTCCTTCAAATTGTGACCGTGTTAAACAGAAGTTCCCGAACTTTTTTGTCTAATAGACCCTGCTTAATTATTATTGAATTTTTGAAAATTTATCAACTTAATTTTTTTTACACCTGGTACTACTATTACTACTTTAAAAGGATTAAATTTATAATTAATGAAGTATGGAGTTAAAAGTTTAAAAAGCATATGTTAATATTAATATCAAATTAAAAGTAAATATATAAATAACCAAACAACACAGAATTGATTTTAATTAGAGGGATGAATCTGGAGCTACAATAACAAATTTTCAACATTTAGTATCAATCTTGTCAGGTTTAACCTTAAATCTCCTCTGTTAGTAGTGTCCAGTTCCTTTTTTTCTTTCGGAGATTGATAACCACACTGAAACTCCTTCTTACTAGAAAAAATAATTAAAAACTTCCTCACATGATATTCCATAATTCTGGGCAAATAACAGGTTTGCCTTTTTAAAGCCAAAATTGCTGGCATCCGTTTCTAAACTTTAAAATCTTCATTGGTGCATATCACGATCAGTTCCTGTTATCGTGTGACATTTTCCCCCCAATATGACTGTATAAATTCATTGCCTACTGTGGTGTTACTATAGTCAAATCATTCTCAAACCTGGCTTCAAAATCTCAATAAAAAGCAGTTAAATGTTGAACGTAGTAAATTAAAACGTGCAGATATATTGTCTGGGTTAACTTGAGAAAATTCCGAAACTCCAGTATTGTATTTCTTTAGTTTAGCTCTCTCTCTCTCTGGAAAGAAACGCTGAAATGGTCCCCGTTTTAAAAATATGCTATCACCTTGTACCGGCAAATTAACCTCATTAAATTTAGTAAATCAATCTGCTAAATCAGTAAAATTTGGTTTCCACTTGATTAAATTTTCTTTTAAAGTTAGTCACGATCTAGTTATTGAGGGCCAATATCGCATAGATCTCACTTACACCTCATTGACCTCCAAATTGTTTTTTTACTGACGTGGACCCCCCTTGCAGGTCGTCATAGACCACTTTGGGAATCACTGTTGTAAAAGATCTTAATTATAAAGGAATCGTGCAATTTCCTCTTAAAATGGCAATAACATGCAAAAAAAATATTGTTCAAGTTTTTAAAATTTAGTCTTACCAAATAGTGGATATCTTAAAAGTTTTAGAATAGGTTAGAAAAATTATATGTTTATTTCACATGTTACATTCAATAAAAAGAAAAAAAAAGTGTCTATATAAGTAAAATTAATTTATTTTTCTTTGAAAATTCTTTTAACAGTTTGAAGCAATATAAATGAAATATTTATCAACTATAGACTAGTTCATTTATAACTAAATAAAATTATCACAATATATTATGATTACAAAACATCATCATAATAAATATAACTACGGTATATTTCAAGTTCGAGCTATTGCTGTTAGGATCCTTTATTGTTAGTAAATAATTAATGAATGCACTCAAAAGCTCAGTAATGTTTTGCATTTTAAATTATCTACATCATCCTTTATAAGCGAGTAAAGAAGTTAATTTTTATACGAGAGGCAAGTAATATTTTTTTATTTAAATAACAACGTCATTCGAAATTGTTTTAAGAAGATTACGGTACATTCAAGCTATGAAAACACAAATACTTAAAAATGTTAATAAACATGAAAATATTTTACGAAACTGATTACATTTATATTTATGTATGCAAAAATAAAAATAAATAAATAAAACAGAAAAGGCACAAATGCTGCAAAATAATTTTTTCTTTTAACTTTGTCTTACACAATGATTTAAATTCCTGGGCATTAAAAATCTAAAAACGAATTTGAAATTGAAAATATTGTTACCTTTTTTGTTGTCTGACTTTGTCTTGTTTGTATAAGCACAGGAAGCTAAAAGAATTAGTTCGGAAATCAAATTGATACAAGATTTCCTCAGTTTTCTTCGAAAAAGGGTCTTTTTCTCAGGCTCATTCTGCCCCTTTAAGTTATTCATAAAACTTGACCCTTTGACTTTCATCACTTTTGTTGAGACTAATCTCTGCCAAAATCTCTCTCTTTCAATAGTACCCGAATTCACGCATAGAAAGCATCAACAGTTGAAGGAAATTAGTTCAAAGAGAAGAAATCGGATGCCGAAATTCTTTATCATCCCCTTCCCTCATGGGACCAGTGTTGGGAAACACGGCTTTAAATACTAATGAATACTCGTTAAAAAAACTCTAGGACTCGATTGAAAACGTGAATATTTTGCATACACATTTTAAATTTTTTTTATTCGAATTTTTATTTTGACTAATTAATTTTCTACATAAACTAGCTAATTTTACAGCCAATTTGCCGCCTCGTAAGGTTGCTGCCCGGGCAGGGGCCCGGTTTACCCACCTCTAGCACCGGCTCTGCTGTAAAGCACAATATTTTATGAAAAACAATAAAATTTCAATTTTCTCTCAAAACCTCTTTTTCTTTTCTGTCCATCTCTCTCTCTCAAAACGTTTTTAATAATTTACCAAGCATCAACAATTCTCTGACCCAAAACCTTGAAAAAAAATTCCTACATCCCACACTCAAAATAAAATATATATTAACAATTTTATCCGACAAACTTAATATTTAATTTTTTCTCTCTCCTCACTACCATAATTAGTACTAAATTTCTCATCTTTTTTCCTACTATCTCAATTTTTCTCCTCTTTATGCTTCAATAGAGGGCGCCATGCGTCTTCACGGTTTATTTTCCTATTCCTAGCACTTCAGTTCCATGATATTCCTTTTAATAATTTATCCTTTTTATGTAAATATCCCTCACTTTCCATTCTTTTTTCTTATCTTCCAATCACATGGCAATCCAATACGTAATATCACCAATTCAGAAAAGAAGTTTTACTCATTCACGGCTTTGAATACCGAAATAAACTGAAAGCCGTAAAAGGTGCTGTCATCTCTTGAGTAAAAATATAACTATATTTAAAATATTCTTCATATTAAATTCCGGCAGCAGACGCCTATTAGGAGATGCAGGTATTTTGTTTCAGGTGGATAACATGTAAAATCTTTGTAAACATATGCATTTGAGTTCGTTGTAGTACACGTAATCTTTTATACTTGTACATAGTCACTGTTCATAGTGAAAAACTTATTTTGTGGTTTTATTGTTGACTAAACATTTTTTATTACTAGCTCTGAATGAAATAATCTTAAAATAAAAAGGAAGAAATCAAGAACATAGACATTTTTCTTGACCACACTAATATACTTAACATTTTAACAAGTCTTTTTAAAAGTTCTTGATGTATATCTTTGAAAAGAAACGTTACTTATTTTATACTTCTATAATATTATAAACACAAGGCTAATTCGATGTTTCCTAATTTCAGAAACATCTCTTATATAAATTTAGCGTCATTAAATGAAAAAAAAATCGCCTTTTTATGTAATTAGAATTTATCAAACAGTTTTTTACTCGCTGTAGGTCTCAAATAATAATACTGTTGCTTAATGACTTGTAAGGAAAGAAGTTTTAAGATAAGATTTCATTAGATCTTCAGGGGGATGTAACGCATCGTCTTTCATTTTCTTTTTTGTATAAAAGATTTTTTCACTGCAATCAACAAGGAGTTTTTTACATATCTTTATACTTTAACCTTGTTTCAAGATTTTTGAAACAGAAGCCTTTTTACGAAGATGATTACTTAAGATATGACTACAGCAATTGCAATCACTGTACATACAAAAGAGTTTATGATAGGTTTTCCCGAGATTTCAAAGACTTCATACTTTTTTGTTTAGTAAAGATAAAAAAAAAGTATGAAGGTAAATTAATTTTTTAACCCTTACAGTATGAAAAATATTTATAAAATCTCCAACTGCACCTCCAATGACGAATTCTTGGTATTTTCGGAATTTATCATCTTTTATTATAATTTCATTAGAAAGAAATGCGCGTCTATGTGTGTGTGGTGATATTTTAAAGTTACGTGTGAACATTACTGTTTTATATTTATTTTTATCTTTAAGAGTAACAAACAGGAAAAGGGTAACGCTTAATATCATTCAGTTTTAAAACACTGATAATCCTGGTTTGTAAAAAAAGATATCCGATTTATTAAATTTTTAAAACTACCTCACGGAATAAATTATTTACCCAAAATTTGAAAGTAAATGGAGAAATGAAACTTGGGCTAATTTTGAGGTTAAAATCCCTTTCACACACAGGACACCAGTGGCGTTATGAAGAACATTAGCGCCCCCCCCTCAAAACCAAGTTTTGGGCCCCAAGCCCAAATACGTACTTGGCGTCGGTCAGACTTTACCACCCCCTTCCGGAATACGGGGGTGTACGTTACCCCACTGCAAGACACTTAAAGTAAATTAAAGAAGACTGAGTATTAATCTACGGTAACATCCCAAGAAACTGTTAATGAGCTTGGATGTATAAAAATAACTTACATGAAGGATAGAAATCATCATCTATCATGTATCTTGTAAGTTTTCCTCTTGATGACTAAAAAAATATCAACTTTGTTGGGTTCCTTTTAACTTTGTTTCTTTACAAGTTACCTTAAAGAAGTCTCTTAATTTAATAATGCAAGATGTAAAATTATAATGTTTAAGTTAAAATGAATAGTGACAGAAGGAGGGAGTTAACAGAAAATCGAGTACCTAGAATCAATCCTTTTGTAACTAGAAGAAAAATGAATTCTCAAGAAGAAACAGCATAAACTTGTCAGTAAAATAAAATAAATGTAGATGTACTCGTATTATCAAAAGATATGTAAGTCCAGTTGCAGTTAGAATTCAATCTTCGGGTTAATTTTTACTTATGTCAAAGCTCATTTAATTTACTTCTTTGTAAAAATTACCATAAACTGATAACGAAAAATGTATTTTTTATATTATATCAAGCACATGGAAATATGTAATAAACTGTCTGGCTTAATAACCTGGCATTGCTGTTATTCATTAAAAAAAATTAACATGAAAAATGTATTACTTAAAAAATTGTTTCAAGTAACACATTTCCGTTTCTTTCTCTTTTATTTGGTAATTGAACATTGGTTTAGCTAAAAAATTAAAATTTCTTCGCATAGCACGTTTTGAGAAAAGCTTTACTTAAAATAAATTTAAGGATATGCGAAAGGAGAAAGAATGAATAAGAAAATAGGTTTTTATATACTTATAAACAGTAAATTTTCTCTGAGTTTTCTTCGTTAATAACTATTTTTAATTCAGACTAAGACTATTTAAAAACATAAACTTATTAGCATTTTCAAATAATATGCTCGAATTTCGACAGAGTGAATTAAATGTAAAAATAATGTTGATATTACATAAACAAGAGAAGTGCGTAATGTAATCTATTCTAAAAATAAAATTTCGTATCAACGGTTATCTTCTATTCGAATTTATATATCGCTTATGATTTAGTACTAACAGAATTTCAAAAATGTAAAATTAGGGAATAATTATTTCTATGCTTGCATACTTATTTGACTCATTAAAAATTCATTGTATTCTAAAACATTTTTAAAAATGGTACTATTACAGTTATAGTGCTTAACAAATAGGAAATTACCGAAACAATACTATTGTACCAAATTACTTAACGTTTTTTATTTCCTTATCTGTAATTTGTCCATTTGCTGATTAAAAATGCTAACTTCAGATTTCTTTGCAAAGCTAATGTCTGTTCCCTTCATGGAATAACTTCTATTTATAGCTCATTCTAAAGCTATCATGATGACGCAAGAGCAGTATTGCAGTTTATGTGAAATCGATATTTGCAGTTTTTCGATCGAAATGAGATAACGCTACTACATTTACAAGACTATATAATTAGTAACTGAATAAACCTTACTTTTTTTTATCTTCCTCTTTATCACAACATTTGAGAATAAGAATAATTATAAAATGTTTTTACGTTTTGATGGAATAACTTTTATATATTAAAAAAATAACAGCGTTTTCGGCAGTGTATTCTTGTTGAACAAAAAGAAAAAGATTGAAAGTTACATTCACAATAACTATAAAAAAAGAATCATTCCTTTTTTAAGAAAACCCGTTAATTATTATTGTAACAAATTATGTATAGTTTCGATTAAGAGTATGTTCTTTTTATCACTTTCTTAACTCAAATAAAAAAAATGAAAGGTTGATCAAAAGTATATAACTGAATATAAATCCAATATAGTTTGAATTTATAATTTTTTTTGTGATATATATATAATTTGGAAAAAAACTATTTCAGACTATATATATATATATATACAGCAAAAACAATTTTTTTATTCTCAAATTATTTAAGTAAACTTTTGTATCTCAAAGCTATTTTTACAGAGCAAAATCATTCGTTAGTTTCAGAATAAAATACCACATATTCTTCGGCATACAACGCGCACTTTAAACACTAAAAGTTAAAATCGAAATTTACGGGTGCCCGATATGCACCGAATATAAAAATCATAGACTTAAAAATAAAGAGATGAGATAAAAAAACAGATAGATTTCTATATCTATGTAAATACTGTTTATTTAAAGGAAATGGCATATTGTATGTGCCCGTGGCGTAACAGAGAATATTAGCCCCCATGCTAAGTCAAGTTTTTGGCTCCCAAGCCGATTCTTACAAAGAGTATGGACCCCTTCAGTCAGGCTTTGGGCCCCTTAGAGCCCTGCCCCCCCCCCGCAATGCGGGGATTGCGGAGGTGTACGTTACTCCGCTGGTATGTGCTTTCATCATTGGTTAAAATTAAAAGTTCTTCATATTCGTCTTCCGTTTTATCTTCAGGCACATCATCAAATTCAGTTTCTTCTTCAAACCATCACTTTTACACTGATACACATATAAGTTATTATCTTCCGTGTATTTATTGTTAAATAAGCTAATTTTTTTAAGGACTTTCGAAATATGCCAGATTTAATTTCAGTCCTTGATTTTATTATCCACTCAGACTCTATTTCTAGACTGGCATGATGCATTTTACCTCCTTTCGTAAATTTTTTTTTAACTTTCCAACATTCATATACTTTTTCTAGGATCTTTTATCTAGTTCTGTAAGCTTTTAGTTCTAGAAGCAGTGGCGTAACATACACCCCCGCAACTCTCACATCGTGGGGAAGAGGCCAAGATTCTATGGAGTTTAAAGAGCCTGACTGACCCTTTGTAAGATCAAGATTGGGACCCAAAAACTGACTTTGGGGGGGCTAATGTTCTCCATTACGCCATTGTCTAGAAGTATACCGTTGCTCAAAAGCCTAGTATAATAGTTCGAATAAAGGACTTCAAAAGATAAGAGGACTGCACATATATATTTCAGTTTTCTTCTCTCCCCCATTTGTAATAAATTCCGAAAAATCAAGACATATTAATGCTAACGAACTTTCAATATTTATACATCGTAAGTTACTATAAGCTCGTTTAAGTGACAATTCAAGTGCTTTAAAAATATAAACTAAAAGCGATTACTTATCTAAAAACACAAATCTGTACTATATGAAAACAATCATTTCTTTTAAAGGTCTGGGAAAAAAATTGTATTTCTCTCTTCCTAAAGCTGAATAACTTGTACAAAACCCGTACAATAAAACAAGTTTAATCTATGTCATAGGTGGTGAACCTTTATGAATAAACATGCCCTTTTTTCGCAAGAAATGTTCAATGAGATACAGACGTGCAGCCAAATAATTTTGACGTTTGATTATTGGGAAAATAATTATATACTTAACTACAAAGCTCTTTATTTACTACGAAAAAATACATTTTGCATTGTATAGTAGTAAATTTTTTAGTTATAAGTGTAATTCAAATTATATAAAGTAACAATAGTGTGATTTCTGTTGTTGCACATTATTTGACAAATAAATTAGTACTATGTTATTACTAATGCCACCTGATCGACAAAGGCCAGAACGAGGCCTACGAAATTCATCATGGCAATGGGCTCTGTAACGCCTGTCGTTACCCGTAGCTTTAAGCACCATACAGGTGACAGTACAATTTAGCTCGGTTCCACCCCAATTTAGAGGGAGAACAACTTCCACCAACTTCACGAGAGGACTTGCGGCTATTTAGAGTACCCCAATACATTTACAAACATCCATGTCTTCTCCGGGATTCGAACCCAGGCCCAACGGCACAGCAGTCAGCGTCGCTAACCACTATACCGGAAGGGCGACAATTAGTATTATGAAATGTTACTTTTAGTAGAATGCATACTGAATTGGAATCATCTGTAAAATGTTTTCTAAGCGAGACTTTAATGTTATTCATCTCTGAAAATAATAACTTGGCAGGCATAAGTAGACGGAAATGTGGTTGTAAAAGCATGATTCAGCTTCTTCAAACAGTTAAATGTGTCTGGAAGGGAATTCCATGTTTCCAAAATTTAATTACCGGCATTTTTCCAACTTTTTCCTTGTTTTAAAAATTTTTTGAATCCACATTGAACTACACTGGAAATCAATCAGTTGCATTTCAAATTCTTCAATTTACAACCAGTCGAATTGGGACAAGTTTACTAGTTTATCAAATGAAGTTACATCAGGGTACAAAATAAAATTGAGCGTTTCCGATAATTCTTTGACCTAAGAAAATAGGCTGAAAATTCATTGATTGAAGAATCAATTACGGAAATAAATTCTTCAATGCCTTTGTCTGGTTTCTCGTGTACATCTAAATCTTTAATATTTTTTTTTCAAGTTTGGAAAGTACTTGTAGTTTCTAGTAATAATATCGTTTATGAAAACATGCAGTTTAATGTCAAAAGTGCGAATGAGATTCCTCATGAGGATTACTCCATAGTGAACTTTGTTATTTTTAACTAAATTGCAAACCATTTTGATCAGTGGCGTGCCTAAAATATTATGTCGCGTGCCATTGGTTCGCTATCCTTGACCTATGATACATATTTGCAAGATTGTAGTTATAATTGAAATGAAAAATGTAATTATCACCATCGATTTGCTGTAGTCAATTTTTAAGTCGACAGCAACCTCAAAAATAATTACTCATTTCTATATATATATAAAAGGTACTTCAATTTTATTATCACTTACGATTCAACATAAAGCAGGCCATCTTTTTTTCAGAGCAGGCCTCTCATGAGAAACAAATGTTTCTACGGAATTACACATTTCAGAACTCCGTCCCCTTTCTAAAATTAAAAAATTTCATCTTGTCTTGCTTGCACAAAGTAAAATTTTTGAATCGGCCTATTTTGCTTGTGGAATGTAAATAATTTCTGCTTACATCCTGTTAAAATTTGGCGGATGTGTAACTGTAAACAAAAGTTTACAAAAACGAATCATGATTTAAGTAACTTTGGGACGAAAAACAGGATATATTACACTAATTTTTCTTTTTGCTCGAAGCTTTCGGTTACGAAAGCTTTGTTTTTCAATCTGGTGTTCGTTACAGAAAAAATTACGTTTAAATGTTTCACAAACAGGATGGGAGGAAGGATGCAACATTTCAAAAAAAAAATTCAGCGTTTTTCCTCAAAAATCTTTTTAACATAATATAGAATGGTGATTAAGAAATTCGTGTATTCGTAATACATTTTTGTGAATGTAATTGAAACTAAAGTGAAATTGAAATCGTTCCAAGTTCTGTTTTTAATACTTTTTTATTGAATGATTTCCGATGGTCTATATCTATATATTACAGTGATAATTTGTGATCGTGATGGTAACAAAAATATGCGCTGAAAATACATAAAATATATGAAAGAATTTCTTATTATTAATAATTAATCCAGTGATTCTAAAACTGTGGGCTCACCCTCCCCCCAGGAAACAGGATAACCCTACATGTGGGGGGCGAGAGCATGTCGAAAATAAAAGATTATTTTAAAAATTATTACAGTGGGTGATCGGTTAACGAACACTTTAACGAAAGATTTTTGTGTTCGGATAACGAATGAAGAAAGATTTTTTGCGTTTGGACAACGAACACATATTTGGAGGTGATCAGGGATACACCCTTGAAATTGTGGATGAAATTTTGACAACTGCTAGAGATCTGGAATTGGAGATGAACGAGGATGACTTAGAAGAGCTCATAATGGGACATGACGATGAACTGACGACAGAAGAACTCCAAGAAATTTTGAATGAAGAATACCAAGAAACACAGCGAAATGTGTCTCCTTCTGAACAAGAGAAAGAGGACCAATGCCGACATCTGCCATTAAAGATCTTTTGAAAAAGTGGGCGGATGTCAGAGCAATGGTCTTAGAATGGCACCCAAACCAAGCTGATGTCAGTAGGGTTGGGGATCTTTACAACAACAATGCTATTAATTACTTCTGGAAAATCCTGAAAAAGAGAGAAAAGCAATCGACATTGGACATGTTCTTCAACACCCCATAAGGAAAAACGGAAAAGGACTGATTAATATGCAAGACTATATGTATGTATTATTTTTTAAAAAACTTACTAAGAAATAATACATTTTTAAAAATTTAATTTTTAGGGTCTGCAGAACGAATTAATCGATTTCACATAGAAGTCTATGGTGAATCAATGATCGGTTAACGAACAATTCGGATAGCGAACATAGTCTTGGAACGGATTATGTTCGTTAACCGATCACCCACTGTACTTTATACTGAAAGGAAGCAAAACAAAAAAAAGTGCATTATGACATAATTAAGAATATATAAAATACATTTTTTTACATTTATTGTAATCTGTTTCCATTTAAAAATTAGAAAAAAAAAGCAACATAACACTTATTCTAATACTTGAAAGTAACTTACTTAAATTATCTATAACTTAAAAGTAACATGTATTAAATTAATACTTGTCTTGATAATTTGTACGGTTTATATAATGAGGGTCGTATTATAGCTTTACATCAAAAAGTGCATTATTATTGCATTCAGTATATTATTATTGTATGGGAAGAGGGCAGGGGGTGATGAAAATTATAATTGAAAATTTAGTCGCAAATACTGAAAATTTGAGAAGACTAAATTAATCAATTAACAGCTGTTATTAGTCTTAAAATGATCTTTATTACCAAAGAGAAAATAATTTAAATAATTTGAGTATTTCCGTGTAAATGAGAAATTAACAAATATGCAATCGCATACATAAAATTATCACTCATCAACACATCTCCCCCCACACACACATACATTGCACTTTTTATGAGCACATCTCCTTATAATCAGTTATTTTTTCCCGCTTCAGATCTGCATTTTTGCTCAAAAATTTTCATAAATAAAATGACAAACTGTGGGAGACTAAGTTTTCAAAAAGATAGCAAGACCACACAAGAAAAATATTTTGCTTTTATCTCGGTGAGAACTAACTAATAAAACTTTCACTAAACCTCATTGAACTTGAAAGCACCAAACAAATCAATTTTTACCTCGTAAAATGAGCAGTTATTCTAGTGGTGAAGGGATTTAATCTTTAAAAAATTTTATGTTATCTACACCAATGTTAAATCCAGACGATTTCATAATTTTTTTCAAAGTTGGTTCTTTTTAAATAATATGATTGAACAATGACGTTTTCTGATTCCGTTTTCTTTTACTCTTATTCTTGTTTTTAGAAGTTAAGAATATAAAACGCAACATATTTGATATCTGTTAGTTATGGGAATGTTTTTCCTGTCACCTGTGCAGATTCCACTTGTGCAGATTCCATATGCTCCAGAACATGTGCAGATTCCAGTGTTACAAGTCCCACAGCCACCTATGCAGATTCTACATGTATCAGAACCACCTGTGCAGATTTCAGATGTATCAGAACCTGTGCAGATTCCATATGTTCCAGAACATGTGCAGATTCCAGTGTCACAAGTCCCACAGCCACCTATGCAGATTCTACATGTATCAGAACCTGTGCAGATTCCAGTGTCACAAGTCCCACAGTCACCTGTGCAGAGTCTCCCAGAACCTATGCAGCTTCTCCCAGAGCTCGACACTTTGGACCCTTTGGAGTCGACAGATGCATTCGACCAGCTCATGTCGTTTGTATTTGGACCCCAAGAACTCCAGCTGCTTCACACGATACCCTCTATTTTCGATGGAGATCTCTTCTACTTCCTGGATGAATTTGAAAGGGCGCCTACGGACTTGACAATGCCCAGACTAAACTCTTGTGTCAAAAAATCTATCGGATTTAAACTCATCCAACCCATGGATCTGTCTGTCAATAGTTCTATCGGTCGAGTCGACTAGGTGTTTCAAGACAATGTTGGAAGGACCAGCCAATAGAAATTGTTTCACGTGACCTCATTAGAGTATAAAAGGCCAGCAGTTATACCTCGGAATGCTTTTGAATGGCTAAATGTTTTTTGTTAAGACTGTCAGGACTGGGAGTCTTTTTTCCATCTCAAATTCTGGTAGTCTTAACAGTAAATGTTTTTAGCAAAAATCTTCAAGACCGAAAATAGGGGGCAGTTCCCCCTTATTTTTTCGGGTCCATTCATACACCAAGATTGGAACCTGTGAATCGCCCCTTCTCACCTAGATGCATCACTGTGAATAATCCCCAAGATGGGAGGCCTTCTCACCTAGATGCATCACTGTGAATCGTCACCAAGATTGGAATGAGGTGGCCCCCCTAGATGCATCAAATTACCTGTGAATTGTCACCTAGATTGGAATGAAGTTGCCCTCTCACCAAATATGTCATTGGACCTGTCCAGCATGTCATTGAATCCCAGTGTTAAAACTTTTTTTGGGAGACCTCTGTTTCATTGGACCTGTCAAGCATTTCATTTGTGGATGACCCCTGTCTCAATCGTCGCTCTGGGGTGGAATGAAAAATTTTCTCTCGGCCCTGAAATATCTTTTTGTGGGAAATTTGAAAAATTTTGTGTTGTTCATGATCGCTCTCAGTAGAACTTTGAGGGATACTTTGATTGAGAGCCTAAACACAACTTTTTGATAAAGAAGTAGACAATAGTTATACAAAAGAGCCCTTTGTACGTTCCTTTTGGATTGAAATCTTAAATGCAAGTTTTGGATAAAAAGTAGGTGGAAAATGGACAAGAGTCATGTAAAAAGAGTCGTTGAAACGAAAAAAAGGGGGAGGGGAACCAAAATACGGTGTTGAGTTCGTTTCAAATGAGAGGGTTTCAAATAAGATGATTTTCAATTCAAATGAGAGGGTTTCAAATAAGATGATTTTCAATTCAAATGAAATGATTTTCAATTCAAATGAGATGGTTTCAAATGAGACAGTTTTCACGATTAATTTCTAGTGAAATGGTTTCAAATGAGACGGTTTTCATGATTAATTTCAAATGAGATGGTTTTCATGATAAATTTCAACTGAGATGGTTTCAACAAAGGTCGTTTTCCATTTCCAATCATTTTTGATAGGGTCACGGTGCTCAGCTATTTTTTCGACCGACTGTATTGCAGGGCTGACATCTCCCCGATGTCTGGTTTTGGTTTAACTATTCTAAAAATACTGAATAGACTAGGATGTGACATATAAAGTATTTAATCGCACAAACACAAAACACAACATTACATAGCGAAGTTTTTTGTACATCTAGATCTAGTGGAAGAACAGTGCAGCAACGTTATTGCGTCATTAGCTTGACTCTAAATAGTTGGAGAGGCGATGCCATTCGTAAAAACTATTTCATGTTGCTGTAATTTTTATGGCAACGGGTGTATATGAGTTATTAGCGTCCCTTCGATAATGGTACCAGCTTTTTAAAGATATTGGTTATTGTTCTTGAATATCCCGTTTGAGATATCAAATATTTTAAAGAACTCTGATTCAGTGCGAGAATAATTGTTTTTGAAGGTGAGTCTTAAAAAAGCAGTTTATGGATATGAGCGTAATTCCATTTTTTAAATCCTTTCGGCAAAAGGTTACCACAGCCATTTTCTTTCACAAATTTGTTCGTTAATTTGTTTATGTTTTGTTCGTTTAAATTTGCTTTTTAATATTTCTTTACAGCGTAACTCTTATATAGGATTACGGAGAGTGAAATGCGAATGTAATGTGTGTGTGAATATGGTATTGTAAAAATATCTCTGGCATTTGTCAACTTTCTGTCATCACTGTCTTGTTTGTTATTGCCTTTGAAGAGGAAGCTGCTACATGGATCAATATAGGAGTAAAATAAGATTCAAAATACTAACTATTGAAAGAGTAATTTTAAGTTATTTCATCGTCATTGAGTTTTCCCCCTTCCAAAGGGGCTGCGGTAGCCCAGTGGTTAAGGTATCCAACCATGGCAGGCATGTCATGAGTTCGATCCTAGTACCACTAAAAGACCCGCTTTTGCACGTTAAATCTGTCGAGAGCTGAAACGTCCTCCCGTTTGTGGTGTGGTAGTTAAGAGAGGGGTGCCAGCTCATGTCGTCCACGTCACTTGACCATGGTTCAAAATTACGTGGTCCGTCGCCAAAAGCCCTCGTGTAGCTGAACAGTGCGACGTTAATATTAACTCACTCACTTTCCCCCTTCCAAATTTTTTTCAGCCTTCTTTCCTCTTTTACTAAATTTATGTTGGTAATACTTTCTTTTTAAATTCTGTCAATATGAACATGAATCCCACTTTCAGTATATAATTAAAGACATACATGAAATAAAAAATGCTTTGAATATTACTTTCTTTTGTGTTCCTTAAATGTCTAAGTAATATTATATAAAGTAAAGTAATGCAATAAACATCATTAAAAACAATTGCATAACACTAATGATCAGGAATGAAATTAAGAGTACCATATAGCATAACAATGGACATTTCTCCTGTTAGAATACACATTATGTTAATTATTCAATCTAAGTTAAGAATCTGTGTATCCACACACAGATAGAGATTATCATGTTTTGCATCAATTTGTACTATCCTGGAAGCAGCACATGGATATAGCATTTAAAAACCAGTTTAATGAAATTACCTGAGTCTTTATATAAAATGCTTCAGTTCACAAAATTGAAAAATTTATATCCTAATGTTAAAGGTAAGTAAACTGTTCCACATGCACAGTATTAATTGATATTGTTGCCTTCTCCAGAAATTTAATTTTTTAATATATATAAACGATCTCTAAATTTCTTTTTAAATATTCAAATCAATTTAAACATGGGCAAGTAAATCATTTTCATGTTATCATTAATCAACTAGACAGAAGATTAATTCTTCAAATTGCTATGTGCTCCGTAAAACAAACCCAGCTACATAACAGTGCATGTAAAATGATAGGATATAGTATCAAATCTTAACATGATTCTCTCAAAACCTGATAAGAGATGGAATACGATCTGTGTTTATTTTTTTGTAAATAAGCTTTTGCTATTTTCCAGTTTGTCATTTTGGCTTGGTAAAAAGCCAGATGAATTTAATGCCATGCAGTTAAAAGAAAATTCAGCATTACAAAAACCTTAATTTGAGCTCTATTTGCTTCAAAGAATTAGTTTTGCTGATTTCTTTTATTAAAAAATGCAGGTAAATCTTGTTCAAATTTTATCTTACTTTCAGGTTTGATTATTTAAACTATTTAAATCTACATGAAAGCTTTAAACTTTTAAAAACCTACATAAACACTAAAGGAATTTGTTAAAATAATTCCTCTGTTTAGCAAACCTTATAAAAAGATAAGAACTTTCTATAATTTGACAGTAAAATTAAAAACTTAGCCTAACCTGTTTTTCTATAATGCTAAAAAACTGAACGTGGATTTTGAATAATTTTTTAGAATGTTAAATGTTACAATGGTAATATTACATCTTGATTTCACTATCCTGTTGAAAATATGAATTTTTTTTTTTTTTGTTTAATTTGTTTTTCAGATGGAATTGAACCTTTTTTTTTTACACTTTGTTTCTAATATGCTGAAATAATATTTAACTTAAATGTTAGAATAAATCTCACATTCAGAATTTTACGGGTGCAATATGATTAATTGGGTGTTATAATCACTGGAACTTAATATGAATTACAGGAATCCATATGCAATGTTTTAACAAATAGACAGTTTCAAAAAACATTAAAAATTCATGATAACTGAAAGTTTTACTTATAAATATTCATTTGATCAGTTATTGACTAATTTTAAATATACAAAATATGTTATTAAATATAATAATTTGTATAAAAGATGTGTTATATTGTAAACTTTATTGTAAAACATTTGGCAAAAAAATTTGGCATAGGTTTTTGCCTGGTCACGAGCCCAGTACCACTAAAGACCCGCCGTGTAGGGAGCCATAAATCTGTCGAGGAAACGTCCAACCCGTTGGTGTGGTGTGGTAGTTAGGAGAGGGGGTGCCAGCTCAGGTGTCGACGTTTGACCATGGTTCAAAAATTACGTGGTCCATCGCCAAAAGCCCTCGTGTAGCTGAACAGTGCGACATTAATATTAAATCAATCAATCAATCTCACCAAATAAGGGAGCCATGCTAGGATCCAACCATAAAAGTGATATATTGATTTAGTGTAAAAATTATTTTATACTTGGAAACTGAACAATGTGTTCCACGAAAATAATTTGAGTGACAACAAGATCTTTCAAAATATACACATACAAAAAGCATAAGCACATTGAAAATACTGTACATTTTCCTACTACCAATTTGGTGTTATGATGAATTGTACATTTGCTGGACTTGTTGGAAGCATTAAAGGGTAATTGCCCTTTTGATCATTTTAAGAAGAAAAAATTGAAAGTTTTAATATACAGTGGGCCACAAAAGTGTTTGTACACTTGCAATTTGTTATAAAATTTAATGTTTTCAACTAATGAAAATTAATATATAGTAATTGTAATTTTTTTATGATACCTGTAAATTGTTCTATAAATATATTTTGTTTGTATCAACAAAAAATACCAAATTACCTAATTCAGTGGCCGATTTACAGCTCCACACAAGAGCATTTCCATCTCCAAGTTTATTGATCCAACTAGATTTTTGGGATTAAGTTTCAGAAGAATAAAAATTGACAGCAAATTGATTGGAATGGTAGATAATTAAACATTTTGATTCCGATGGGCCTATAATAGCTTTTAAATGAAAAAAATAAGGAGTTCAATTCCATGAATTTATGTGGAACAAGAACTCTTCCACCTCCATGCTTCAGCATTGAAGTGAAGGTGTTCTGGCGTGGGGGTGTAAATTGGCCTCAGGTAATTTGGTATTTTTTGATGGTATTTTTAATCATGATCTCTATTTGAATAATTTAAAGAGAAATTTTAAATTATCTGCCCGAAATTTGTATATTGGAGACGACTTAATTTTTAAAAGGTAATGACACGCCAACCGCACTGCTCTCAATGTACGCCAGTGGTGTCTCTATAACTGTTCCCAAATTATGAAAACACCTCCTGTAAGATTCGCCCGGAAGTTTAGAAATCTTTATAGGTGGCTCGGCCATCGAGGAGAGAGGGAGGAAGGAGGACAAAAGTGAAGAAGAGAGAGAGGGAAGGGAACAACATGGCGGAGCGATAGGACATGGCAGAATGAGCGGGATAGTTGAGGATGATAGAAACAAAATGGCATTAACAACTTAAAATTAAATGTATATAGTTAGTTTTTCTTTTTATGTTGCTTTGTGTTGTGTGTGGCTGTCTTCGGAATAAAACTCTTTAGCCATTAAAGAAGTAGTGACTTTATTGTACCTGGATTTTGGATAAGTGTTGGAATCTTCATTTGAATGAAATGTACTAATATTCCTTAGTCCTCCTCAATCATTTTATTTAGCCCAGTAGAACATATTTGGTGAGATTTTGATGTAAAAAAATGAAACATGACAAACACAAAATGGGAAGTAAAAACAATATTCACAGAAGAATGGTGGAAAATCGATGCAGAAATTACAAAAAAACTGATTAAATCTATACCAAGACGCTTGAAAGTTGTTGTGGACACTAAAAGGTATCCTACTAAGTACTAAATTAAGAAAGAAATACAATATTTAAAGCCAAGTTGATATTTTTAAGTGTACGAAGACTTTTGTGGCGTAATTTTTTAGTAAGCTTTTGATTAATTTTTTTAAAAAATTAATTGTCATTCCAATAAGAACAAGTTGCAGGTTTCATTTAAAAATTATATATTAATTTTTATTAGTCAAAAACATTAAATTTTATAACAAATTGCAAGTGTACGAACACTTTTGTGGCCCACTGTACATGTATTTCTAGCAGAATTTTGATTTCTATTCATTATGCAGTTTTAATCTGATCAAATCTGAGAGTTGAAGAGCTGATAACTTTTCTTCTGATCGCGAGTTTTTCATCACGGATGTAATTAGGAGTTTCTGTCTTTCATTTACTTACTTAAATTCAAGTAAGCTCTCTATTTAAATTTATTTTACTATTTTCTTTAGTTGATTTTACAATTGTCAGACAGTCTCAATTTTTTTGTTGTTTTAGATTCTTTTTTTTTTTATATCACTTAAAATGCTTATAATTTCATAGTTCTAAAATTTGCAATTGCTACCATGCACTATTTAATAATCAATATTTTACGTAAATTAGTATATTGTAAATTGGCCAAAAATATCAATTTCGTTTGTACTGACATTTTTTGTTTTGAAAATAATACCCCTTCTGTGAAATGTTTTTTTTTTTTTAATTATTTCATGAAGAAACTTCTACAGAGTATATAAACTATTCTTGACATTTTCTGTGATAGAAATCTTTTTCTCTTTTTTTTTAATTCTTAATTTTATCCAGAACAAATAGTTAATTTTTCTAATTCTTTTTCTAACATTCATACTATAGATATTTTCTTGAGTTGCTAGGTATCATGTTTTTAAATATTGAATGTACTTCAGTTCCTTTTTAAATGTATAAAACCTCTGAACAGAGCATTTGCTTTCTAGATCTTGTCAAATATTTATTTAAAAAATCTTTCCGTTGTATTTGTAATAAAATAACATCTATTTAGCTAATTATAAGAGTTTTATTAATTCATTTTGGTTAAAGAGTGATTTCAGTTCAGCTTATTCCAGTTATTCATTGTAAGGCGTCTTTTTGTAAAATGTAGATATTTGAGGTTACAACTACAATACATTTCCCTCGTATTCAGCTGACATTTTTTTTTTATAAAAGGGCAAGCATTTTCTGTATTTGTTTGATGTCTTTAAGTAATTTTCAAAATGCAATCAATGAGAACAGGTTTTTATTGAAAAGTAAAATACTAATTGAAATACTTAAATATTTTTATTTAACTCACTTTTTATTTTAGTTGAAGATTTGTGCAATGATTAATTTTTAAAATATTATGCATCAAACAATGAACAAATGGCTATGCCCCATAGTGCTGATAATTGTTCTTTGTTCCTAAAAGGGTTTATATGATCTCGTATATATTTTTTTATTTGTTTCATAATCGCTACGAATCTTTTGAATATCACAATCACTTAACTGCAATTTTTTCCTGGCACACATTAACTTATTTTTGACTCAATGTGGAATAAACTTAAAGGTTTTAAATAATGCTTTATATGATCAAAAGGCAACACTGACTATTTACCCTCTCACTGCATAGTTATTTTATCAAAGTTGGTTCAAAAATTTTATATGGTTTTATAACGTATTCCAAATTTACGTATTGGATGTACATAGTTAAAATATACAAAAAAAATTTTCTAAAGGAGTTTCTATTTTAAAATATATAATTAGATCTCATCAAAATATGAACATAAAAACATAGACACAAGCTGCATGAGTTGCACAGATGAATAGTCAAAAAAATGCATGCCCGTGAAAATCGCTGGTTGTGAAAATTTTGCTACATCTACTTTGCCCATGGAAATCATGAGATGCACAGCGAGAGGGTTAATTGATTAAAAATTTAGACTCAAATATCAGAACTCTGGTAAAAAAAAATTCCCTTATATATAAATATATGACTTACTACTTGTTCCATTAATGGAACTTCAGCATTTAACACATAGTTTCTTTACGTGGTTTTAAATTTTATAAGTGGTGTATATGCTCAAAAGTTAATTGGTGTGCATAATCTTTGAGAAATAGAAAGAGAATTTTTAATGCTACTCGGAAATAACCAAGGTCCAACAGAAAATTACATACCAGTGTTATATTTATGAACATTAAAATTTCTTATCTAATAATTAAAAAAATAAATAATGATAACTCTTGTGTGTGAACAGTGTTCATTTTTTATTACTCTCATTCAATTATCAAAGCATTTGTGTTGAGTTTTATATGAAGTTTTGAATTTCTTGGGACACTATTTTGCAACATTTCCTTGATACTAAAATATTAATCCTTATTTACTTCATGCATATTTCTTCTAGAATAATATTGTGCAGTTCATAAGTTTTGTCTAAAAAATGGAGCTCTTAAAATTTTCTCGGATCTGCATGTATATCCAATTTACTGTACAGTTTTAATTTTGGCAGGTGAACAATAAGTGTTGAGGATGTCTGACTTTCCTCATTGAAGTTAAACAGATAGTAAAATGTTGTAAAACTGAAGGGGTTTTTCTTTTATAGTGTTTGAATTATTCCCAATATTTTTAATTCAAATGTTTTGTGTTCTTCAAAAAATTCTGAATTTTTTTACCTCTTTATAAAAAGCTTTATTTCTTAAAAAGGTTTGCACTTGTGTCAAAGTCTGTATTGTCAGCATGCATAATAGGAAACAATGATTTCTTTAGGAAATCCTGTTGTTAGTTTATGATTTTTGGCAAAACTTTGTTTATATATTATAGATAATATATTTTCTTATTTAATCTTATACTTCTTATTCAATAGATATTTGTGTAAAACCAATTTCTTAAACAAGCATCTGTAAAACTGTTAAAAGGATTCTAACGATCGTGAAAAATGAAATAAGGGGGAGTTGTCAGTTAATTAGAAATTGTCTTACCCTTTTTCAGAAATTCTTTATTATAGATGTTTGATTTTAAATTTTTCATTTCAGTCAGAACTCTATCCAAAGTTGTCTTTTTAGGTCCACTTGAGCTTTTATTTTAATAGAAATGTTACTATTTTTTCAAATTAAATATCAACTTACATAAGTTAGCATAACAGTTATTTATTGATTATCATTGAGTTATCTGAATACAGAATTTGTTTTAAAATCTTAATGTTCGTTGAGTAGAATAAATGCTTGAAATCTTTTTTATTTATATATGCTATGGTATTCATAATTGTGAACTTTATCTCCAAAAGATTAATTTTTATTTTTGTTTATTAGTATGTTTACGCTTATGTAATAATTAGTAAAAGTAATAGGGTTGACCTGTGTACCTAGGGCCACCCCATTTTATTTGAATAATATTTAGTTCTAAGTTTTATTACTCTTATGGGGAGTGACAACACAAAATCCTACTTTGAATTTTTGCAAAAGAAAGCTGTGGCAAGTTATAAATGAAAAACATTTTTACATGGTCTGAAAGTAAAATTTTGCAGCTTATCTCTTTTTATGGTTGTACAAAGATAAGTCAAATATTCTACTTTGAATTCTAGTACATAATTTTTTTACTATCATTTAGATTTTAAATAAGTCCCCACTTTATGTGGGTTTTTCTGCAGAAGATATTTGTATGAATTTTTTTTTTTACCGATTCTTGTACTTGGGTATAGTTGCAAGAGAGGAGTGTATATTTTGTGTTCTCAAACTTTCACTGTGCTTGAATTATAAGAAATACGTTTGCTACTGTTATTTTAAATAAATTAACTCTGTGGTGCGACATCCCATGAGGGACAAAGCCTACTGTGCCCAACTCACTATATATGACCTTGGGCCCTGAGGTGCATGAGCAGATGTTCCGGTCAGGTAGTCAGTCTGATGTGAAAACCCCCAGTGTTAAGTTCCCAAGCAAGCTTGGTACTCATTTTATCAACCCATTGAAGGTATGAAAGGCTGAGTCAACCTTTCCTCGGACCTGTGGTGTGGAAGTGGGATGCACAACTTCTCAGCCGCTGGGCTTGTATTGTGTTTATTATTCAGGATTATTTCTTTTGTTTATACAAACATAATAATTCATTTAATAAAAAGAAACAATTCTTTAGGATTATAAAAACAGAAACATAATTCTAAACAATTTCTGGTAAGCATAATACTCGGAAGTAAGTCCAACAGAGGTGGCCAAAAACCAGGGAGATGTAGAATCTTGACTGACACTCCAGAAAAGGAAGAAATCAAGGAACATCATGTGATAACAGCAAAGAAAGGAAACGTGTAAAAAAACTTTAGTTTGAAATTGAGGCAGCTTCATCTGAAGAATTATCAAATATTGAAGATTCTCATTCCACTGATGATGCAAATTCTATGGTAGTTGATGTAAGGGATACACACTATTGAAAAAGAGGATTTTTGTTTTAACAAAAATACAAGGCAAAAAAACTGAATATTTTTATGCGACACAAGTAGTAGATGTTAAAGAAGAGAACACTATAGTGTTAAACTTCTGAAGAATATTGCATGTTCAAATAAGTTTCTTTATGTTAAAGAAGAAACTTATGAAATTGACAACAGAACTGTTGTGTTAAAATTGCTGAAACCACAATCTGTTTGTGCTTCAGAGAGACACTGTTTGGAACCAGTTTTTTTTTTAACTATAATGTTGAATGAAAATGTTTCCTATTGATTACAGCTTGAAACCCAACTTCCAAGCGAAGGCCCTAGGTATAGCAGCTGCTGGCTCTAGGTACAATGATATCATTGTACCTAAGACTAGTAGTGAAATTTTTAAAAAACCTTTTATTTCACAGAATTTATTATTTTAAGTACTTATATGAACTCCAATTGGATGGTATTTAGTATAATGGTGAATGCATATCAGTTTCACATTCTTAAAGAGGGTAGTAGCTCTGTTTGTTTCTGCATTGAGAAAAAGTGCCCCTAAGTGCACAGGTTTTCCCTAATTATTTCTGTCTAATTTATTTACATTCATGTTTAAATTTTTTAATGCGGTATGAATAAGAATAGTTATTTTAATATAAAATTATATAATCTTTGATATTTCTAAATAGATAAAACTTTCTGTAATTTTCTCAAATTATTTTCCCTTATATCTAGATGTTCGACGATAGCTTGTTTGAGCCGCAGGGGAACTTTTTTGTGAAGGGCGGTGGAATGGTTATTCAACCACCCCGGAGGCACATTGACCTCCATACCATCCCCCAAGATGGATATGAATTTATTCACAGGGCAAGGTTGGAAGATGATGATGATCTTGAGAACTCATCTCTACTTTCAAAGATGAAGGCATTAGAATTGGTTGCAAAGGAAAAGGCTCGGGATTTCAGCCTTTTTGCCGAAAAGTTGCAGATGAAGAAAACGATTCTACAACAAAAGTTTCCTAGGAACCGTGAAGATTTTTACCCAAAAAGTGATGAGGTGGAATGGTGCCGATTTCTCTTGGGCTCCAAATTGTGTTCAAAAATCTATAGAACACGTGATACTGGGGTTCAAGGTCATTTACCTCTTTTAAGTCTTATTTTGTATTTTAGTCAAGATGAGATACAAATGTTAATTGAATATATATATCAGTGGTTTTTAGAGATTGGAATGGAAGAAGCCATGTGTATGTGGCTGTATGCTCTTTTTGCTTGTTTAGAAAAACCTGTTGATGACAATTTTCAACAGGTTTTGGAAAAATTTCATTTTGAGTGCAAAAGGTACTTGAAGTACGATTATAAATATGATGTCCGAGTGTATTTCATTTTAGTTTTACTATTCCAAAACTTCTGTGCTTATTAAGGCAACTGAGGTCTTGGATCAATTTATGATGGAATGCCTGAAAGTTCTTTTTACAGTTCAAGTTTTTTTTATTTAATTACTTTTTCTTGCATTGTAACACTTTACATCTGAAGTAAACTAAAAAACAGAAAATCATTCCAATTTATTTTCACATTTTTTCATTCTTTGTTTCCTGTCAAACCAGGTGTATGTCTTTGTACTTTGTGTAAAATATAGATAGTTCCTTTTTTTTTTTTTCTGTAGTCTACTTTTATTGGTGTTAGTGTGTGTTTATGCATCAAGAGAGCATAGTGCATCATTTATAATAGCTAGATTACTCATTTTTTTCCCTGGATAAATTAAAATTTTTTAATGTATTGATATGATAATTAAATCTCATAATTTATAATTTGTATGCTTTCTTGGAGAAATAGTTCATCTTTGTCATTGTAGTTTTGTGTTCAATAAAATTAAAAATATCAATATAAAATGTGTCATAATTGCTGAGGCTGATTAGTTCTTCCAACAATATTATCTTTTATATTTTAGTTGATTTATACAAGTATTGTTACAATTTATATAGTGAGTAATAATTCTGTAATCAGAAATTGAAATATTCAAAATGCACTTTAATAAAATCAAAATTGAATGCATCTCTTTTATTATAAATATTACATAATATATAATTCCTCTCTTTATTTATATATGTATATGTAGCATAGTTGAGGCCTTTTTATGTTGGTTACTTGTTACATAGATTAGTCTATGGTTATTTATGATGGTTGTGATGTTCCATGTTGATGGGATTGAGGAGGCAGTCCTTTGTGGCAGGAAATCTTGTTTATTAAACATGGTGAGACACACAAACATTCACATCTTAAACAAGGAATGGACGACACTACATATATAGCAGAAGCAGCCGGGACATTTCACAGGACGAACATAAAGACATTGAGATTAACACAAAAGTGGTTCACTTTTATATGGGAAGTGAAGGTCGCGTGACTCCTTTGTAATGAACTAAAACGGGTGGGAAAGAGATTCTTCTGATATAATAATAGTATTTGATTATGATTAAGATTGATGCATTCATTTTGAACCATAGAATTAAAAGTTATTTAAAGGTTATTAAAAAAGAGTTAGTTAATTTATATAAAAGGATGCTAGAGGGAATTATTACATTTCTCCCCTCTGTAAGATGCATGTGTACACCAGGGGCCCTTACCACACCCTCCTATCTTACAGAGATACTAAGTTTAAAAATTTTGAATAAAATTATTATTATTAGTTTAAAAATTTTACTGGTAACATGATCTCCAACACAGGAATTAGATAGTATAAAAACAAATATATACCATTAAAACTGTAAAACATGGGTACCTACTAAGGTTTCTTTTCCGGGAAATCATAAGATTTCTGTACTTTTTCTATTCCCGGGAATCGAACGGGGCTTCAATTATCTATGAGGTAGTTATTTTTGACTTGACTGCAGATTTCAACCTCGTACATCGTTAGCTGACCCTACTGTGACAATTTGCGATCATTCACCCCGAACTTCTGAACGAAGGAATGTTCGTGGGGTAAGAGTGTAATATGAGAAAGAAAGATTAAAGCTTTCGTTGGATTGGTGAAAATTTTTCCATCTAGCTGTGGGTAGGAGTATGTCCAAATTAATTTCGTATCTCTGTATCAAGCTTCGTTAACAAGAAGTATTTGGTTTTTTAAAATAATCACATTTCGTAGCAAATTAGCACTGTCTGATCGAAGTTTCAAGATCTTGATTTATGTGGATAACGTAAGTACTAATACTTAAAACTATTATTTGTTTAATCCTTTTTCAAAAAATTTTTTTCGGATACTTGTCTTTATTATGAGCTATTTAATTGGATGAACAATTTGAAGAAGGGAATGAGCCCACAAACTGTTGGGGGGAGAATATTTTTATAAACAATCGCGATATTTCTTGTTTTTCTAAACCTAAATTTCGAGTGAGATCCTTAATATTTGTTTATCTTTATGTAACTACAATTCCATAAACAAGAAATCGGTTGTACAAATAAAATACCTTAAATACAATAATTAAAATTTTTAACGCACATAATCGGCACTTCAGCAGCATATGAGTTTTCACGTATTTATTAATATTTATCTCTTAGTAACAACCTTAATAATTGATTCACCTTAGACTGGTTAATTTTCAAACGCCTATGAGTCAGTAAAGGAGGGTTAATTTTAGTAATTATTTTTGAAATGTGAATTTTTTTTCCCCGAGATTTTTAATTTATAAAATCTTGAATTCTAACATTGTTTCCATGCCAACACAATTTTTTTCTTTAGTGCAAAATTAAATAAATAAAAATTTAAAATTTTCCTCTGTGTACGAGGTGTGGCTATTAAATAACGAGACTGTCGTTGTAAAAAGTTTTAGTCTTATTTTATACATAATTATTTATTATCGCCTTCAATGTACACCCCTTCTCTATCCCTGCAACGCTCCATGCGAATTTTCCATTGTTGGAAACAGTGCTGGAAGTCATCTTTTGTCAACTCCTTCAGTACTCTTGCCGCTTTCTCTTTAACAGCTTCCGCGGACTCAAATCTTGTTCCTTTTAATGCATATTTCACCTTAGGGAAAAGATAGAAGTCACATGGTGCCAGGTCTGGCGAGTAAGGTGGATGCTCTAACACTGGGATGCTGTGTTTGGCCAGGAATCTCTTGACAGATAACGCGGAATGAGCTGGCGCATTGTCTTGGTGGAAAATTCATGATTTTTCCTTCCACATTTCGGGTCGTTTTTTTCTTATTCTTTCTCGCGGATTGCCAAGTACCTCAAGGTAGTAATGTTGATTGATTGTTTGACCTTCAGGAACTCAGTGAAGGTACACAATCCCATGAATATCGAAAAAAACAATCATCATTGCTTTAAGTTGTGACTTGCTCATTCTTGCTTTTTTTGCTCTTGAAGTTGGAGTCTTCCAATGCATGGATTGGCGCTTTGTTTCCGGATCATACGTAAAAAACCAGGATTCATCACATGTTATTACCTTTTCCAATAAATTTGGGTCATTTTTAATGGCATCCAAAATGTCAGTACAAACATTTTTGCGAGTTGCTTGTTGTTCAAACGTGAAAATTTTTGGCGCACACTTTTTGCATGTTCAAATTGTCATGTAAAATTTGCCGTACACATTCTCTATCAATGTTTACAGTTTCAGCTATTGCACGAATACTCAAATCGACGATCTGACCGAATCAAACTAGCAACTTTTTCGACATTTTCATCCGTTTTTGACGTTGAAGGGCGATCTGGCCACGAATCATCTTCAACGTCTTGTCGGCCATCTTTAAAACGTTTGAACCATTCAAAAACTCGTGCACGGGATAAACATTCACTGCCGTACACTTCTTTCAGTAAATTATAAGTTTCAGTGGCAGTTTTTCCAAGTTTGAAGTGAAATTTAACAATTCGCTGCTCTATTATTACACTAACCATTTTTTCGCCAAAATAAAATAACGATGTTAACGGAAATGAAGGTTATGACTAAACCGTGTTACTTACGCAAATGAGGCTTACGGCATTTTGAAGAGAAAGCTTCACACTAAACAGCTGACAGTCAATGGCGGACTACGCATGCGCACTTTTGCCTCCACAGTGTCAGTCTCGTTATTTAATAGCCACACCTGGTATATGATAAAGTTGAAAATGAAAAATCTAGACAGTAACAGCATCTGCAAAATAAAGATAGTGTGACATTTATTTATTATAAACTAAGCAAATTCTTTTGTATTCGAATTTTTAATAATTTCTTTCTTCAGAATAATTATTCCTTCGAAGTACTTTTTTCTGTAGATTTCGTTACAAACTGCCTTTTTAAATTTATCAAAACATCTAGGGAATTTCATTGAGTAAAAAGGCAGATTTTTTTTAAAATTTCTGTTTGCCTCACAAAATAATACTAATTTTGCGGGGAGCATGGAAGAAAATATATTTGATACACTATTTACTTTCTAAACCTTTATCAGGTTTATTGATAGTTATATTACATACACATTTTAATACAAATTCAAACGTTTAAAAATCTGAAAATTAATCAGTCGAGGCTGAATTGAAAACTGAGGGAAAGAAACAGTCTTTCCGGAACAAAAACTGGAACTGATGATATATATATACTTAACTTTTGGCATATATTTATAGTCCTATATTTGATTTGCTTCTTTAGATTTATAGTATTTTAGTATATATATACACATACATACAGTCGGACCTCTATTTAACGAAGTCGCTAAAACCAGAAGAAAAGTTCATTATGTGGAAAATTTGTCAAATAGCGATTCCTCTTTCAATATTTTTCTGTTCTAGGTTCCAGGAAAAAATTTGCAACATAGAAAGATTTGTAAAATGGTGGTCTGACTGCATATATATATTTAATAGAACCGAAACGAAAAATATTGTTTCAAGTTTTGTTCTGAACATAAAAATTATATTGCATTAATTAATTGTTCTGTTGATGTAACACATCCAAATATTTGAGATCTACTTATTTTTCTTACAATTTATATATTTCTTTCAGATATAAATATAAACATAACCATTTGAAATATGTCTGTCTCAATTACGAAGTCCTTTGTTTGGCAGTATTTCATAAAAAATAAAAATGAAGAAAGTGCAAAATGCATGAAATGTAGCAATATTTTGAAGTGTAGAGGTTGGTCTACAAGTGGTTTGCTTCGGCATTTACAAATTCAGCATAATGTATCGAAAGCAACTCAATCCGTTTCGTCAGGATCACAAAATACTGAAATTACTAAGAGAAAAAATGATAGTGTGTGTGATAATGATATCAGAATTACTTCTGAACAAAAGAAACCCTTATTATCATATTTTCTTAAAGAAAAAAAAAGGAACACTAGAGGAAATATAAGTAAACTTGTTTGTGTAGATGGATTCACGGTAAATGCAATAACAAAAAGTAACTTTATTAGGAAGTCCTTATATGATAAAGGTTATTCCTTTCCTCCAAACCCTAGTGATGTTATGAAGCTTGTATATAAACAATATGTGATTAAAACTCGGGTTACTAATGAAATTTCATCAAAGTTAAACGCAGGACTTCGTTGTAGCTTGACGCTCGATGAGTTTACATCGCTTAAAAATAGACGATATTTGAACACATAAACGTTCACTTCAATGATGGTGAAATTTTTAATTTAGGAATTCTAAGAATGAGTGGATCCTTTTCAGCAGAAAATTGTGTTAAAGCGTCTGAGACTAAACTACAGGAATTCGGAATCACAACAGAAAAGCACGTAGTTGCGTGTGTTACTAATGGTGCTAGTATGATGGTTAAGTTCGGAAAAATAATGAGTTGTGAGTATCACTTGTGCTATGCACACGCCATACACCTAGCCGTGTGCGATGTGCTTTATAATAAACAAATATAATTAGCGTTTCACTAATAGGATTGACCTCTATGTGGTGGAGCACTATAGCTACATTTACGCCTTTATTTAATCTTCTATGCCCTAAAAATAAGTTTCATGAAAAGCAACAATCAACAAACTGAAGTGTCTTGCCTACAATTTTCCAAAAAATGGTTGAGGTTACCAAAAATCGCTAAACTTAGGCATTTTGTTTTTTTGTTTAGTTATTTCGGTAACTAAAAGCTTTTAGTAAAGAATAATTCGTGTTCCGTAATGTTATTTTGTTGTTCATCTTTTTTTAAACTGAATCTTCATAAAAGTATAAATAATTTCCCAATTTTTCTGCATACCATCCAAAATTTTTCACGCATCACCAATTGGTGACTGCTGCTCTGTAACACACATCAGTAATTATGTATTAGCGTCACTGTAAAAAAATTGGTGCCATGTATATCGTACCTTAATATCTAAACAATAGATTCTAACATTTTTTTTATGAAAAAAGAAATGGAGGGAAAATGTTGCGATTTGCATGGCGGTAATTTGGCTATGGTGATGCTAATATTTAAGTATACAGATAACAAAATAATTGTCCATGTGAAAAGCTGTCTGTGTCTAGATATAAGCCACTCTGTTTTAAAGATAGGCCCTTAACTTTGTTGATAACAATTGCTAATACTAATCGAATTGTGAATTGCAAAAATACTCCCATCATTATCAACACTTTGTCGTAGTTTTCTGCTGCAAAATCCGTGTTTATATTGGAATTTTCCTGGCGTATTCGATTAAAAATACCTTCAGCCTCTCATTGCGTTGAATTTCAGCTGTGTCAATTGATGCACGTTTAAAGTTAAATATTTCATTAGCATTTTTTTATTTTTTCCTTTTCTTTTTGTTCCTGATTTTTCTCTTTTTTTTTCATGTTTTGAAATTTTATGTTTTTTTGTTTTAATTTTCTTTTCTTTTTAAGTGTAGTTTTAAGTTTTTAAGAAATTTTATATGCTTTGTTTTTGAATTTTTTTTCTTTTTAAGTGCAGTCAATTGGCTTCACTAGATAAAAATAATGCCTTGCGGGAAATCAAAGTCAGGTTGTCATACTTGCAAGGCAAAAGTACTACAATGAGTGTAATTGCACATCAAACTGAGAAAGAATGGAATTTAGCAAATGAGAAAAGCAGACAAAGAATGTCACAAACACAGGCTGATTGCGCAGCAGAGCAACATGCAGCCAGACTTGAGGATGCACATTTGCAAGCACATCATTCGTGTTTTACAACATCAGAAAGATGTTAACCAGAAACAGCACATCTGCGTCAAACATGACTTTGTGGTGAGCAACCACACAATAACAGTCAACTTGGGAAGATTCTAGGTTCAGGCAGCATGTTGTCATTTACACAATGATGGAAGTGTATCCTTATTGCAATGTTCTGGAATTTAAGGGAGAAACCAAAGGAATGTTTTGTACCACTGAAAAAATTAAACAGCCTCAACTCAGAGAACAGAGCCATTACAAATTTTGCTTGCTAGATATACTGCGGAATCAAAACATTTTCTATATAACATCAAGAAATACAATTCATGTTTCCAAGTGACATTGTTTGGATAAATGTGCATTTGTGAACACACCTCTGATTTAATAAAAATATCTAAAAGCACTGTAAAACTAACCCAATTCCCTCAATGTATCCAGAGTGGAGCCATTTAAAATTTATCTTCAAAATTGAGGTCGCTACTTTAAAGACAATGTAAATAAATTTAGGTTCATAACATGATATAAAGACAAAAATAAGCTGTAATAACTTCAAGCATTTGGTTAACAAATTATAAATATCAGTTTAGGAAAGTTTTTCGTATATATATTTATACATTTTTTTTTTATAAAAGATCATACCTGCAATGCAAATTATTTAACATACTGAAAATATGTCCTTTCTGTTTAACAAGACTGAGCCACAGCAACGCGTGGCAGGGTACTGCTAGTCATAGTATAAAATATCATGAATGACAAACATCTAAGTTTGTCTCGAAAATATAAATAGACTTCTTTCTCTAAAAGTAATTTCAAGAATCTTAATCTGACTATTAAGGAAGGGGGAATTTAATTCAGACTCTTCCCTGTTTCCATCCAAGAGTATACATTTCCCCAAAACTGAAACAGAATACCGAGATGAAAACAGGAAAAACTCTGGCTGGCTTGGAAGATGGACCTTGTGTTTCGCACCTTTATAAGAACTGTTATCATTTCTTATTGTGTTAATTTCACAACAACAGTTAAAAAGGAAAGAAATACTTATCTTAAGGTCGCGCGACATCTATTTTTCGAAAACTTCCTTTATCTAACAGATGGCGTTGTTTGCAACTCGGATGACGTCCAAGTGATGTTTGTAAAAGGTAACCCTTACTATAGCAACTGTTTGTGGTTAAGAAATGATTGACAGATAGTGTTTCAGAACGCATTTCGCAGTTCCTAGAATTCCGCGGAAATGGGTGTGCGCAGTCTTTTTTTTTTTAAATCCGTGCGAATGTTTTGGGATATCCGCGAGCGAATGAACGTTTACATTTTCTTGGGTATCATAAACAATGCCCATAGGGTTGAAAATAAAGATGGAATTTAGAAAGGAGTTTTAATTTTTGGAGAAAGGATTTGATAAACCTCCAGTTTTATTTTTATAGAGATATCTTTTTTTTTTGTCTTAGCGTATTTAATTCAATTTTTTTATAGGTATGTAATAAATTTCTTTCTGCTCATATCTTAGATACAAATTGTATTTAAAATTGCTATGTAAGAATACTCATCAGGGAAATAATCATTTTCAATTTGAGTCTTTCACAAGAAAATGTCACTTTTCTAAGAAAATAACCACCAGAGCAATAATTCTTGTATAATTCTGTTTTCAAACACATCAATTTCTTGTTTTACAAAGTAATGTTATTATTTCCGATACGCATGAAAGTATGACAAAAACTTCGCTAAACTACCTTCGTCGCTAAACCTGAAAAAAAGTTCGTTATTTGGAAAATTTCGTGAAATGGTGATTTATCTTTCAATATAGTTTAAAAAACCACTCAAAACAAATTTTGAACTCACATAACAATACATTATTATAAAATTAATATATTGTCCACAAACCTTTTTTGTAAGTTGATATCTATTTATTTAACATATCTTACCTATCAAAAAGAATTCAGCTAGGAAAGCAGGGGAAGAAACAACTTTGTCAAGAAATACTCAGTATTTCCAACTTTAAAAAAGTACTTTTGTATTATGATTAACGAATTTTGATAACATTTTCCTATTTTAAGCCTACAAGTAATTTTAAACATACATATTTTATGACCAGTAACTTTAAGAATGTGTGTCCTTCAATTATTTAACTACTGGTAAAGTCTATTAATTTTGTTTGAGTTTTTTGGTCTTAAAAAAATGCTTTCTCTCATTCCTCGCATCTTTGCAGTGCACGAAATACCTCATCAGGCGTATTTTTTTTCACACAATTCAAGTCTAATCGTTTCAAATGATTTTACTTGCACATTTCATCACCGAAGGCCCAGAAATATTTCAAAAACAGAAAAAAATAGAATCCCAGAAGAAAAGTTCGATAAATGAAAAATGCACTTAGCTATTTGGAGGATATTTGACGAAGAAAATCAAAATGTTCTTGGTTCCAGGATAAAGTTCGCAAAATGGAGGGCCGACTATATTATATTCGAATTAACTTCCAAATTAAGCTTCCTTTTTATTACACTTCCTTAAGTTGGTATGGAATTGAAATCCTGTTTCCTTGTTGAATTTTAATGATTGTTTTTATAGATAATCCGAGAAAAAGCATGAATATTCTTAAATTTGGAAACCTGGAAGAAATATTAACATTTTTAAAATATTAACTTCAATGATTTTAAAAAAAACTAGCTAGAGTTCTCATATCTAAATTTATATAAAGCTTTTATAGAACATATATATATATACAAAAAATTTCAAGATTATGTTGGAACGGAAATTTTTTTTTTATTGAATAGTAAACCCTTTCATATCTACCAAAATGAAAATCTGAGAAAAACATTTGCGAAGGCATAAAACAGAAACTCATAATGTCTGTAAATCTCTAATTTTTTAATACGTTTTTGTCTAAGTGAAGGAGGTTGTAAAATAGCTTGTAATTTTCTATGAGACAAAAATTGTTTTAAACTATAATTATATCATATAGAAGCTAATTTCTGACTGCAATGTAATGGTATTAATAATATATCATTATTGTTACTAAAATCAATAACTATGAATCAAAACTTGAATTTTACTTTACATATGCAGCATAGAATAAGTCTAATTATCATACATCGCTTTGACACTATTGGTACTGCAATTCCTGGTTATCTGTTCTGTGATTAAATGGTTTGATTTTTTTATATGTATGTAATTATCTTTTTATGAATAGTGTATAAGAAAAAGGATTTAATAAAGTTTCATTTTTAAAATTGGTTTTTTAAATAAAATAACTTAGTATATATATACATATACTTTCAGTAGCGCACACAAAATTTTTTCGAGAGGGGGTCCGTGGTCGAAAGTCTACCATTTTGGTATCATGCTCCAATACGCCGCCCAACATATTCTTTTGATTGCGTCGATTTTCGGGAACAAAAACAATGCAAAAATAATTATTGAACAAATAATTTGCATTAATTAATAAAATTATTAATAACAAATACATCTTTAAATTATACGTAATAAATACATAGGATTATATCCAATAAAAGTCAAGGACTATGGGGGTGCGGAATCTGGGCCCCTAGGACAACCCCTTGTGTGCGCCACTGTATACATAACATGGCTTCAAAAAATTATATTAATCACTTGAATTAATGAAATTGTATACTGATGTATAAAACAGCACTTTGTTATAAGCAGATTTCAACTTTTATTAGTATTTGTTTTTGTTACTAATAATTTATGAATTGTGAGCTGATTGAAGATATTTAACATAGTAACTGTTTTATAAATCAATACAAATTATTGGATTTTAAAAATATGACGAAGCCAACGAGCTGATTCTTTGGAATGACAAAAAAGAAGAAGAAAAAAATTCTTTGGGAGGAATAGAAATTACTTTTTCAAGCAGCTAAAAGGAAACATATTAGCAGGTAGAATGTATAAGTTTTTTCTTGCATGATGTACGATGAGCAATATTTGTCTTTGAACAGTGAAGAAAGGCAAATGGGGTCAAGCAATCGTAAAAATCATAGATTGGGCTTCTTTCCCTCCCCCTCCATTGTGGTGGGACCAAGAGGGCGGCACCAGATACTTTTTTTTGTCTTCAGGTGCTTCCCTAACCAGTTTATGTCGTCTAAAATGGAGTTCTTAGTACACAGTTCTGTCGTATTTTCGGGGCCGCGGTAGCCGAGTGGTATAGGTATCGGATCATGGCTGGCATTGTCACGAGTTCGAGCCCAGTACCACTGAAGACCCGCCGTGTAGGGCAGCGAGGCACGCTAAATCTGTCGAGAGCTGAAACGTCCTCCCGTTGGTTTGGTGTGGTAGTTAGGAGAGGGGGTGCCTGTTCAGGTGTCGTCCACGTCACTTGACCATGGTTCAAAATTACGTGGTCCGTCGCCAAAAGCCCTCGTGTAGCTGAAGAGTGCGACGTTAATATTCAATCACTCAGTCACTCACTCGTATTTTCATGAATAGAAAAAATAACATTAATTTATAAAATAAGAAACGGAAATGTGGTTAAAAAAGATTATAACAATTTATGAAAAAGTGCTCTAATGACCATTTTCACTAAAAAATGACGTTCTCTTTTTAAAGACTCGTATCGAAACTTATGTTCTTGATGAGTATTTCTTATAAGGTAATTCAGAAATTCAAATTTAAGTACAATTTGTTTCTACCATCTACATTTTCTTAAACAGGATTCCACATAATGTAGCCTATTTTCTGAGTTATAGATTAAATGAAGCTGTTATTTGGTTACCAAACACACACACACATGCATAAAAATTAAATATGTTTGAAATGAATTAGGAAATGAGCTTACAATTTTCTTTCAGACAAAAATTGTTTTAACCTACAATTATATTATATAGAAGCTAATCTCTTATATATATATTGTTATCTAATGATATTAACATCAAATTTTTATTATTGTTACTAAAATCAATAACAGTATGTGACTTAAAACTTGAATTTTCATTTATGTGTGCAACATAGAATATGTCAGCAGTGCCGGTGCTAGCAGTTTCGCCTCCCCCGGGCAAAGAGGAAATATGCCGCCCGTTTATAACAAAAATTAAAAGAGATAACCTAAGCCCTTCCCACGCTTAATGGTAAAACAAAACGTGAGAAAAAATTGCTATCAATAATGTTGAAGTTATGATTAGCAAAAAATACTAATTTATTAATTTATGTTTTTGAAACTAAATTAAAATTAGGATTGCACAGAAAAAAAGAAAAAGTCATTTCTAGTATATAATTATAAAATGCAAATATAAAAAAATACTAAAACAAATTATAGAACCACTAAATATTAACACTTAATTACATGTTAAACCTCTGAGTGGATGACCCGCTAATTGAATTTCACTTCGAAAGCGGTCTACTTTTTCAAAGCTTGTGGTAGCAAAAATGTTTCTGTTGAATTTCGCGAACTGCTTATTGCTAAGTTTTACTTACATATATTTTCCACTAGTAAATCTGTCATAACATTTTAGTCTAGTATTTTTAATCTTTCATAATTTTCTACACAAAACTTTGAATGTCTGTGTTTACTTTGGCACTGAAAAGCTTAAATATATCTTTCTATACATACATACTAGTTTTTAATGACCCTGACTGCGGTGCTGTAGGGCCTGTGTTCGAATACCGGAGAAGGCATGGATGTTTGTAAATGCATAGTGCCTTCGCGGCATGGGGGTACTCTAAATAGTCGTCGTGCCGCAAGTCCTCTCGTAAGGTTGGTGGAAGGGGAAGGAAGGTGGGAGATGAATTTCGAGGGCCTTTAACTGATGTTTCTGTCAATCAGGTGGTATAAGTAACAAAACAACAACATAAAGATATTCAAAACTGAAGCTAAAATTCTGCAAAATTTCAAGTTGTATGTATCAGGGGATGATATCTTCTGTTAAAGCCAGCTTTATCAGCTAGCTAATACCCCCCCTCTCTCTCTCTCTGCTCATGGGAAGAGTGATCTGAAAGAAAATTATGAATGCATACAGTCGAACTCTGATTTAACGAATTCATCGGCACCGAACACTTTGTTCGTTAATTAGGAGTTATTCGTTATATTGGGGGTCCAAATAATATATATTGTAAAATGATTCATAATGATCAAATTAACCCTCTGAGTGGATGACCTGCTAATTGAATTTCACTTCGAAAGCGGTCTACTTTTTCAAAGCTAGTGGTAGCGAAAATGTTTCTGTTGAATTTCGGGAAATGCTTCGAAAGCGCACCACAATTTTATGCCTTCACCTCTTAAAACTGCGAGAGGTCCTCAAATGGTTTTGCAGGGGAGGATTTTATTGCTTTTCGGTTTCTGTGTTGTTCGAAAGGGGAGGTTTCTCATTCACAGCTGTGGCCTAGGGCGAGGATTGTGAAATGGACATTTTCTCCACTTCACGGCCAACAGAAACTTCTCCCAATTTATTGCAAACAAGCAAATAAAAAGTAAAAAATAAAGTTTTAAAGAAATGACTCATTCAAAGTTGAAAAATATTTTTAATATATGTATATGCAAAAGAAAATTTATTTTTTCTCCCGTTATTTTAAAGAGCTTTAAAATTTTTTTAAAAGGAACATTTTTATTTCGGTGTTGCAATTTTAACCATACAGAAGCTCTCTGTAATCATTGTTGAATATCAGACGAAGAAAACTCAAGAATATTTTCCTGTTATTTTTTTATTTTTTTAATTATGAGGTAAAAAGTAAAAGTGATTATTTTTTTATTTAACAAAATTATAATAAAGGTATTAGCATTATATATGCTGAATAAATTTGTAAAATAAAACTTGGATTTCTGCAATTTTTTATATTTTTAATTAACAATAACACATAAAAAGTCATTTCAATACTTTTAATTTATGCAAATTTATATCTTTATCTTTATATTTTTCTGTTGAATGATTTTTTTCGCTATAAATCAACATAACAACTTTCACTGAGAGAAAATCCCCTTCTCTACGTCAGCATTTGCACACATGATACACATTCAATCAGTGGCGCTCACAAGGGAAGGGATTCTTTGGTCTAGACCCCCAAAGCACTGGCTTTTTTTTTCGATTGATTATATTCCCATCTATATTTAACCCTCCTTCGGACAGCACGGATTTTTCCGCCCTACTAGAGAGACTTCGAAAACGGACCACACGGAATTTTTCGTAAGGCCGAGGACTCACCAAAAATGAACCAAACTGATTTTTCCTCCTCAAGTAATGTGTTTAAAAACGGTAAAGTCGAGTTTTTCCGAATTCTTTTCCCCCTTTAAAGGTTTAGTATCTTGAAAGATAATTAGAGACGGTCGGGGAGACACACGCACAATGGGCATTGAGGGGAAGTTTTATGGCTCACGGGGAGACCGGCACCTGTAGCAATTGTAAACTGGGAAGAATTTCTTTAAACCCTAAAGTGTAAGGAAGTAATTGCGAGTCAACGAGTTGAGAATTCTCATTTTTTTTCTTTACCTTAAAATTCTCAAATGGAATTAAGTATCTATAATGTATGTCTAAATTTTAAAAAATATCTGTAGTAATTAAATTCAAATTATATATTAAAACATTGAGGATAATTTACTGTGTTTCATTTTTCTTATTTTAATCAATACTTTCAGGGATTTTTTTTTAAAAATGATTATTTTGTTATGTGTCAAAAAAATAAAAAAAGGTTCAAAATTTAAAATCTCTTAAAATTTCGGACACTTCTAAACATGAATAATTTTTAAGCTTCTGTATTACATTATTTGCAAAAAACTTTTATGCATTGTTAAAAAAAACCCTATTTAAATATTTTAGTTTTTCATAATTTTAAAGCTAGATATTCAGGACAACTTACATAGAATCCCTTGTTTTGTATTGTTCAGATAACAAATTATATTTGCATTTTGAATGTCTGAACATTAATTTCATTCAAAGAGAACTTTAACTACAAGTTTATATTTTTGAACTTGAATCTTCAAATAAAGAGTATTTAAAAGCATCTGGACAAATTTACAGTTAACATTTGCGCATATAAATAAATATAAAGATCCTTTTTAAATTCAAGTTAAAAAAATATATATTTATGCATAATCCCTCATCATATTCATGTTCCTTTAGTGGTTGACTGAAGAAAAGGTTTTTAAAATTCGGACATTTTTATAATCTTAACCATGCAAAACTAGGAATTTTGCATTAGCTCCACTGAAATTCTGCATTGGAATTTCGAAAAAGATATTTATGCGTGTCTCACATACTCAGTTTAAAAACATATATATATTTACCATAAATACTAATAATTCTTTGGATATTTAAAATTATCATTAGATTAATTTTTTAATATATATATATATATATTCGACTTCTAATATTTTTTCAAGTATTCCCTAAATTTCATATAATTTAATTAAGTGAGGGGATATTAAAGTCGCACTCTCTCTCTTCTCTACTCAACTACTTGAGGGCTTTTGGCGACGGACCTGTGGCCGGGGAACCAGGTGGTCAAGGTATCGAATCATGGTTGGCATGTCTCGAGTTCGAGCCCAGTGCCACAAAAGACCCGCCGTGTAGGGCAGCGATGCACGTTAAATCTATCGAGGGCTGAAATGTCCTCTCGTTGGTGTGGTGCGGTAGTTAGGAGAGGGGGATGCCAGCTCAGGTGTCGCACTCGTCATTTGACCATGCTTCGAAATTACGAGGTCCATCACTAAAAGCCCTCGTGTAGCTGAACAGTGCGACGTTAATATTCACTTACTTGGCGACGGACCTCGTGATTTTAAACCATGGTGAAGTGACGAGGATGACACTTGAGCATCGCTCCCTTACACGGCGGATCTTCAGTGGTGCTGGGGTCGAACTCATGACACGCCAGCTACGAGTCCGTTACTTTGACCATTAGGCTACCGTGGCCTCACAATGTGGTTGAAAACTGCATGTTATGAGTAAAAATATGCTGAAACATTTGATGAACTTATAATAGATTTTTGCATAGAAGATAGATGTGTGATATGCTAAAATGACGATATGTAAAAATTATGAGAATATTGATGAAAATTTTTGAAAAATTCAATTTAAGTTTCAGTATGAAACTTATTCGTTTTTTTTCGCATTTAATATTAAATAGCCGCGATAACAAATTAATAGTTTAACGCATTCAAAGATTATAAAAAATAAAGGTATAAATGACATTGTTGGGAATAATAAGTTTTTATAGTTTTCAATTCAGACTTCTTTTCAGGATGTGTAGACTATTAAAAGGCTGATGTAGAAGTTAGAAAACTAATATTTAAAATATATGGAAAACAATATCTGCAATTCCATATTCTTGACGAGCAGAAGATGGCATTTTTACTTAGTAGGGCAGGGTAAGCATAAGGTAGGATCTTGTGGAGTAAACAACCAGGCCTCTGCAGTTTTGGCAGGTAATGAATTCCCATTTGTTGCTTTCTCTCAGTAAGGTATATAAAAATAACAAATACAAAAATAAGTCATGTAAAATTTTATATATTTTAATAACAATGAATTGTGAACTTAATTTCCAATTCATTGTCACGAGTTGGCAGTAACTACGGTACTCTATCGACTGTACTTCTTATATATATAAAAGAAGTACGGTTGATAGAGTACCAATAATTTTAACGCAATTTTATATTTCTTACTCGTAAACTTTACTCCTTTTAAAACATGTATTGCCAAAATACTCTCCTTTAGTATATTTATAAAATTTTAAAAATATAATGGTTATCTTACCCAACATTTTAAATCAGGGGCGGCAACTGTGTAGCTAAGACGTGCCAAACTAATCTGTCAGTATCATTCAGCGTGCCACATAGTAGGAAATTTTTGAAGTCCTTCGATTCTTACGGTATTATTTGCAGATTTAAAGAATAGAGGTAAATAATTTAGATTTACAGTTTTATTTTATATTAATTATGGATCAATAAAATACATTTATTATCATAAAAATAAACAATATAAAATGTTACTCTTTCTTCAACAAAGATAAAAAAAAATTAAAAATGTATGTTTCCAACATATTTATTTAAATAAGAAATAGACAAAGTGAAATATAAATTATTCCCTTCATTACAGTTAAATAAAAATTGTAATGCGAATTAACTCTTTCACCACTCTTCTTTCATATCGCAAAACCAGGGGTATAATGCGTGACACGATTCTGAGCATTCAGTTGTTAAACAATTTCTTTGCGGAGTCGAAATATTTTTCATATTAGGAAAGATTTTTTACTTTGATATGCCGAATCATAAGTGGAAAGCAGAGTACATGCAATTTTCTTTTTCAACAATTAAATCCCTAGCAATAACATTCAATTATTTACAAAATAGCTGTAAATTTATCCTTAGAATTATCTTTCAGATTATTTTGTAGTTCCATAAATGTCCATAACTCAGAAGATGTTTGTCAAATAAGGTCTATTATCAACTTCCATCCACTCAAGAATTGACAAATTTGTAGAGTAGTGCTGAGTGCACTAAGAATTGTACCACGTGCCACAGGTCCATAGATTGCCGACACGTTTTAAATGTTCTTATTAACTAACCATCTCCTATTCAAACACAATTTATATGATAAAAAAGGGTTTTCATTCATTTTGTAGGGAATTGTATTAGATTCAACCATAAGTAATTTTGTGTATCAAAAAATTACATTGTTTCGGGGATCCCCTTAGAGCAAAATGAAAGGAATTTGACATAATTATAGTAAGTTTCTCTAAAAGGGGAAACGTTCACTTTCAAAATACACCGCATAAAGTGGTTTTAGGTGTACGAAGTTATATTCACTATTATTCCTAAAATAAATCAGCTCAGGTATCGTCCTCGTCACTTAACCGCGGTTCAAAATTACGTAGTCGCTCGTCAGTAGCCACCGTGTTGACTTAGAATGCAATATAAACTTACTTATTACTGATTGACAGTAAAACGGATATCTGTGGAACTTTACGACCAAACCGAAAAGGTTTACCTGTTTCATTAAAAAGTTCTACACTGAAGAAAGGGGAGATTATAGCCTTCCAAAAGGGTAAAATGTGTGTTTTAAAGTGAAAGGATAAAAAACCCTTGCATATGCTTAGCACTTTTCATAACGCTGACATGATGGAAGTGAAAGCTAAGAAGGTGGATTCTGTGAAGCTGAAACCAAAAGCCGTGGTTTTTTATAATAACAACATGGGGGGTGTTGATAAATCAGATCAGTGTCTATCTTACTATCCTGTGTTGCCCGAAATCAACAGCGAAAATACTACAAGAAGATTTTTCGACATTTGTTAAATCAAATTGTGTGGAATTCCTTCGTTATCTTTAAAAAAAATGGCGGGATTTTATATCATATTGGTTTTCGAATGAAACTGATAGAACGATTGATAGAAGAAGGAGGTAGTGATTCTAGTTCTCGAAACTTTGTTTCCCCTAAAATTTTTGAAAATGTAGTCCGCTTAATTGGAACGCACTTCCCTTCATATGTAGAAAGTGACTGTTCAAAAAAAAAAAAAATCATCGAAAATGTGTGGTATGCAACCTCAAGATAAATGATAATGGAAAACGCATTCAAAAAGAAACTTGTTTTCAATGTAAAGACTGTAATGTTTGACTGTGTGCAGTGCCGTGTTTCGAAAAATATCATACTGTGACATTTCTGTAAACGACATGTATGTGTCTTTCTCATACTTCTTTGATATTTTTTGCTATTTATACCTGTTAAAATTATTTTTTATAAAAGGTTTTTTGTAATTAATTGTATAAATTGAATGAAACCTTTTTATACAATTATATGTATTTGAGGATGAAATCTGATTTACTTTATTCAGGAAATTTTTAGTAAATTTCATTTTCTTAGCCAACTTATTTGTTTTAAAACATGCATATTTGTGTATTATATAATTAAATTTCTAACTATCTAAAATTATGTCTGGCTTTTTTCTTCATTAAAATCTTTCAGGATTTTACAAATTATCTTGCCATTATTCATTATGTACTTAAGGAAAGTGGGTATGGTAAACACCTTCCAGAAATCGATTTTGAGATTTTGATATTTCTCAAATCTCCAAATTAAGCCCTTTCCAATGATATAACATACTAGTCAATTTTTGAATTAGAAGTATTTTAAAATGTTTCTTAAAAAATAATGAACTGATTTGCCACGCCTACTTTGACAGATAGAAATGTAAACATATTGGCCTTTTAAAACTGGGATGCTCTTGCAAAGCCATTATCTGTTTTATTTATTCCCACGAAATTTTAACTGTAGAATAACTGCAAGTGTAACTGTTAGGGTTGTTTACCTTTTTTTGGCGCTTTTGAACACGTTTTGATTGAGCACTTGTCGTTTATCGATACTTAAAATTTCTGAAATTTTGAAATGCCAAGATTGCAAAAAGTTTTCAAGAAACGCAAAGGTAAGTATTATCCACGTAAGAATACTATTAATAGTAAAGTAAGTACCACTGATAGTAAATTAAATGCTCAAGCTGAACATGCACATGATTCAAAGCAGTCATGTGCAAAAGAAAAGAAAATTCCCAATTTAAATGAGAGTTTTTCTTTTTTTGGTGATAGCGTAGTTATTTTAAATGCAATCATGAATTTGAATATTCTTGCTTTTGTTTTCAAGAATGAAGTTCACTGTAAAATGTGCAACAGTGGTTTAGACATGCAAGTTTTAAAAGGTAAGTCTGGACTGGCTATTACATTTGTCCTGAAATGTTTTGCTTGTCCATATCGTGTAGAATTCTCTTCTTCAAATTTTCATGAAGGAACACAAATTGCTACAATAAATACCAGGTTTGTGTATGCTATGCGCGTGTTCAATTGGAAAAGGTGCAGAAGCAGGGAGAATGTTCTGCGGCGTAATGAATCTTCCGCAACCACATACAAGGTTTTCTCCTTACGGTAAGCGAATTTTAAATGCTGCTAAACTTGTTTATGAGGATTCAATTCAAAATGCTGCGAAGGAAGCTATTTGTGAAAATGAAGGTAACAAAAATATAGCAGTAGCTGTAGATGGGACATGGCAGAAGCGTGGTTACACATCCTTGAATGGTGTAGTTACTGTGACCAGAGCATCGATACAGGTAAGGTGATAGATGTTGATATTTTTTCGAAATATTGCGCTTGTAAAAACTTGCCTTTTCATGAAAAGGATTGTAAAAGGAACTACGTAGAATCTAGTGGAGCGATGGAAATCCAAGGTGCGTCTAAAATTTTCAACGGTCATTATCTTTACATAATGCCCGATATATTACGTACTTAGGAGATGGGGATTGCAAAGCATTTGATGCGGTAAAAAAGAAAAACATTTATGGAAATGAATATCCAATTGAAAAATTGGAGTGTATTGGCCATGTAATGAAGCGCATGGGAACAAGATTACGCCGATTAAAAGCTCAATTGAAAGGGCAAATCTTGTCAGACGGTAAGTGTTTAAGTGGGAAAATCGTTTGACTGAACATGAAATTGATAACTTGCAGTCATACTATGGATCAGCTATTCGGAGAAATCACAGCAGTGTTCAGAATATGCGGCAAGCTATCTGGGCCATTTTTCTGCATAAGTTATCAACTGATGAATATCCTCAACATGGTTTTTGTCCCATCGGGGAAGATTCATGGTGTGGATTTAAAAAGGCTGAAGCATCAGGTAAGTCTTACAAACATAAAAACAGTCTTCCGGTCGCTGTTGTTGAAGTAATGTGTCCTATATTAAGAGATCTTTCCCATCCTGATCTGTTGAAAAAATGTTTGCATGGAAAAACACAAAACTCGAATGAAAGTTTTCATAATGTCATTTGGTCACGTGTTCCCAAAGTAACATTTGTACAGATTGAAACACTTTCACTTGGTGTTTATGATGCTGTTTGTTCCTTTAATGATGGTAATGTATTGAAATTAAAAATGCTTCAAAAAATGGGCGTAGAACCAGGGGAATTTTCAGTAAGTGCCATGAAACTTCTCGATAGGGAAAGACTAATGAAAGCAATTTATGCTTTTTCTGGACGCTCGAAGAAAATTATAAAAGATAAAAGAAGAAAAAGAAAGATAGAAGATAATATTAAGAAAAATAAGGTAAAAACCAGCTACAGTGAAGGATCTTTTTGACGAGGTAAAAATTTATACAAAAGCTACTGTGTTTTCTAATTAATATATTTTTCAAGTAGTCTGTTCTTTTTTCTTTAAATCTACTGTATGCATGAACTGGAGACTTTTACTATATATTTCATATATATTGTTGTGTGTTCTTATATTATATATTGTTGTTATATATTGTTGTGTGTGTTTATGCAAAATTTTTTTAATATTTCTTTGACATTTTTCACTAATGAACACATGTCGTAACACAGAAAATGACGATTTTTATTAAATTGCGTATTCTTTTTTTCTATAAATCTACCGTATGCATGAACTGGAAATTTTTACTATATTTTTCATATGTATTGTGTGTTTTTATTCTTTATGCAAAATTTTTTAAAATATTTCTTTGACACATTTTTCACTAATGAACACATGTCGTAACACAGAAAATGACGATTTTTATTAAATTGTGTATTCTTTTTTTCTATAAATCTACCGTATGCATGAACTGGAAATTTTTTTTATATATTTCATATGTATTGTGTGTTTTTATTCTTTATGTAAAATTTTAAAAATATTTCTCAGACATTTTTCACTAATGGACAGATGTCGTGATACAGAAAATGACAATTTTTAATAAATTGTGTATTCCTTTTTCTATACTTCGGTAAAATCCTAGGAGGACCCACTGCTGTTTTTGGCGCCAAAAAGTGCCAAATTGAAGGTTTTCAAAAAGGCGTCAATGACGAAAAACTCTTGGGAAGCGCATGCGTCAGCGGGGGGGAAGGGGGATGAAATGGGCGTTTCGCAAAGATGAAAACGAATAAATACATTAATCATTATATAAAGAAAAAAACGGAGAAAGCAATGAAATTCATTTTAAAAAAGCATTCTAAAACCAGTGTGTACAACATGATTTACATTTTTAAAAAAGGACGAAAGGGGCGTTTCGCAAATATAAAATCGAAGAAATACATGAAATCAATCATTTTAAAAAAATTTAAAAGTCACTTACCTTACGCTTGCATTTCGTCATGTTCCGTTGGTGGATACACCCTTGCGATGAATGCAAGGAATTCATGAAAATTGTCATCCACCAACTTGTGACCCATTCTTATTAACTTTCAAGTCATTCACCACGAACGCATTCATGCTCTTGCCAAACCAATATCTCGTCAAACCCAAGATAATAGTTATAGCAAGTTTGCTTTCGCTAAACCAAGTGCCCTTTCTCACACTCCGAACAACGTCGTGGCGATTATCTTTCGACTGGTTGCGGCAACGCCATTCGTAGCCGTCAACCGTTCCCTTTTCGTTCTTGCAAACGCATATTTTTTACACCTCGGACATTCATAACGAGAAGCAATTAAATTAGCTTTCATACACCATTCTAACGTCTCTTTCTTCCCTTTTTGTGCCCAGGAGCACAAAGAAACCTGTCGTAGCCTCACTTTCAATTAATTTCCTTTCACACGCCATTCTTAACAACAACCGGTGGAGAGCAAACCTTCTCAAACGAAGTCAAATGTCAAAATGACGTTTTTTTTTCGGAAAAGGCGAAAAACGTTGTACTTTTTTAGAGTTGCCCTTTTTTCGGTGATTTGAAAATCCAAATTTTTGGATGAAATGGAAGGGTTACCATATTGTAACCTATATCGCTCAAAATTTGGCGACCAAAAGTGGGTCCTCCTAGGATTCAATCCTATACTTCTACTGTATGCATGAACTGGAAATTTTTACTATATATTTCATATGTATTGTGTATTTATACAAATTTTTAAGCTTTGGTGTTCAATAGTTTCTTAGTAAAAGGTTTATAAATATCTAAAAATGCAATGCCTTTTTTCGTTGCACATAGCTTGTTACATATATAAAAATACATTAATTTCATGTTCAAGAAATCTGTTTTTATGTTTTTGTTGTTTTGAATACCATTTACCAAATATTTAAAGAAAATTTTTAATTCTTCTGCTGTAAAACATTGTGTTAACAGGTGAATATATAAAACACTAATGAAACTTTTCGAAATAGTGTATAATCATGTATTACCAAAGCCATATTTTCATGTATTGACACATTTTCATATGGTATTTATGATGCTTTATAGTCAAAATTTGATGAAAGTAATGTATCAGAACTGAAAATTCCTCAAAAATTGATACAGAATTTGAGTAAAATAACCAAACGCTAAAAAATACCTCAATAGCTTAAAAGTGAAAAATGCTATAAATGTATTTTCTGAGAAATCTAAGTATAAGAAAAAACTAAAAAGCCTTAAAAGTAATAGAAAATGAGCTAATATTTAATAAAATAGGGCAAATACTTGTTCTAATTCATTATTTTTGTGATCAAGTGCTTTTTTACACTAAAAATGCAATTATCTCAAAAGGGTTGTTTTCAAACCGCGGGTACAGTTTTCTCAGAATCTACAGAATAAGTGCTCATGCAATTTTTACTGCACATAAATAATATGTAACTCTATATACTAAGGTTATTTTTTTGGAGATTTTCCTGAAATATTTTGCTGAAAAGCAGTTATCGTAAAAAATTTGACAGTTTTCAAAAATTTCAAACTGATACTTTTACGATGAATTTTTTTGAAAAAAGTAAACAATATATTTTAAATATATTTACCAGTATTTAAATAAAAAGGCCTAATTAATATACATACAAAATTTGAAGTTTATATATTTAACAGTATCTGAGAAACTGATTCCTAAAATGGCTCAATTTAACATTATCGGTATAGGCCCTACCGACTTCCCTTAATAAGAAAAAATATATCTAAATATAAATAATTTCTGGACTAATAAACATATAATTGTTTTTAGCTACAGTTTGGAAAATGCATTGAAATTTGTATCGGGACAGGATTTTAACATATTATGAATGTGTTTTTGACTGCCACTATGTTATATATTTATCTTTCATTCTTTTTACAGTATGAGTAGAAGTCGTAAACAGTTTTGTCACAGTAAAATTAATTTTTGTTTTATATTCAAATTATACTATTATATTGATTCTGAAAATAATAGGTTAGTTTGACAAGCCATTATTTCACAATTTTAAAGTATTGAACAGTTTTGAAATTTTTAAAACTTTTATAAAATGTTAAATTATTAAAACTATTTAATTATTTTGTAAGTGATTAATATTTCTTAGATTATTGGAAACAAAAAGTATAAAATTTAAAATATATCTCTTTGTTGAATTTTAATAATTATTTCTATGGCTAAACCTGGAAAAAACCGAATTTTTTTTAAATATTAACATTAAGATATTTTTAAAAAATAACTAGAGCTCTCAGACCTAAATCCATATGAACTTTTATAGAACATATGTAAGGGAACATTTACAAGATATTTCAAGACTCTATCTTGAACAGGAAAAACGCCTTAGGGATTAGAAAACACTCTCATCTTCAAAATTAAAAATCTGAGAAAAACATATTTAAAATTTGTAAAGGCATAAAAAAATTCCAATGCCTGTAAAGCTTTAATTTTTTAATCTGTTACTATCCAACTTATGCTCTACATGAAAATTCTACTTGAAATAAATATGACTGAAATATCTTTTTAATTCAAAATATTCTAAGACATAACATTGATAACAACTGTTAATTTGATCCATTATTCACTTTTATCAGAACCTTATATATTCACAAGAGTTTAAAATGCAAAATATTTAAATAGAAATTAGTAGTTATACAAACGTAATCCAAAAATCATCAAGTTTGTAAATAATATCTATTTTTTCTCAGTTCCCCCATCGTGGCAGTTAAGCAAGTTTAAGTTTTTGTTGCATGACTTTAAAATACTGCAGTGTAGTACTACAATAGATTTATTATAATGTAGTTTGTGGTATGTCAGGGAAATATTTAGTTCATTCTGCAACATTTGTATTCTGTAGTCTAATTGTAATATTACCTGAAAAAGCTGCATTTTAGATTTACCATTTTCAGTCATATTCCATCCCTTTCAAGTATTATTTCTCACAGTACCCTGCGTACATTTTGGTCATGGCATTTTTCAAAAGGAAAAATTTAATGTAGACAAAGTATAGAGCTTTTAAATTATATAAAGTATGTGTCAAAAAATATATTGGTCTTTAAATCAATCTTAATTAAGTAAATGTGAGAAAACTCAAAAACTTAAAAACATGAGCAAACAGAAATGATTTTAGAAATTAAAATTGTAGTTATTAGCCATTTCACACGAAATATTGGATTGCGTTAAAAATATTTTTAATTAATTCAATCTAGGAATGCAAAAATGCTTTAAAATGAAACCGAATTTAAAATCAAAATTTAGAAAATTAAAATTTCTTAAAACCTAATTGGTTTTTAGATCAGAAATTGAGAAAGTTTTCCAAATATATGAAATATATATTTATAATAAATTGGGAGAAGTTTCTGTTGCCCGTGAAGTGGAGAAAATGTCCATTTCACAATCCTCGCCCTAGGCCACAGCTGTGAAAGAGAAACCTCCCCTTTTGAACAACACAGAAACCGAAAAGCAATAAAATCATCTCCTGAAAAACCATTTGAAGACCTCCCGCAGTTTTAACAGGGGAAGGCATAAAACTGCGGTGCGTTTTCGAAGCAGTTCGCGAAATTCATCCGAAACCTTTTCGCTACCACTAGCTTTGAAAAAGTAGACCGCTTTCGAAGTGAAATTCAATTAGCGGGTCATCCACTCAGAGGGTTAATAAATATTATATATATATATATATATATATATATATATATATATATATATACACTCTTTAAAACAATTAGGGGAGCACATGATTTTAACAAAAGTAAGCAAAGATGTATACCAATAAGTAACATAAAATGAATCATCCATAATGTAAAGCCTACCAGGAAACGGAAGAAAACTTTATATGCAAATCAAAGTTCATGACGTCAAAAACCAGAAAAAGGAGATACGGGCAGAAATCGGGATGTTGCAGAAACGTCTGTTTTATTGCCGTAACTGTGAAATTCGATTGCGCATTTTTTTTGAGACAAGGTTACTTGAGAATGTCTCAACAACGTGATTTACCGGAATCCATGGCATGGCGTGTTATAGGCAGACTGGAATCCGGGCAAACACGACGTAGTGTCGCGGACGCTGTTGGAGTCGCCAGAAGTGTTGTTGCAAGGCTGTGGAATCGATTCCAAGAAACAGGAAATGTTAGACGTCGACCAGGGGCAGGTCGGCCACGCGCCACTACATCAACTGATGGCCGGTATATACAGTTAAAAGCCCGTCGAAACAGAACAGAGAATGCTACGCAGCTGCAAAGACAGTTGCTCTTGGCAACAGGACGAAGGGTGTCCAGCCAAACAGTACGTAATCGGCTTCGTGATGGAGGGCTCTATGCACGTAGGCCAATGGTCTGCATTCCGTTGACCCCACGCCACCGTGCGGCCCGAAGAAGATGGGCTGCTGAACATCGAGATTGGGAGCAACATGATTGGAGCCAAGTGCTGTTAACAGACGCGTCCCGATTCAGTCTAGAGTGTGACACCCGACGTGTTCTTGTATGGAGGGACAGGGGCACTTGAAATAACCCCGCATTCGTTCGTGAAAGGTCACAATACAGAAGAGCTGGTTGGATGGTATGGGGTGGAATCAGCATAGGCGGACGTACCGACCTGCATATCATTCGGAATGGCACTTTGACGGGCCGAAGGTATGCAGACGAGATGCTTCGACCTCATGTCATCCCTTACGCTGGAGCCATTGGAGATTCCTTTGTTTTCCAGGATGATAATACCCGACCACATAGAGCTCGTCTGGTGGAGAACATGCTTGAAGCTGAAACAATACAGCGTATGGAATGGCCAGCGTACTCTCCTGACCTGAATCCAATCGAGCATGTTTGGGACAGGCTCGGACGACGCATTGTTGCGCGACCAAGATCATCTGCTACTGTCCGAGACTTGGAGATTGCACTTCTTGAGGAGTGGAACAGTATTCCCCAAAGACTGATCAATAACCACATCGCAACCATGGCAAACAAGTGTGCAGCAGTCTTAGCTGTTCGAGGAGACCACACGCCGTATTAAAACTTATGCATCATGTCTAAACAGTACGTTTTTTTAACGTTTACATGTAACCAAATTGTTGCCCTAAATTATCTTTTCATGTTTTTTTCCATATTTTCAAAGAATTAAAGCTTAACTCCAAATTTTTTTACGCCTTTTTTCTGTATTGCGCATTGATACGCGTGTACTATGAATTGTATGCCAAAACGTGGCTGTCTCACACGGTTTTCTTCACTTTTTTCTTTGCTCCCCTAATTGTTTTGAGCAGTGTATATATATATATATATATATATATATATATATATATATATATATATATATATATATATATATATCATATTTTTTGGAAAACTTGCTCAATTTCTGATCTACAAACCAATTAGGTTTTATGAAATTTTAATTTTCTGAGTTTTGATTTTAAATTCGGTTTCATTTTAAAGCATTTTTGAATTCCTAGATTGAATTAATTAAAAATATTTTTTTAACACAATCCATTATTTCGTGTGAAATGTCTATTAACTGCAATTTTAATTTCTAAAATCCTTTCTGTTTGCTTATGTTTTTAAGTTTTTGAGTTTTCTCACATTTACTTAATTAAGATTGATTTAAAGACCAATTTATTTTTTGACACATAGTTTATATAATTTAAAAGCTTTTTACTTTGTTTTCATTATTTTTTTCCTTTTGAAAAATGCCATGACCAAAATGTACGCAGGCTACTCTGATAAATAATACTTGAAAGGGATGGAATATGACTGAAAATGGTAAATCTAAAATCCAGCTTTCAGGTGATATTACAATTAGACTACAGAATGCAAATGTTGCAGAATGAACTAAATATTTCCCTGACGTACCATAAACTACATTATAATAAATATATTGTAGTACTACATTACAGTATTTTAAAAACATGCAACAAAAACTTAAACTTGCTTACCTGCCACGATGGGGAACTGAGAAAAGAAATATTATTTACAATCTTGGTGATTTCTGGATTACGTTTGAATCACTACTATTTTCTGTATAAATATTTTGCATTTAAAACTCTTGAGAATATATAAGGTTCTGATAAAACGGAATAATTGATCAAATTAACAATTGTTATCAATATTATGTCGAAGAAAATTTTGAATTAGAAAAGATATTTTCAGTCATATTTATTTCAAGTAGAATTTTCATGTAGAACATAAGTTGGATAGTAACATATTAAAAAGTTAAAGCTTTACAGGCATTGGAATTTTTTTATGCCTTTACAAATTTTAAATGTGTTTTTCTCAGATTTTTAATTTTGAAGCTGAGAGTGTATTCTAATCCCTTAGGCGTTTTTCCTGTTCAAGATAGAGTCGTGAAATATCTTGTAAATATTCCCTAACATATGTTCTATAAAAGTTCATATGGATTTAGGTCTGAGAGCTCTAGTTATTTTTTTAAAATATCTTAATGTTAATATTTTTAAAAAAATTGTGTTTTTTTTTCAGGTTTAGCCATAAAAATAATTATTAAAATTCAACAGAGATATATTTTAAATTTAAAATACTTTTTGTTTCCAATAATCTAAGAAATATACATTACTTACAATAATTAAATATTTTTAATAATTTATCATTTTATAAAAGTTTTAAAAACTTCAAAAATGTTCAATGCTTCAAAATTGTGATATAATGGCTTGTCAAACTAACCTATTATTTTCAGAATCAATATAATGGTAAAATCTGAATATAAAACAAAAATTAATTTTACTGTAAGAAAACTGATTACGACTTCTATTTATTCTGTAAAAAGAATGAAAGATAAATATATAACATAGTGGCAGTCAAAAACACATTCATAATATGTAAAAATCCTGTCCCGCTACTAATTTCAATGCATTTTCCAAACTGTAGTTAAAAACAATTATATGTTTATTAGGTCAGAAATTATTTATATTTAGAAATATTTTCCTTATTCAGAACATAATAAATAATGGCAAGATAATTTGTAAAATCCTAAAAGATTTTAATGGAGAAAAGAGCCAGACATAATTTTAGATAGTTAGAAATTTCATTATATAACACACAAATATGCATGTTTAAAACAAATAAGTTGGCTAAGAAAATAAAATTTACTAAAAATTTCCTGAATAAAGTAAATCAGATTTCATCCTCAAATACATATAATTGTAAGAAAAGGTTTTATTCAATTTACAACTAATTACAAAAACCCTTTAATAAAAAATAATTTTAACAGCTATAAATAGCAAAAAATATCAAAGAAGTATGAGAAAGACACATACATGTCGTTTACAGAAATGTCACAGTGTGATATTTTTCGAAACACGGCACTGCACACAGTCCAACATTACAGTCTTTACATTGAAAACGAGTTTCTTTTCGAATGCGTTTTCCATTATCATTTATCATAAGGTTGCATACCACACATTTTCACGATGTTTTTTTTTTTGAACAGTCAATTTCTACATATGAAGGGAACTGCGTTCCAATTAAGCGGACTACATTTTCAGAAATTTTAGGGGAAACAAAGTTTCGAGAACTAGAATCACTACCTCCTTCTTCTGTCAATCGTTCTATCAGTTTCATTCGAAAACCAATATGATATAAAATCATGCCATTTTTTTAAAGATAACGAAGGAATTTCACACAATTTGATTTAACAAATGTCGAAAAATCTTCTTGTAGTATTTTCGCTGTTGATTTCGGACAACAGGATAGTAAGATAGACACTGATCTGATCTATCAACACCATTTAGTTTTCAACAACATTCTGAGGCCGCGGTAGCCTAATGAACAAAGTAACGGATTCGTAGCTGGCGTGTCATGAGTTCGACCCCAGCACCACTGAAGATCCGCCGTGTAAGGGAGCGATGCTCAAGCGTCATCCTCGTCACTTCACCATGGTTTAAAATCACGAGGTCCGTCGCCAAGTAAGTGAATATTAACGTCGCACTGTTCAGCTACACGAGGGCTTTTAGTGATGGACCTCGTAATTTCGAAGCATGGTCAAATGACGAGGGTGACACCTGAGCTGGCATCCCCCTCTCCTAACTACCACACCACACCAACGAGAGGACATTTCAGCTCTCGTTAGATTTAACGTGCATCGCTGCCCTACACGCCAAAAGCCCTCAAGTAGTTGAGTAGAGAAGAGAGTGCGACTTTAATATCCCCTCACTTAATTAAATTATACGAAATTTAAGGAATACTTGAAAAATATTAGAAGTCGAATATATATATATATATATATATATAAAAAATTAATCTAATGATAATTTTAAATATCAAAGAATTATTAGTATTTATGGTAAATATATGTTTTTTCAACTGAGTATGTGAGACACGTATAAATATCTTTTTCGAAATTCCAATGCAGAATTTCAGTAGAGCTAATACAAAATTCCCTAGTTTTGCATGGTTTAGATTATAAAAATGTCCAAATTTTAATAACCTTTTCTTCAGTCAACCACTAATGGAACATGAATGATGAGGGATTATGCATAAATATATATTTTTAACTTGAATTTAAAAAGGATCTTTATATTTATTTATATGCGCAAATGTTAACTGTAATTTTGTCCAGATGCTTTTAAATACTCTTTATTTGAAGATTCAGGTTCAAAAATATAAACTTGTAGTTAAAGTTCTCTTTGAATGAAATTAATGTTCAGACATTCAAAATGCAAATATAATTTGTTATCTGAACAATACACAAAACAAGGGATTCTATGTAAGATGCCTGAATACCTGGCTTTAAAATTATGAAAAACTAAAATATTTAAATAGGTTTTTAACAATGCATAAAGTTTTTTGCAAATAATGTAATACAGAAGCTTAAAAATTGTTCATGTTTAGAAGTGTCCGAAATTTTAAAATATTTTAAATTTTGAACCTTTTTAAAATTTTTTGACACAACAAATTAATCATTTTTAAAAAAAATCCCTGAAAGTATTGCTTAAAATAAGAAAAATGAAACAGTAAATTATCTTCAATGTTTTAATATATAATTTGAATTTAAATACTACAGATATTTTTTAAAAACTTAGACATATATTATAAAAACTTAATTCCATTTGAGAATTTTAAGGTAAAGAAAAAAATGAGAATTCTGAACTCGTTGTCTTGCAATTATTTCCGTACACTTTAGGGTTTAAAGAAATTCTTCCCAGTTTTTTACGATTGCTGCAGGGGAAGCACCGGTCTCCTCGTGAGCCATAAAACTTCCCCTCAATGCCCATTGTGTCTCCTGACCTTCTCTAATTATCTTTCAAGATACTAAACCTTTAAAGGGGAGAATTAAGAAAAACACGGCTTTACCGTTTTTGAACACATTACTTGAGGAGGAAAAAATCCTTTTGGTTTATTTTTGGTGAGTCCCCGGCCTTACGAAAAATTCCGTGTGGTCCGTTTTCAAAGCCTCTCTAGTAGGGCAGAAAAATCCGTGCTGTCCGCTTGGAGGGTTAAAAATACATTTAAACTGAGAGATGAAAGTGTTTTTTTCTCACTTTTAATTCTGAGAATTTTTGAATAATTTCTTTAACATTAATTTCTTCAGCCAGTTCATGTTCAATAGTGGTTGTTGTCGAGCAGTTTAGGCGATCCTCGGTATTTGTTGAGCTTAAAAATTTTTTAATTTATTTTAATTTGGAGAAACTCCTTTCTTTACTTGCCATACTTATTGGGAGAGTAAGCAATACCCATAAAACTATACCGAGGTTTGGAGCAAAATCCAGGTTCTATATGAATTTTAAAATCCTGATTGGACATTCTTTTTTATTTAGCAAAGCCAAAACCGCTACTATCTCGTCTGCCAGGTCCAGCGCGTTTATTTTTGATAAATTCCCATCATTTAATACCTTTTCTAGATCTTTACGATACTTTAGTTCGTCGTTTTGAAGAGTATCTTTTAAGGCCTCATAGGACTCTTAAATTTAATTTTTTTCGATTTTTTGAAAAAAATAAATATGTTAAAGCCTTAACGTTTCTGAGCATTTTGCAATCAAAATTTTGTTGATACTGTTAAAACTTCCGAAGTTATTGAGAAATAACTAGTAACACGTAAGCAAAAACTTGCATCTGCCAGGCCCACTTTTGACATCTGTCAGAACACATTCCAAATATTTTAATATTTCGCCGATTAGTTTTATTAAAAGAGCCCCACCTAATATCAGATTGATTTCGGGAGTAGCATAACTACAACTCAACTTTTGATTTCGTTTAATCTAAGCGGGATTGTTTGTTTACATTTCGATTTTGGATTAGCAAACTTTTTCATTTGTTATTGAAAGCTTTTGAACGTGGATGTTCCATTGAAAAAAACTTCATCCGGAAAGAGACCAAGAAGAAAAAGATTTCGAGGGTAACATGTATCGGAAGAAATCTCTGTCTGAAAAATTATTATTTCTTTTGAAAATGTTTCGCCAAACAAAAGTTCATCTGTGAAAAAATTGCCAAGTGCACACAAGATTTCAAGCTTACGAAAATGTAGTTTCTGCCGAGTTTTCAAGGTTATAGACTAATAGACATTAGTTTATTATTTTCCCAAATTGAAAAGTTACTTTGTTGCTCTGTGTGTTATGGCAAAATAAAAATGAGTGAAAAAATCCACTGTAGGATTATTTTCCACATTTCAGTTCACATGCAGAAAATGTAGCATTGAAAAAAAACTTAATTCCTGTGAATTGATTGGTATAAAAAAATATACCTGAAATCAACAGACGGTCTGTTTTGGCCATGCGCTATATAGGCCAAGGATTGTCTTCGCTCGAGACATTTTGTTCTCTTATGTGTTTGCCAAATCCAGTGTCTCAGAAAGCTTACGACAGAATAAATGCAAATATATAGCTGATATAAGTGAAGCGCTTGCAAATGCATCGATGAAGAAAGCTGCTGCTGAGGAAAAAATTATTGATGGCACCGTAAATTCTGTTGTAGTTAGCGGTGATGGGACCTGGAAGACCCGTGGGCATACTTCTCTTATTGGAGTCTGTGCATTGATTGGAGCTGACTGCGGGAAAGTTCTCGACATGGAAGTCATGTCCTCTAATTGCAAAGGATGTGACTCCTATAAAGGGCCAAAGTTTGGACCAAAATATAGTGCTTTTGGCTAAACATCAAATTTTCTGCAGAAAAAATCATAGCGGATCTGCTGGAGGAATGGAAGTTTGCGGAATGCAGAAATTTTTTCCGATCAGAACAAAAACATGGATTAAAGTATCAGCGATACATAGGTGATGGTGACTCAAAGACATTTTTGTCTATTGCTGAAAAAAATCATATGAGGATAGTGTTTCCATTGAAAAATAGAGTGTGTGGGCCATGTCCAAAAGCGAATGGGTAGCCGCTTGCGGAAGTTGAAAGCTTTATGGGGGAAAAGAAGCTTTCCGATGGGAAAACAATTGGTGGGAAAGGTCGCCTAACCGATGCTATTATAAGCAAATTGACGACTTTTATGGCAATGCTATTCGTGCCAACTCCCATAATGTGAATGAGATGAGGCAAGCTGTCTGGGCTGTGTGAGCTCATACATCCAGCACAGATGATGAGCCGAAACATTGGTTTTGCCCAAAAGGCAAAAATAGCTGGTGTAAGTACAATGTTTCGGTTCACAACAATACAGTGAATGAATTTTCTCACAAGAACACCTTACCAAAAGCAGTTTCTGAAGTGATTAAACCTGTTTTTAAAGATTTATCACACTTGAAATTGTTAAGAAGGTGTTTAGGGGAAACTCAAAATGCTAATGAGTCATTGAATTCACTGATTTGGAAGTATAGCCCGAAATTAATTGGATCAGGAATTAATGTCACAAAAATAGCTGCATTTATAGCTGCATGTGAATACAATGATGGAAGTAAGAACATAATTGATCTGATGCGTGCTTTGACTTTAAAAAAAAAAATAAAACAAATGCTTTGAATTGTGTAAATATTGACAAAGTGCGCAAGTCAACGGCTAAGAGACAAGTTTCTAAAACCTCCTTTGAAGCTTGTAAAGCTAAAAAACTTAAAATACTCAAACAAATTGAGCAATGCAAGCTTGCAGAGGGCAATATTTATGCTGCTGGGACTTTTAAAGCATACTGGTATGTTTAATTTTTCTTTTTTATTTTTTATCTTTAACTTCATTTTTCTCAAAATGAAAATTTTGCCTTCCGCGCAGAATTTTTCAAAAACTATTAATCATGTCAATATGAAACTTCATACACATGTTCAAAATAAGGCTTTTATAACTTATACAAAAAATTTTAAACAAATTTATATATAATTTTTAATTGTGTTTTTAATTGAATTTTTTCATAAAATTTTAAAATTTTCTTCATAATTGTATTTTAAAAATTTTTTTGTTCTCTAAATGCTTTAAAAGTGTGTATAAGTTCAAAAGGAACATTTTTATATCAAATAAAATTAATTTTTGTGAATTTTGATCAATTCTGTTCTTCAGATTTCTGCGCGGTGTAAAATGCTAATTTTCATATTTTTGAAAAATTGACCAAATTTATTTCTTAATAACTTTTTAATTTTTCTCAAATTTTCAGAAAATTTGAGAAATAATGTAAATATATATGATTATCATGTGGTAAAAATTTTAAAATATTGTTTTGTTTTATTGCTAAGTTACATTGGTTTGAGGAAGGATGTTTTCTTCGAGTGCATGTATATCTGTTAAGGGTCCTATGACCCCTTAAACCACAAATATAAATAATGAATGTACTTAAAAGCTCATTAATGTTTTGCATTTTAAATGAACTACTATCATCCTTTATAAGTGACTAAAGTAAAAATTTTTATACGAGAGGCAAATAATATTTTTTTATTTGAATAACAATGTCAATCGAAAATATTTTAAGATGATTACGGTACATTGAAGCTACGAAAACACACATACTTAAATATGTTAATCAACATGAAAATATTCTACGAAATGGATGACATTTATATTTATGTATGCAAAATTCAAAAATAAATAAATAAAATAGAAAAAACACAGATGCAGCAAAATACTTTTTTTTCTCTTTATCTTTCGCAATGATTAAAATTCCTGGGCATTAAATCTTAAAAATCTAAAAGAGAATTTGAAAGAAAATATTGTTACCTTTTTTGTTGTACGACTTTTTCTTGTCTGCATAAGCACATGAAACTAAGAGAATTCGTTCGAAAATCAAATTGACACAAGATTTCCTCAGTTTTCTTCTAAAAAGGGCCTTTTTCTTAGGTTCATTCTGCCCCTTTCTTTTCATTCATAAACCTTGACCGTGCTTATCCTCATTTTTGTTGAGACTAATCTCTGCCAAAATCTATTTCTTTCAATAATTCCCGAATTCACGCATACCAAGCAGTAAAAGTTGTAGAAAATTAGTTAAAAGAAAAGGTATTGGATGCCGAAATTCTTCTTTATCGCTCCTTCTCCCTTCCCCTATGGGACCAGCGATGAGAGAAACACGGCTTTAAATACTAATGCATACTCGTTGAAAACAATCCTCTAAGACACCATAGAAACCGTGAATATTTTGCATACACCTTTTTAACTTTTTACTTCGAATTTTTATTTTGATTCGTCGAACTCCTGGGTATACCTCGTGGAACTCCAGAGTTCCGTTGTTTGAAGACCACTGGTTTATATCATTAGATTAATGTATTCTCTATTGGGTATTTTTTTTAAAAACCATTTTAATAAAAATATTAAAAAAAAAAAGAACTGACTTAAAAAAAGCACTAAAAAGTATAAAATTATTTTTAACCGACTTCACTGAAATAATGAAAAGTAAATCTCTCTCTCTCGATATATTTTTAAAATCGGGTGCCTTTTTTTTAAAAGTAAGCTTAATTTAATCGGAAAACTAATTTTTTTCACCCTTTAATATTAACCCCAAAAGTGAAAGGGGTAGTTTTTAAAAAGTTTTAATTTTGCATTTTATTTGATTTTCAATGGCTTTATTCACATCAAATTTTATTTATTTTCGGAAACTTTTATTTTTATCAGCCCCTAAATTAGAGGATGACATTTTAAAACACCTTTTTAACAATGGTACCAATCCGGTAACATACCCTGTCAAACAAAAAAAAATCTTTCATATCGGTTGAGAATTTTTCCGAAGTAATCACCGAGCTAACAAGAAAAAAAATTGATCGAATTGAAAACCTTGTCCTTTTATGAAATTGGTTAAAAATACACGAAAAGCCTCATTATTTATCCTGTAGAAGCTATTTAAATATTTTTTAAGAAAAATTGAATATTTTTTAATTATTCTACTCACCTTACTTTTATAACACAAGTTTAAAAAAGACCCAGTAAATAGTAATTTTATTATAACACACTCTACTTCACAAATCAATACAGTGGAAACACTGTAATAGTGGAGACTTGGCTAACGCCTTAAATAAAACAATAAAACTGTTGTTTTCCCTTTAATAGTCACATTTAAACGTGTGTGAAAGCTTGTCAGGACTAATTTTTCACGTCCTCCCGCCTTTTCATACATATTTCAACGAATTATGACACACGGTAAAAAATTCTATTATAGCACTTTGTATGTGTGTCATTTTATTTAAATTACAATAAAAATTTGAAGACAACAATAACATATTTGAAAAGAAATTAGAACAAAAAGTACAACGCTTCACAACAGAACTGAATACCGTCTAGCACAAATAAATTTGAACTTTTCTTCCTTAATGAATACCATGGAATCCACGTTGAAAAAACTTGCATCCAATATAATAATTCCAAAAGATGATGACATTCTAATAAATAGAAAACTGAATTAAAAAGCAAAAAGATTGAAGAAATAATCATAACAGAGAGGAAATACATTAGAAAGTGTAGTAGAACCAAATAAACAAAAACTTATAAATAAATAAACAAATTTTCTTATATTCTCGCTAAAAACTCAATTTTAACCTTCTGAGTGGTTAGCTTCCTCCTGAAAAGTTATTCCGAAAGCGTTAACTCTTATTTTGACATTCGCTTTAAAAATGCAACAGACTTCTTTCCTTCCCCTCTTTTAAAACTTGGGAGGTCGAACGGGGACAATTTTATGACTCAGTTCGGTCCCTTTGTAAAGTAAGAACCAAGAGATTAATCGTTTACAGCTAGCTGTCAAGTTGCCTTGGGCAATCTTGTTTGAAAGTTGTAGTGCAACTGGGTCGTTTCCCCTATATGTTTAGTCACAGTAAAATTAAAACAAAATGAAGGGGGAAAAAAGGAAATAAATAGTGTGTTAGAAGTTGAAAAATAATTATATTTTCTTCAAACAAAATATATTTTTCTGTCATGTTTTAAAAATTAAATAAATAAATAAATATATATATATATAAATAAATAAATAAATATATATATATATATATATATATATATATATATATATATATATATATATATATATATATATATATATTTGGTATTGCGATTTGAACCAGAAAAAAGCATCCTGTATTCATTTTCGAATATGAGAGTAAGAAAACGCACTCACTTTCCTGTTTTTAAAAAAATAAAGAAGTAAAAAGAGATAAGAACCTATCTCTTTTTTTAAACAATAAGACAATAAATGGTGCATACGGTGATATACGTACGATGATTATATTTATGAAATAAAACCGATCTTTCTCTATTCAATTATATTTTTAATTTAAAAATAACATAAAAAAGATTTCAATACTTTTAATTTATTTTAATTAAAATCATATAAATGATATTTTTATGTTAACTAAATATTTTTCGGAAAAAATCTAAATTTTCATTCCCTGTGTTCTGCTTTTTGAACTCCTTGTATTAAATAAAAATATCTTTTCTACATCGGCATTTGTGATGGACATAACACACATTGAGTCAATAATTTTTAATTTTAATGGGGGATATACTTCTTCAAATGCGCATGACAGTACTTCTAACCATTTTCTACTCAAGTTAAATTTCTTATCTTTCTGTTTCTTTTAATACAAGGAAAAATGTTACACATCGATAACTACATTTTCACACAATTCAGTCATTACAAATTCTATTGTGAGAAAAGTTCTCCCTAATTAATTTTGTCTTTCAAATCAGTACACTTAAAACAATTTTGTTCAGTAAAGTTAACCGACAGTTCCACAATGTATTCATACCAAATTTTAAAAACAAATTTAACACTTGGAAATGTATCCTGTATTAAATTTTTCAGTATACACAAATATTTCCTGCTGTAGGGAAGATATAGTATAAGATGTGGTGTGCGGTTGTAAAAGAATGTTTTCGTACGTGTAGACTATTTTTGAAAATATAACTATCACTGAAGCTGATCATATAACTGCAAATGAGCCTTATTTTAATGTGTGCTGGTATCAAAGTAAAACACTTTACAATATTAAACAGCCTATGGGTTTATACTCAATATCAGACTATTCGCAAAATGGCTTACAACTTCTATTCAAATTGTGAAGAAACTGAAATATATAAATATATCTTACTGCAGTCAAAAATATTCATAATATGTAAGTATCCTATTCCTCCACTTATTTCAGTACATTTTAAAAACTGTAGCTGAATGCAATTTTTTATATTTATAAACGAGGCATAAAAACTCACACAGTTGTAAAAATGTCTTTATCATTTTTAAATATACTACTATAAAACGTATATGGATTGTAAGATCAGTTGTAAAATCCTAAAAGCTTTTAGAGGAGCTAAAAAACATGTAATTTTGGATTGATCAAATTTTTAATACACTGGCCTCAAAAAGTTAAGGTACAACCGGGTTTTTGTGTCTAATTTGCAAATGAATGAATGTAGAAACAAAAAATTTGGAGGATATGTGCATTAAATAGTTTTGTATTGAATGCGTCATAGAAATTTGTATAAGTGTATTGCAAAAACGATTTATAACAAAAAAAGAAATCTCTGCGGAAAAGTCCATTCTTGGAGAAAACAGCACATCACAGTATTATGTGGTAAAATGGCATAAAAACAATACAAAAATGGGTTCTAATAAGGAATGTGTCCACCCCTAACTTGAATGCATTGGCGGCATCGATTTCCCATGCTGTTTATTAAGTTGTCGGACACCGGGATAGGAAGCGAAGACCAGACACAGAGTAAGCCTTGTTTCAGCTCATGTAACGACCTTGGAGGAGGATTTAAAGCAGCAACCTCTCTGCCAAGATAGTCCCAAAGATGTTCTATCGGATTCAGGTCTGGAGATAGAGCTGGCCATTCCATTCGTTCCAAACCGTGATCCTCCAGATACTCCTCAACAATCCGAGCTCGGTGAGGTCGTGCATTATCATCCATCAGAATGAAGTCGTTACCAATAGCAGCAGCATATGGGCGGACATATGGATCAAGGATCTCATCCCGATATCTAAGACCAGTTACGGTTCCTCAATGGAACACATGCAGGTCAGTGTGTCCACCGAGCGAGATCCCCGCCCAAACCAGGATTCCACAACCTCTATAACTGTGTCTTTCAACAGTGTTGGATTGATGGTATCTAGTGCGCTGTTCCCTCCAGATCAGTAGACGCCCTGAATCACTCTTCATTGTAAATCTGGACTCGTCTGTGAACAGCACAGAAGCCCATTGTTGCTGCGTCCAAGAAACATGTTCTCTTGCCCAGCATAAGCGGTTCCTTCGCTGTCGTCCGTTGAGGGGAACGCACACAAACTGGTCTTCTTGCATACAGACCTGCATTGTGAAGATGATTTCGCACCGTAGTAGCGGAGATTCTTCTTCCTGATGCTTGAAAGTAGTCTGCAACGAGCTGCGGCACAGTAGTGGTTCTTCTCCTTCGTGCCGAAAGAGCTAGAAAACGGTCTTCTGCAGGTGTTGTAGCTCGTGGTCGGCCTGGAACAGGTCTTCTAGACACAGAATCTTCGGATTGGTATTGATCCCAAAGTCGCTGAACAACATTACGAGACACATTGAGACGTCTAGCAGCATCAGCCTGCGACAATCCCATTTCCATCCATCCAACTGCCCGCCACCTTAACGAATTGGGTAAACGACGTCTCTGAGACATTTTCTAAACTCTATTGACTATTGTCACCGAAACTGCAAACAACTGTTGAAAATCAACACATCTTACAAACAAAAGTACGAAAGCTTGATATTTGCATATTTTTCTTTCACTCATAAATATATGTTCTTTTCTATAAAATAACAGTGGTAGCAATCGTTTTTGCATTAATGGTTTTAAAGTTCGTTATTATCATTCATGTAAACTATGCATTTTATTGTTACTGCCATTTTTTTATGGTGAGCTTCGAAAAACATGTTGTACCTTAACTTTTTGAGGCCAGTGTATAATACACAAATATACATGTTATTAAGCAAATACATTTGAAAAATCAAACTTCCTTCTGAAATAAACGTAATTGAAAGAAAATTGTTTAATTGCAAATGAGGGGAAATACATGTTTATTTAAGAGGTATCCCCTAAGTGGGGTAGTCCTCAAACTTAAAACTCAAACTCAGTGGCACAACAATCCATGAGGGCCAGGAACTACTATGCCCATCCCAATATACGTGACCATTGGGCGCTGTGGTGCATGAACAGATGTCCCGATTTGGTGGTCTGTCTGAAAAGCGACCTTAAGTATTTAAGACCCCAAGCAAGCTTGGTACTCATTTATCGACCCAATGTAGCGGGGATGAAAGGCAGAGTCGACCTTGCCCAGCCCGTTAATCGAACCCAAGACCTGTGGTGTGGAAGCACGATACACTACCACTCCACACTATTCGGTGAAAAATAAAACTTAATGTTAGAATCTTATAATCTTATAATTCCCTAATGAATGAGGGAGTACAAACTTTTTTTTCATGTAAACTGTTTAGACGGAAATGTTTAATTTTGATCATTTCACAAGTTGCATAAATTAAAATTAACCTTTATAGTTTACATAAATTTTTAAGAGTGCAAAAGGTGTATTTTGGCGTCACGAATTAATTTTAAAAGGAATACGGTTACGAAAAAGTAGTACAAATCTATCTAAAGTAGGGTTGGTTACCTTAGATATTGTCAAACACAACAATGTATTGGAAGCCAATTCCACAATTCGTTGCTATAAAAATGTATGAAAAATTACAAGACTTATTTTTGCTTTTGTAATATATATATATATATATATATATATATATATATATATATATATATATATATATATATATATATATATATTCCTGAGCTAGAGCGGCATCCATCAAAACCGCGGTTCCCTCTCTGTTTTTCCAGATTGCCCCTGACTAAGCCGGCTCTGCCATAGTAAGTGAAAATGCCGGATTTTTTTTTGTTTGTCAAGATCATTTTACAGCAGACTGCATTTTTCATGTATTTTAGATGGTCGTTTTATATTTTCTACATCAATATCTTAATGTCTGAATTTAAAATTACATAAAATTCTTGACATTCGCGTCAATGACCATTATAATTTTTATTTGTATATGAATGTGTCATCAAACGTTTACATGACTATTATTAACATATTATTTTAACCATTTAATTAATATTAAGTATAACATAAAACGCACACAAATTTTCTGAACTTTAAAATAAATATTTCGAAAAACTACTTCAGATATACTCAAAATTTTTCATTCCTACGCTTTAGCTTCTCAGTTTGGCTTCTATGTAAAACTTAATGGAAAATTCGCCGAATTTTTTAGTATATTTTTTGCTCTTAGCATGCAGTTTTCAATTGAATTGTATGAAATCTTCGAAATATATTAAAAAATACCAAAGAAGCTATATAATAAAATTTGAAATTTATATTATACTCAAAGAGTTGCTAGAATTTATGGTAAATAATTTGTAACTGCGCGATACATTTTTTTTCGAAATTTCAAATGGAATTTTTAACATAAAATTTCTAGCTTTATACGGTGGAGATTTCAAAAAATATCCAGATTTTAATTACTTATTCAGTTAGTCTTTAAAAAAAGATAAATGTTGAGGTACTTTGCATTTAGATAAATGTTGAGGTACTTTGCATTTGAAAAATAGATATTTTTCAAGAATAATTCGAATGTTTTTGAATAGCTCGAATTTAAAATTGATTTTTATGTTTATTTATATGCATAAATGTCTACTGTAAATGTTTCCGTATATTTTTGATTACCATTTATTCAAACATTAAAGTTATAAAAAAATGTGTGAAAATCTTCATTCATGTTGTATTTGATGTAAATTGAAGTTCAGCACTTAAAATTCAAATATAATTCGGTGTATTTTAACAATATATAACTAGGCACTGTACGTAAACTTCCCTGAACACTTGGGCTTTGAAATCTGAAAAAAAAAAAACTAATACATCTTAATTAGTTTTTTTTCGTTATTATTTTTATCAAAGTGTAAGAAAATGTTTCTAATTATTTGATGAAGTTTAAATTTATTAATTTTTAGTGGTTGGAAAATTGAAAAGATTTGAAATTTTAAAGTGTTTGGTGTTTTATTAATTTTTTTGCATCTTATAATGAAATAATCATGTTTCAAAAACTGAAAGCTTTGATTAAGATAAGAGAAATGAAGCGAAAGAATATACTTTAAAAAAGATAATTTGTCTAACTATATAAAATAGCAGATTGCCCTGACACGCCCTAACTTGTTACAGTTTCAAATTACTATAAAACCAAAAGGGAATTGTAACATATTTTACTTATGCGTTTGGACTTTTCAAAACTTTTAAAATACTAGCTAACAAAAACTTCCTGGGGTGTAAAGAAATTTTCCCCCGATTTCTTACGATTGCTCCAGGGTCAATACACGGAGTGGGGTTCCCTGCTACCAATAAAACGTCCTATCAGTGTCCTGCTGTGTTGCTTCCACCGTCCCTAATTTTCTTTCAATATGTTAAACCTTTAAAAGGGGGAAAGGATTGCAGAAAAGTACGGATAACCCGCTTTAGAAAATGTTACTTGAAGGCAAAAAAACCCAGTGCAGTGCATTTTTGAAGTATCTTTACAATGACGGAATTTTCCGTGCTAACCGCTTGGAGGGTTAAACTTCCTTTTTTGAAAATTTAAACTAATTCGTAGTATCGCATCTTTTTTCCCGCTTTAAATCATGAATATAATCCAATGGAATGCACGTGGAATTAAAAACAAGAGGTCAGATATTCTTTTCGCGCCAATTTTTCAAAAAGCAAGTATTTTAATAATTCAAGAAACTTGGTTACATCCAAATGATATTTTCACAATTCCCAATAAGAATATATTCCGAATTGATACAGAAATCAAAAGAGGAGGAGGGTTAATGATAGTTTTAAATAAAGATATTAGCGGAATAAAAAAAAATATTTTCAGAAATTAGTGAAGCCTTAGAAATTTTAATAGTCAGAGTTCAGATAGATTTAGTTCCTATCACAATTTTTAATATATACATCCCACCGGGTAACTTTAAAGACATCAATTTATCTATAATAACATCATATATTGATAATCACAGTATGTTATTGGGAGATTTCAACGCATCTCATGACATATAGGGATAAAAAAAAATTCTAGTGCTTCCGGAAAAATGATTTTTGACTGGATTATTGAAAATAAATTACTATTATTAAACGATAACAGTCCAACTTATCTCCATTCATCGGGAAGTTTTACATCTATAGATCTTTCTTTAGCTTCTATAAATTTAAATTATGATTTATCCTGGTCCACAAATACCGATAATTTTAGAAGTGTGGTCACTTCCCTATAATTATTAAATACAAAAGAACAAACAGCTCAGCAACTAATAATTTTAAACAAAAACCAAATTGGAACAAATTTATCAATATTATTCAACAAAATTTAAATTTAAATGAAAACATAAATATAGATATTATAAAAGGATTTAAAAAAGCTCAAATCTTAGATTAAGAAACAGAAAAAAAAACAAATGAGTTCAAGAGCTCCATGGTGGACAGCAGCATGCGGGCATTTAAGAGCAAAAAAAAACTCCTTAATAAAGCAAGGGAAAACTTTGAAGAACAAGACTGGATAAAATATAAAGAAGTGAGCGCAAAACTTAAGAGAACAATAAAAGCCTGTAAAGAAAATTTTTGGCACAAGGCATGTAAAAAAAATATCTTCTCCTAAAGTTCTTTTTAAAATCATCAGAATAATCAAAAATAGAACAAATCCTAACTATTCTTCATTTAATATTATTGAAAATAACGGAACCATATTAACAAACGAACAATCCCATGCAAACTGTTTTTTACAATATTACGCAAAACAAAACAACGATAGTATTCCAAATATCTCTATTCCGGACTATAGCCAGAATATTAATAAACCTTTTTCTTTAAAAGAATTAGAAATAGCAATATCTCATCAAAAGTTTAGCAGTCCAGGGCATGATAAAATTTCTCTCCGAACAATAAACCGTCTCCCCATCAAAGCAATAAATCTCTTTCTGAAACCCTTTAATGATAGTTGGTCTTCAAGTCAAATTCGAAAAGATTGGACTCACGCAATTATTCTACCTTTCATAAAACGTCACAAAAATCCCAAGGATGTTTCGTCATACCGTCCAATATCTCTTACTTCAGTAATTGCCAAATTATTAGAAACAATTATTCTACATAGAATGCTAGATTTCAGTTTTCAAAATAAAATTTTTCATGTTAATCATCATGGTTTTTACCCTCACAGAAAAGGCATTAATACATTACTTCAATTACAACATGACATTATACGGGCTAGAGAACGCAAAGAATATTTTATTTTGGTAGCGTTAGATATTAAAGCAGCATATGACTCAATTTGGCCAAATGGTCTTGTTTCTAAATTAAACAAAGTTGGATACTCTGGTAGATTACTAGGATGGATACAAAACTTCTTATATCAGAGAACAATTCAAATCCAATGGAGGAACATTTTTTCAAAAATCGTTAAAAGTAATTATGGTGTACCCCAGGGTTGTATCTTAAGTCCTTTCCTTTTTATGATTTATATGGCAGATATTTTTGAAATTCAATACGACAGCAATCTTCTGGTTTATGCAGACGACTTTTTTTTAAATAATGGTACAAATTGGAATAAAACAATAGGCGAAATACAAGAATCTTTAAATAAAATTTTATTCTGGTGTAAAAAATGGAAATTGTCCACCTCTCCAGAAAAAAGCAATCTAATCAACTGTTCCAAAAAAGAAGCACAATACCTCCATTACTTAAAATATGCGACAAACCTATTCTCGAAGTGAAGAGTCTTAAAATCTTGGGTGTATCATATATATATCTTCGACCCCAATATCACCTGGAAAAATCATATTAATTGCCTACGTCAGAAAGGATTCCAATATTTAAATGCCATTAAAGCCTTATCTTCTCTGAAAATAGGAACAAGATCTGATCATCTTTTAAATATTATTAATGCCAAAATCCATTCTATCCTTGACTATGGAAGTCAACTTTTTCCTTTTCTAGCAATAGCAACAGACAAAAACTAGAACCGGTTTACAATGCTACCTTACGTTTAGCCCTAGTTCTCCCAAGAAACACCCCGTAAGATTTATTAAGAGCAGAGTCTATGAATGGAAGTATTAATAATCGCCATAATTTCCTTTGCCAAAAATTTATAACTAAACAAATTGCATTAAAACACTGGTTACCGAATGCAAGATTATTTAGGGATATAAATACCATTTTTTATAAATATAGAGAAAAAGAGATCAGCATTTTCAAAAGACGAGCAACCTGCACCAAGAATTATGTATCTCTAAAGTAGATATTCTTCAATGAATCCCCCTCCTCCTCCAATCTACGAAAATCGCAAAATAAACATCTATACTCAAGAATTACCATTTCAGAACAAGGATCTTCCAGATGACATAGAAAAAAATATGTTTAATGATTACATTCAAAGAAAATTTAATAACAATATCATAATAGCAACAGATGGGTAAAAAAATACTAATCAAACATCAGTAGGAATTTGATCCCTAAGAAAAAAGTTGGACAAAATTTCATACTGAAAGAATTGATTTCAAGATTCACAGCTGAAGCTATAGCCATATGGACTGCGTTAAAAAAATGGGTTTCTGAAACGAAAACTCTGTCATCCTGACGGACAGCTTATCACTTCTAAAAAGTATCCAAAATATTAATAGAAAATCCAATACGATAATATTAAATTTAAGTTCAACTTTACATCAGTGCCCCCAAATAGCTCAATCAATTACATTCATTTGGGTACCAGCTCACAAGGGAATAGGGGTTAATGAAGAAGTTGATATAAATTAGCTAAATCCTCTCCAGAGCCGTGGAATATTATTTCTTGGATAACTTTGGAAGACCTTCATACACATTTCAAAAAACAACACAAAAATAAAAGCGAAGAAATATGGAAAAAGAGCAAATGACATAAAAATTATTTTTATATTTCTCATCTTGAAAAATGGAATCGACAGGCAGCAAAAAATAGAAACACAGAAGTTTTAATCAATAAGTTGCGAGCTAAAAAAGTGTCATTAAATGATATATATTTTCTTTTTAAACAAACAGATTCCTCTTTGTGTGCAGATTGTAAAGTACCAAAAACTGGTGATCATTTTATATTAAACTATCAAATACAAATCGCAGCGTGAAATTTAAAAAAAATTTATCTCCAACCTCGGAGAATGGTCTGATATTTTATTTTATGATATTGTTACAAAGTTAGACTAAATATAATCAATAGACATATTTTGAAATATGACATCTGAAAGATACTTATTTTGAAATGGTAGTTCATGAGTACAGATGTTTATTTTGTGCTTTTCGTAGATTGGAGGAGGAGGGATCCTTTGAAGAATATGCACTTTAAAGATACATAGTTCTTGAAGCAGGTTGATCGTCTTTTGAAAAAATACTGATATCTTTTTCTCTATATTTATAAAAAATGGTATTCATATCCCAAAAAAATCTTGCATTCGGTGACCAGTTTTTTAATGCAATTTGTTTAGTTATAAATTTTTGGCAAAGGAAATTATGGCGATTATTAATACTCCCATACATAGACTCTGCTCTAAATAAATCTAACGGGGTGTTTCTTGGGAGAACTAGGGCTACACACGTAAGGCAGCATTGTAAACCGGTTCTAGTTTTTGTCTGTTGCTATTGCTAGAAAAGGAAAAAAGTTGACTTCCATAGTCAAGGATAGAACGGATTGTGGAGTTAATAATATTTAAAATATGATCAGATCATGTTCCTATTTTCGGAGAAGATAAGGCTTTAATGGCATTTAAATATTTGAATCTTTTCTGAAGTAGGTAATTAATATGATTTTTCCAGGTGATATTGGGGTCGAAGATGATGCCCAAGCTTTTAAAACTCTTCACTTCGGGAATAGGTTTGTCGCATATTTTAAGTAATGGAGGTATTGTGCTTCTTTTTTTGAAAAGTTGATTAGATTGCTTTTTTCTGGAGAGGTGGACAATTTCCGTTTTTTACACCAGACTGAAATTTTATTTAAAGATGCTTGTATTTCGCCTATTGTTTTATTCCAATTTGTACCAACCACTATATTAAAAAAATATGTCGTCTGCATAAACCAGAAGATTGCTGTCGTGTTGAAATTCAAAAATACCTGCCATATAAATCATAAAAAGGAAAGGATTTAAGATACTACCCTGGGGTACACCATAATTACTTTTAACGATTTTTGAAGAAATGTCCCTCCCTTTTATTTGAATTGTTCCCTGATGTAAGAAGTTTTGCATCCATCGTAGTAATCTACCAGAGTATCCAACTTTGTTTAATTTAGAAACAAGGCCATTTAAACACACTGAGTCATATACTGCTTTAATATCTAACGCTACCAAAATAAAATATTCTTTGCGTTCTCTAGCCATTATCATGCCATGTTGTAATTGAAGTAATGCATTAATGCTGCTTCTGTGAGGGTAAAAACCATGATGATTAACATGAAAAATTTTATTTTGAAAACTGAAATCTAGCATTCTATGTAGAATCATTGTTTCTAATAATTTGGCAATTACTGAAGTAAGAGATATAGGACGGTATGACGAAACACATCCTTGGGATTTTTGTGAGGTTTTATGAAAGGTAGAATAATTGCGCGAGTCCAATCTTTTCGAATTTGACTTGAAGACCAACTGTCATTAAAGGGTTTCAGAAAGAGATTTATTGCTTTGATGGGGAGACGGTTTATTGTTCGGAGAGAAATTTTATCATGCCCTGGACTGCTAAACTTTTGATGAGATATTGCTATTTCTAATTCTTTTAAAGAAAAAGGTTTATTAATATCCTGGCTATAGTCCGGAATAGAGATATTTGGAATACTATCGTTGTTTTGTTTTGCGTAATATTGTAAAAAACAGTTTGTGCTTGAGATTGTTCGTTTGTTAATATGGTTCCGTTATTTTCAATAATATTAAATGAAGAATAGTTAGGATTTGTTCTATTTTTGATTATTCGGATGATTTTAAGAAGAACTTTAGGAGAAGATATTTTTTCACATGTCTTGTGCCAAAAATTTTCTTTACAGGCTTTGATTGTTCTCTTAAGTTTTGCGCTCACTTCTTTATATTTTATCCAGTCTTGTTCTTCAAAGTTTTTCCTTGCTTTATTAAGGAGTTTTTTTCTGCTCTTAAATGCCCGCATTCTGCTGTCCACCATAGAGCTCTTGAACTGATCTGTTTTTTTGTCTGTTTCTTAAAATAAGATTTAAACTTTTTAAAATTCTTTTATAATATTTATATTTATGTTTTCATTTAAATTTAAATTTTGTTGAATAATCATGATAAATTTGTTCCAATTTGTTTTTGTTTAAAATTATTAATTGCTGAGCTGTTTGTTCTTTTGTAATTAATAATTACAGGGAAGTGACCACACTTCTAAAATTATCGATATTTGTGGACCAGGATAAATCATAATTTTTTTTTATCCCTATATCTCATAAGATGCGTGGAAATCTCCCAATATCAAACTGTGATTATCAATATATGATGCTACTATAGATAAATTGATATCTTTAAAGTTACCCGATGGGATTTATACATTAAAAATTGTGATAGGAACTAAATCTGTCTGAACTCTGAGTATTAAAATTTCTAAGTCTTCACTAATTTCTAAGAATATTTTTTTATTCCCCTAATATCTTTATTTAACACTATCATTAACCCTCCTCCTATTTTGATTTCCTTATCAATTCGGAATATATTCTTATTGGGAATTAAGAAAATATCATTTGGATGTAACCAAGTTTCTTGAATTATTAAAATGCTTGCTTTTTAAAAAATTGGCGTGAAAAGAATATCTGATCTCTTGTTTTTAATTCCACGTGCATTCCATTGGATTATATTCATGATTTAAAGCGGGAAAAAAGATGCGATACTACGAATTAGTTTAAACGTCCAAAAAAGGAAGTTCAACCCTCTAACCGGATAGCACGGAAAATTCCGTCAGTGTAAAGATGCTTCGAAAATGCACTGCAGGGATTTTTCTGCCTTCAAGTAACGCTTTCAAATGCGGATTAGCCGCACTTTTCTGCAATCCTTTCCCCCTTTTAAAGGTTTAACATCTTGAAAGATAATTGGGGACGGTGAAAGCAACACAGCAGGACACTAATAGGAAGTTTATGGCTTGCAGGAAACCCCGTGTTTTGACCCTGGGGCAATCGTAAAAAATCGAGGGGAAATTTCTTTAGACCCCAGGAAGTGTTTATTTGTTACCTCGTTTTTTAAAGTTTTGTAAAGTCCCAACGCATAAGTAAAATATGTTACAATTCCCTTTTGGTTTCATATTAATTTGAAACTGTAACAAGTTGGAGCGTGTCAGTGCAATCTGCTATTTTATATAGTTAGACAAATTATATTCTTTAAGTATATTCTTTCGCTTCATTTTTCTTATTTTAATCAGAGCTTTCAGTTTTTGAAACATGATTATTTTATTATAAGATAACGAAAAAATTAATAAAACACCAAACTCTTTAAAATTTAGAACCTTTTCAATTTTCCAACCACTAAAAATGAATAAATTTAAACTCCATCAAACCATTTGAAACATTTTCTTACACTTTGATAAAAATAATAACGAAAAAAAAAACTAATTAAGATTTATTAGTTTTTTTTTTTTAGATTTCAAACCCTAAGTTTCAGAGAAGTTTAAGTACAGTGTGTGTGTGTGCCTGGTTATATATTGCTAAGATACACCGAATTATATTTCAATTTTAAGTGCTTGAACTTCAGTTTACATCAAAGACAACATGAATGAAGATTTTCACACATTTATTTTATAACTTGAATGTTTGAATAAATGGTAATCAAAAATATACGGAAACATTTACAAAAAGACATTTATGCATATAAATAAACATAAAAATCAATTTTAAATTCGAGCTATTCAAAAAACTTTGAATTATTGTTCAAAAATATCTTCTTATACAAAATACCTCAACATTTGTCTTTTTTAAAGGCTAACTGAATAAGTAATTAAAATCTGGATATTTTTTGAAATCTCGACCGAATAAAGCTAGAAATTTTATGTTAGAAATTCCATTTGAAATTTCGAAAAAAAAATGCATCGCGCAGTTAAAAATTATTTGCCATAAGTTTTAGCAATTGTTTGAGTATAATAACAATATCAAATTTTATTATATAGCTTCTTTGGTAACTTTTAATATATTTCGAAGATTTCATACAATTCAGTTGTAAACTGCATGCTAAGACAAAAAATATACTAAAAAAATCGACGAATTTAAAATAAAGTTTTACACAGAAGCAAAACTGAGAAGCTAAAGCGTAGGAAGGAAAAATTTTGAGTATATCTGAAGTAGTTTTCGAAATATTTATTTTAAAGCTTAGAAAATTTGTGTGCGTTATGTTATACTTAATATTAATTAAATGGTTAAAATAATGTGTCAATATTAGTCATGTAATCGTTTGATGACACATTCATATACTAATAAAAATTATCATGGTCATTGATGCGAATGTCAAGAATTTTATGTAATTTTAAATTCAGACATTAAGATATTGATGTAGAAAATATAAAACGACCATCTAAAATACATGAAAAATGCAGTCTGCTATAAAATGCTCTTGACAAACAAAAAAAATCCGGCATTTTCACTTACTATGGCAGAGCCGGCATAGTCAGGGGCTATCTGGAAAAACAGAGAGAGAACCGCGGTTTTGATGGATGCCGTTCTAGCCTTTAAAGTTCCCAGGAAAAATTATATAAATATAAATTACAAATGCAAAAATAAATCTTGTAATTTTCCATACATTTTTATAACAACGAATTGTGGAATTGGCTTCAAATACATTGTCGTGTTTGACAATATGTAAGGTAACCAACCGTACTTTAGATAGATTTGTACTACTTTTCGTAACCGTATTCCTTTTAAAATTAATTCGTGCAGCCGAAATACACCTTTTGCACCCTTAAAAATTTATGTAAACTATAACGGTTAACTTTAATTTATGCAACTTGTGATATGTTCATAATTAACCATTTCCGTTTAAACAGTTTACATGAAAAAAAAAGTTTGGACTCCCTCATTCATTAGGGATTTATATAAGATTCTAACATTAAATTTTATTTTTCACCGAATAGGATCGAGTGGTAGTGTATAGTGCTTCCACACCACAGGTCTGGGGTTCTATTAACGGGCTGCGCAAGGTCGACTCTGTCTTTCATCCCCGCTACATTGGGTCGATAAATGGACCCAAGCTTGGTTCGGGTCTGAAACACTGAAGGTATCCCTTCAGACAGACCACCAAATCGGGACATCTGTTCATTCACCTCAGCGTCCAATGGTCACGTGTATTATGATGGGCACAGTAGTTCCTGGCCCTCATGGATTGTTGTGCTTCTGAGTTTGAGTCTTAAGTTTGAGGATTACCTCACTTTTGGGATACCCCTTAGATCAGTGCTTCTCAAACTTTCAATACTGCCCCCCCCTTTTCGATCACAATTTTTTTCGCGCCCCCCTTATACATTAATAATGTACTGAATGCAATAATAAAGCACTTTGACGCTAAAGCTACAATAAGTGATCTTAATTATAAACCATACAAATTAGTAACATAAGTATTAAAAATTTTGTATACTACTTTTAAGCAAAATAAATAAATAAATAAAATAATAGGATAATTATTATGTTATTTTTCCTTTCTCTAATTTTTAAATTGAACATATTGTAAAATGTGGTAGCTGCTTAGAAGACAAAATATTGATATCTGTTAAATATAGAAAAAGAACTCAGAGGGTCAATTTCTAATCATAAGCATTCCTTATAAAAACTTTGCTTTCCAAGACAAGCTCATGGACGTCATTAATACTTATTAAACTTGTTCTTAATTTAGTATTAATTAATTAGTTATAAAATATTCTGTGCAACACTGATAAATTAAAAGTATACCGACTGAAGTGCCCGCTCTTTGCACGTGTTCATTTATAAGAAAATAAAACATTATTGATATAATAGCTGAATTGTAAGGGAAGCAAAGCCAAGTGCACCACAATGTTTACAAAAGCGTAAGATGATTTTTTTTAAAAATGGTCGCTCAATAATTAAGTTTTAAGTGAATTGTAATTTTAAGACTCACAGAATCAGCATTTGTAATTGATGTCAAACAGTAGCGCACACAGGAATTTTTCAAGGGGGGGGTCCGGGGTCGAAAGTTCACCAATCTTATATTAGGTTCCTTTTGATTTTGTCGATTTTCGGGAACAAAACACAGTAAAAAACTAATTCTTGAATAAATAATTAGCATTAATTAATAAAATTAATCATTAATAACAAATACTTAATTAAATTTTGCGTACTATAAACTTAGAACTATAATCAATCGGAAAAAAATCAAGGGCTTTTGGGGGTCCGGACCCCCCCTTTTTTGTGCGCCACTGATGTTAAATAATGATCAATAATATAAAATAACGATGAAGAATAATTGAATTATTTTTAATATTTTTAAAGCGAAAAGACTTCAACATGTTTTAACGAAGCACCTGGTTGCCAATTCAGTGCATACAACACAAATCGTCAATTGTTGAGATGATACGCAAGTACCATTATATATTTCTGATAAATATTAATGATTCGCATTTATTTTTGTTTATGGTTCTTTACCATCTAATTTTCTGATTCATATGTTTTTGTTGAAAATTCTTATTTGGATACTTTCTTTGGTACTTATGTATTATCACAACCTATTGCCGCCACCATATGAACCGAAGTTGCCAATTCAACACTCAAGAAATCGGGGTTGCCAACTTGGTAAGTTATAGATTTGGCAATATTGCTGCAATTATACATAAAAATCCTTTAAATTTTTGTATATTATTATAAGAGGCATGGCTACCACCGAATCAATGATACGGGGCACCAACATATACGTGGAAAGTACTGTTAATATATAGGGGAGAAGCCTCCAAAAGGGTGTGCAAGAAATTTTGATAGGGGCCCACTCAGGTCTAGCTACACCACCGATTATTATTTACTTTTATAACCCTCGTGGCATACTTTATGGTGCACCAGTCTATTTAATGTCCACAGCAACATGTGGTACAGCTACTTTCATAAATAAAATAAAATCTTAAAAAGATATCAAAAATAAAATAAGGCTCAATATTTTGGTTAAATCAATATAAACAGTTTCATACAAACACAAAGAAAATCTTTATCCTGTATTTCAGAGAATCATCAAACAAAATTTAAAAAATTGTAAAAAAACATGTTAAACAACAATCCCGTCGATTATTTTCACCGGCTCAAGTGTAGTATAGGGGGAGGCGCTACTTTGAAATTGGCGATTTTTATCTAAATATCATGGTGAGACATCGAATTCAATCTAAAACAAATAATAAATAATTCCGAAAAAATTACCTTGGCGACCACTTTAAGTCGACATAGTAAAAGTGCAAAGTGCCCCACCCCTATACTACACTTTAACCATTTTCACCAAATTAAGACATCACGAAGTGCAAAAAAATATTTTGGTGAGGTTTTTTCATTTGCGGTACACGATTGGCAAAAACAAACACCTAAGTACTGATGGGAGGTCGCCAGTCCCCAAAGTTACAATTGCAGTTTTTACATTTGCCCTGTTTACAGGAAACGGAATTTTGTGGAAGGAATGTGTTGTCTTGCCCCACCTCTGTAAACGAACTTTTAAGGGTGCATAGTTCTCACGCCTGCAAGGCCCATTAGACCCATAAATAATTGGGGAGCGTCGGAGGATTTTCCCGCGCTTAAAAATGTCACTGATCGTGTGCGGTAACCTTGCGCTGACTCCGGATCAATCAAAAGAAATTAAGCGGACGAGGTAAAGAATCCGCTCTAGGATATCCGAGCAAACAGGACGCCAAATAAAAACGGGATGCACCCCGATTTTCACTCACTCACACTTGGGACTCAGAGCTACAAATTTAATTTAGCTCCAGGCCTTGAACTGGACTCCGCGGGACTTCGAGCGACGACCATGATTCACTCCTTTCCACCATCCCTCTTTCAAAGCTAAGTAGAATTTTGTTATGCGTCAATTTGTACATTAACTCAAATTTTATCTTATTGTTACAATAAATTAAGTGTTAATTTAAAGAACGGCCTTTTTAATTTGGAGTACTGTTTTATTGTCTTTAGAGGATTTAGTGTTTAATTTTTAACTTAAGCTATGATGCGATGTGTCAGTCAAACCTGGGTATTATAAAATGGGTATAATGGAATTAATTAATCATTTAAGTTAAACAAGCGTCGCATCATATTGGTACCGTGACCAGGATATTAATTTTTTTTCTTTGCACCATCATATTGGTGCCGATGACCAGTTGTCGAAAATTTTCTTTTTTTACATCAATTGATGTTGAAAATTTTTCTTGATGAGTCACCGAAACAAACTGTTATCGTGTGTTATTATGTTTTATCTATTGCTCGAATTTGATACTTGTGAATTTTTTTTCTTGTAGTTTTTTTTAGAAGGAGACAGGTGCAAGGTGCAGCATGATGTCACAGGTACTGGTGCTCTTTAATTTTTTTTCTTTAACATTGATGTGAATATTTTTTTTCTCTATGCATGTATTTACGTTGGAGCCAATTAGTTAAAAGTTTTATTTAAATTTAGGAGTTCATGAATGTCTTTTACCCTGCACGAGTGCTGGAATTTTGTTTTAGTTAGAATTTAATGGTTTCCGTTGCGATTTAATCTCGCTAGAAATTTTGTCTTAATTTTTTTTTTAAACATGCCACGTACACGACAATCAGACCCCCTATTGACGCAAACGGCGTCCGAGAAATTTAATCTAATTGATTTGATCCCAATGTATGACGGAGGTAAATCGTTAGGAATACGTAGGTTCCTAGAAAAAATAAATGATGTTGCGAATTTAGGCAAGTGGTCAAACGACGAGAAAGTTACTATTCTGAAATTAAAATTAGCGGGAATAGCTGAAGAATTTTTTTATCCGACCCAACCCACAGTCAATTAACAGAGTACAACGATATCGCAAGAATTCTTATTAAAAGATTCGAGAAGGCCGTCCCTCTATCAACGCATCTACAGTTATTTTCATCATGCATTCAGGGTTCTTCTGAGAGCGTGCAAGAATTCGCAGCACGCATCAACAAACTGGGAACACAGATATTCCAGTCAGGAAATTCGGCTTAAAACACATCGGTGAGGAACGCGAACGACCAATTATTACAATCACGTTTCATAAGCGGTTTGAGAAATGACATTCGTCGTTTCGTCCTCGCACGTGATCCTTTAAATTTAGATGAGTCAATCAGCGCGGAGTTGATCGAGGAACAGAATATGAAATTGAATCAGATCTCTAACGACGAGAGATCTGGTTTGTCACCCTCACAAACGGAAAATTCGGTCCTTTCAGCATTGAGGAATAGATTGGAGGAAATCAACTTAAGAGTCGGGCGTTTACAGGAAGCCAGTTCAGTTACAGCGCGTAAAACAGGTGGGAATTTTTTTAACAGAAGGGAGAATGTTTTCAAATGTTTTTATTGTGGCATTCAAGGACATAGACAAGCGGAGTGTAGAAAGAAGAAGAGGGACATCCGTACAGCCAATTACCAGCCCCCCCAGAGAAGCGCGGCTAGCGAATTTTCTGTTTCCCGTCACCCCGGGACCCATTTGAGTGATGGGAGGCATGTCCATTTCCAAGAATCGGCTTTTCGCGATAATTACGCAGCCCCCAGGCATCCGGCGAGAGGGACACACACGACTTCTGGGAATAGGGTTTTCAACGCAATACTAGAAACGACAATTTAAACTTCCGCGGAGAAAGCCGAATTTAGATGTTTTACAATTGGTAGAAGAGCGGTTTTCTCCTATTAAATCTCGAGATAATATATTTGATCTACCAATAATAAAAGCTAGTGTGAAAGATCACAAATTCAGAATTTTAATTGACACGGGTGCGTCCGTTTCTTTAATGTCACATTATTTTTTCACTCAAATAAAAAATGAAAACTTTAAAGAATTTAATGTTTCAATTCAAATTAAAGCAGTTAGTGGAGACACGGTAGAAATCATCGGTTGCTAAGAAATACAATTGTCATTAGGGGAATTTCAATTTCAACATATTTTTTTTATAACTAAGCAAGAGATTAACGATAATTATTGCGCTATTTTGGGATATGATTTTTTGAAATTATGGAATGCAGTTTTAGATATGGGAAAAAACCGTTTATTAATTAATAAATTTTCAATTCCGCTTATCCATTATTCACTCCCTCAGCGTGTCGTCCAGAGTAACTTTATCCATGGATTTTTAAAACACAAAACGTGTGTGGGTCCCCATTCGGTCACAAATGTTCGTATTCATGTTGCAACATTACCTAATTCGATGTCATTGGCTACTATTCAGAGTTCAGCAAAGTTAAAAAACTAAAAACATTCATTTAACTACTTCGCAAATTAATATTAATCCACAAACAAATGACACCATTCTAGAAATTAGAAACGATTCAGATAACATAATCACACTTAACAAAAACATGAAAATAATTACTGTCAATAATTATGAAGACTTTTCTTCCGATTTTCCCGTTTCTCAAGATATTTTACCCCCACTCACGGAGAAGGAGTTTAACCTTTCAGGTTTGGACAGCAAAATAAAAAACAGATTACTTCAACTTTTAATTTCGCACAAAAGTGCTTTCGCTCGCTCTACGGTAGAATTATCTGCAGACGCTATGGAGCATCATAGAATCAGTCTACAGCATGACTATCCCTTTAAATGTCCGATTTATAAAATTCCATTTAATTTAAGAAACGAATTTCGACGTCAGATAACAGATTTAGAGAAGGCGGGGATTATTTCGAAATATAATTCTCAGTATAATACTCCGGCCTTGTTTGTCAAACAAAAAGAAAAATGGCTTCTTGTTTTAGATTTTCGGAAACTTAACGAAATAACTTTGACTCAAGACTTCGTTATTCCAACATTGGACGACATTTTGCATGAAATTTCGGATTCAAACTATTTTTTGGCATTAGACATGAAGTCAGCATTTAATCAAATTCCACTACACTTTGCAGACAGGCATAAGACGGCATTCTCTACTCCAGACGGTGACAAATATGAATTTAATAGATTATGTTTCGGTTTAAAAAACTCGCCTAAAGCTTTTCAATCAATTGCACAGGAGGTCCTTGGAGATTTATTACACAACGGAGCCTTGGTTTATATAGACGACATTATTTTATTTACTAAAACTATAGATGAACATTTTGAACTACTGGGTAAAGTTTTTGAACGCTTTGAAAGAATTCACTTAAAATTTAATCCGAGTAAATGTCAGTTTTTAACAAAGAGTTGTAAATTTTTGGGGTTTGTGGTAACTCCGGAAGGTATTCTTATAGATAAGGATAAGTCCGTATCAATTAACGAGTTTCCAGTTCCAACGGATCAAAAACAAATTAAATCTTTCTTAGGGTGTTGTAATTTTTATAGGAGATATATTAAGAATTTCGCAAAACGAGCACTTCCATTAACGAATCTATTGAGAAAAGACACTCCATTTGAGTGGACATCTGAAACGAAAGGAGGCATTCGATGATATTAAGAAAGCCATATTGAATCCACCGGTCTTGGCAACAACGGACGCTTCATCTCGCGGCATAGGGGCAGTTTTAGAACAAAAATATCCTAACTCTGAAATCAAACCTTTATATTTTTTTCCAAAGAAATTAAATCCCTCACAATCTAAATATAACGCAACGGTTTTGGAATTTTTCGCGATATATACAGCATTAAATTTTTTTAGACCTTTCTTGTTAGGCAGAAAATTTAAGGTTTTTACTGATCATAAGCCTCTTGCAGGATTTCTTTCTAATAAAAATCCCTCTTCCAAAATTTTGCGTTGGAAATTGGCTCTGGAAGAATTTAATTACGATATACACTACATCAGGGGCTCCTTAAATTCAGTCGCAGATCATCTTTCCCGTTGTATTAACATCACAATAGCTTTACCTGACTCTAAAGACCTTATTAATATGCAACATGAAGATTCTGTTTTAAGCACTATCATACAAAAAATTGATCAAAATGACGTTAGCCCACATATCAACAACTATTTTATTAATGGGGAAGGTTTGTTATGTCATTTGTCCAAGCGCCCCTCTAGATCACCCGGGTCTAACACCACTAGAAAGCAAGTTTGCATTCCACATTGTCTAAAATCTAAAATTCTCGAATCTGTCCATTCAGAATATGGAGGGCATCTTAAATTTTTTAAAAGATATCATCGACTCAGCGAAAACTTCTTTTGTCAGAATATGTACAAAGATACTAAAAATTTTGTTCGTTCTTGCACCATATGCTTATCTAGAAAAAACGCCTTTAAAATTCCGCCAGCACCTCATCAGCCAGTAGAACAAAGTAAAGAACAGGGAGAAACGTGTCATATGGATATTTTCGGTCCTTTAAAAACCACGCCTAAAGGTAATATATATAGCTATGTTTTATCTATGATAGATGCATTCACAAAATACATTCACATTGTTCCACTTCCGGATATTAGGTCGAGTACGATTTCTAAAGCTTTCTTTGATAATTACATTGTACACAGGGGTTGCCCACATAAATTAGTCGTAGATAACGCTGCATATTTTAAGAGTTCCGAATTTGTTGAATTTTGCAGGGTCATGGGTATTCATAAAAGACACATATCAAGTTATTCCGCTCACGTCAACGGGAGGGTAGAGAAACCCAATCAATCGCTAGCCAATATCCTGGCATCAATTTCACAAAACACAAATGATTGGGATGAGCAACTCTCGCACACCATGTTAGCATTAAACTCAGCGATCCATGAAGCTACATACACATCGCCCTTTTTCCTAGAACATGGCAGGGATATTCGATTATCTTACACTTACGAGAAAAATTCGACACACCACAAAATAAGTATGAATATGTCGAGAAACTTTTACCGTCTTTGGAGCATACTTTCAATAAAGTTTTAAATAATCTAAGAGATCAGGAGGCATCGCAATGTCGATTTGAGTACGAGAGCGACAAAACAACATCATTACGATTACAAAATCGGGTCCTTGTGTTTTATAAAGACGCCTAATATTAAATCTAATTTATCTCCAAAACTCAGACCTAAGTTTGAAGGTCCTTACAGAGTAATAGAACGTTTTTCTAATGTCAATTATAGGGTTCAACATGTAGAACAATTGAGGAAGAGATTTAACACACATGTGTCAATCGAATATGATTCCATTTATTAAAAGATTCTCATATTTGCACTTGAATAATTTAGATGATTTGCAACCAGACGAGACGGAGGTTAAGGGTATTGTTCCAAGTCCATGGTATAATTTAAGGGCTCGTGCAGGCAATTCGGCTCATTAATACATTTTCCGCGCTAAATTTTTTTGAGGGAGACTGAAATTTTTTTTCTACAATTTTTTACGCTTCGTCACTTCGAGAGCACACATTGAATGGTACCTGTCTCATTGTTGCACCTTGTTTTATGTCATGTTTGATGTTTTAGCGAGATCAAATTTTGTACTCAGTTATTTAGTGAATTCCAGCTCAAAATTTTTTTTATTTTATGCAATTTGTTTCATGTCTTGATTTGCTGCTTAAATGACATAATGTTGTATGTTATATTAATATCAATTTTAGCTCTAGATAAAATATTTTGATGCTGTGTTTTATGCAATATATTAAAATTTTTGTGTAATGCAAGTGTTATTCAATTCTGCTACGAGATTCATGTATGCACGTCAATTTTTAATTTTATAAATTTTATGCTTTAATCCATGTTTGCAACAAAAATCAAATTTTGGGGTCTTTGGACACCTGTCATGAAATTTGAATGTTGTTACTATACATACATATTTGACATTTTTCATTTATTACATAATTTTGTGTTGCGGTTATTATCTAGTATTTTAAATAATTTTTCATATAAAAGTTTCCTTTATTGAATAACTTAGTTTATGCTGATTTGATTGTGTATAACTGTGTATTTTCTGGTTAAATTCTGAGTTTGCATAAAAGATTAATTTTTTTGGTAGCGGCATTTGGTTAGAATCAATTTTATTGCTAAGTTGTGTTGGTGTATTAAATTTAAGTGCCTGTGTATTACTGAATTTATATCTTTGGAATTTATGCTTGTTAAGAGATGGATAGAGGTGGTCGTTTGAATTTTCTTTTGTCCTTTAGAAATTATATATATGTTGAAACTTAAATTTGTTTTGCTCGGGTTGTTTTGTTTTGTCATATGATTGCTAATTTTAATTTAAAATTTTCTAGTGTTTCGGTTAGGTGTTTCAATGCTGATTTAATTATTGTTTTTTTTTGTGTTAGAGATTTGGAATTTTTTTTGTATGCTTAAGGCTTTAGATTAATTGTGGTTGGTTAAATGAGTGTGCAGTCAATCATTGTGTCTCGGTTGTGTGCTAAACTGTACTAGGAATTTAATGTTTTGGTTGATGTCGATATGGTATTTTTTTGTTGTTGATGTTAGGTTTACTTGTGTTGATTTATGGTAGCGCGTGGGTAGATTATTGAATTGAGTGTCGATGTTTATTTAAATTATTTTTAGGGTTTTGGATTTTAATGGTAGTTCTGCATTGTTATTTGGAAATAAGTTTTTTTTTGGTCAGATAATGGTATTGTTAAATTTTATGTTTTGTGTACGCGTAGTTTTTGTTAGCTTTGAGTTTGGTATTGACAAAAAGGAAGAGAATTTTGATGTAGTACTTGGAATTTTGAGATATTAAAGTTTAAGTAAAACAACCCATCTCACGCTAGTCGCTGTCCATTCATTTCGGAAACTTCGTGGGAGAGCTTTTTCGTTCGCACCCCTTTTCGTCGGTATTCTCCCCCCCGCAGGCGACTCCGCCCAAGGTTGGGACACTGCTTGTTGATTGGAATTCTGTTTGTCGGTTATTTCTTTTCGAATTTTCCCCTTCGCGCACCCTCTGCTGTCGCAACAGAGATGAGAAACACAGCAAATTTTTTTTCCTATGGGGTCTTCGTTTCCCCCCTTGTTTCCTGTTTTTACTTTCTGACGTTGGTGCTCGATGCTAAAAAGTTTTTTGTTTTGTTTTTGTCCTAGACGTAATAGATTTTCTTTCGTGGTATCTGGTATTGCTGTTTTAGATTTGAGTTCGATAATTTTTTGTGATTTGAAAATGTTGGAAGATGATTGGGTGTAAATTTTTTGTGTTTTACTAATTGTTGAAGGAGTTAGATAAGTTTGAGTTAGGGATTTCGTGAAATATTTGAGAAAGTTATTTGAAGGAGATAGATAAAGTTTAAATTGATGAATTTGTTGAATAATTGGGAAATTTTTTTTTATGGAGATGGATATGTTTGCGTTCAAAGTACGTTGTAAATTCGAGAGTTGTTTTATATGGAAATGGAGGATTGAGTTGAAAAGAAAATTATATGGTTTATTTGTGAAAATTGTTTGATATAGAGAAGGTTATTTTGAGTTATGGATTTTGGGCAAAGGAAAATTGAGTTGAATTAATTATACGGTATATTTTAGGAAGTTGTTTTGATGTAGAGAAGGTAATTTGAGTTACGGAATTTGTACGATTTCGAGCAAATAAGTTGATGAACATAGATAAGTTGAATTAATGATTGTGTGGTATATTTAATAATGTTTTGAGATGCATCTAGGAAAGTTCGAGTTGAGGATTATGTTGGATTTTTTGTAAATAAGTTGATGAGCAAAGATGGGTTTTAGTTAATGGTATTGTGGAGCAATCGATTAATTATTTCGAAGTTGTAGATAAGTAGTTAGTGTTATTGAGGTACAGGATATGAACGAGCTGACGTAAAGGCAATTTTGATTGATTGAGGAATCATTTTAAGGTTACTAGTGTTATAGAATGTTATTTGAGTTATTAATTCGATGATTTTTTGATGAATTGATTTAGCGGTATTGTTGAAAATCGAGGTTCTTTGTTTTTGTGTTTGTACATTGTTGCGCGTATAGTGAAATATTTTGAGTTTTTTTTTTGTTATCTAGACTTGATACATTGTATTACATAGAATGTTAAAAAGTTATGTTGATTAGTTAAGCGATATTTTTTTTTGGAAATTATGTTTGATTATGTGTAGCACTTGCAATATTTTTTTTTAGTTAAATTAATTTACTCTGCATGTGTCGCCTCATGTGTCATGGGTTGCATTATCAATTTTATGTTTTTAATATTTTTTTTCTGAAATTTTCAACTGCATTTGTGATTTCTGGAATTCATTTCTCAAATGGAAATTCGAATGTATTGAATGTAGAAGAAATTTTTTTTCTCTCAAATTTATTTTAAAAGTATTATTCGATATAGTTAATTTTTTTTTACAATCGGATTTGCAATTTTTTTTGTCCTGAAATTCATTCTGTTTCTTGTGGCATGCAGCAAACCGTTTGCGCAGGGAATGGCATGTGCATTTTTTTTTGCCTTTGTAAACATTGGGGATGCATCCTGATCAAATGCACACTCATAGTTTGCAATTCTAAATTTAATTACAATAATTCTTTTTTCTCAATTTCAAATTTTAACCAATGCTCGTAGTGAATTTTTTTTAATTCCTTAGGCTACTCAGCATTCTTAAAGGTTATAAATTTTTTTTACCGTTTACACTATTCGCTTAATTTATAGAATTTTAATTTGCAAATCTGAATTAATTACATTAATTTTTTTTAAACTTTCATTTGTAACCAATGCTTGTAGTGAATTTTTTTAATTTCTTAGGCTATTAAGCATTCTCGGAGGTTATAAAATTTTTTTTCCACCTACGCACACCCATCGTTTCAATTTCTAATTTGTTACTTTTAATTAATTATTTTCATGAAATATTGTTATCAATGCTCTTAGTGAACCATTGCAATTTCTTATGCTTTGAGTATGTCAAAGGTTCTGCTAGTACTTTTTTTTTGGTGGTCTGGGACATTCACTTCACATTAGTCGTGTCAGGATGTCGATGTTAAACGATTATGAGGTGTCTGTTTCTGGGTGCCACGTTTGAATTGTATATAGATGTTTTCACTAGTACTTATTTCTTATCAAAATGTTTTGTTCTATACTCATATGTGTGGTTATTGTGAGTAGCGCTGTTTTTAGATATGCAATATTTGAATTTATTATGTGTTACTCCTCTTAATTTTTTTATTATTTAGTGGCACACGATTCTTTGTGATTATTCAATTATTTCTATTTGTCATTTTGTTTTTGATGTTTTTGTGAATTGTTTGGGTGACCCATTCAGCAATTCTTTTTTCTCTTCGTACATGAACGTAATTGTAGTTGTTGATAGTTAATTTGTTTTTCCCTCTTACCACTAACGGAATTGGGAAGGAACTTTGGAAATTGCTTATAAATTTTTTAAATTTTTATTTTAACTTATGAGAGGTGAGAGGAGTGGAAGGTTGGTGCTTGGAGTTTACGACGGAGGTCACATAGGGCCAAGTTTTTTTTCTTTACAAAACAATTGTGGTTTCATGACTAATATGGTTTCCCTGGGAGACAAAGTTTTTATTTTACAGTTTAGCAGATTTCGTTGGAGATATGGAACCGCCGGACAACCAACAGCCAGAGCATTGTTGTCGCATCAAGGACGCCGGAATCTACAGGCATCACGGACGAGCCGCATACTTCTTTGGCGGTGTGGACACAAATGATCATTGAACTCTTTTCTAGCATTGATTATACTTTTTTTTTGTGTTCTGTGAATTTGAAAGAGGGGAGGAGTGATGGGAGGTCGCCAGTCCCCAAAGTTACAATTGCAGTTTTTACATTTGCCCTGTTTACAGGAAACGGAATTTTGTGGAAGGAATGTGTTGTCTTGCCCCACCTCTGTAAACGAACTTTTAAGGGTGCATAGTTCTCACGCCTGCAAGGTCCATTAGACCCATAAATAATTGGGGAGCGTCGCAGGATTTTCCCGCGCTTAAAAATGTCACTGACCGTGTGCGGTAACCTTGCGCTGACTCCGGACCAATCAAAAGAAATTAAGCGGACGAGGTAAAGAATCCGCTCTAGGATATCCGAGCAAACAGGACGCCAAATAAAAACGGGATGCACCCCGATTTTCACTCACTCACACTTGGGACTCAGAGCTACAAATTTAATTTAGCTCCAGGCCTTGAACTGGACTCCGCGGGACTTCGAGCGACGACCATGATTCACTCCTTTCCACCATCCCTCTTTCAAAGCTAAGTAGAATTTTGTTATGCGTCAATTTGTACATTAACTCAAATTTAATCTTATTGTTACAATAAAGTAAGTGTTAATTTAAAGAACGGCCTTTTTAATTTGGAGTACTGTTTTATTGTCTTTAGAGGATTTAGTGTTTAATTTTTAACTTAAGCTATGATGCGATGTGTCAGTCAAACCTGGGTATTATAAAATGGGTATAATGGAATTAATTAATCATTTAAGTTAAACAAGCGTCGCATCAGTACCAAGATATAAGAGAAACAAAAATTATATATTGAATTAAAAAAGGATCACCGGAGAGAAAGAAAGAAGGCGCTACTAATATTCATATTAATTTCATACTATCTAAAGCAGATAACGAAAGCAGAAATACAATACTCTAACGTTAATTGCAGTTAGAACTGAACTACTCTTATCAGTACGAAGATTTGATTTGTAAAAATAATTATAAAGCAAGAAATAAATTCTGCGTGAAATTACTGAAAAAGTAAATTGTATTTTGTAAGCAAAATCACACACAAATAAACATCCCGCGATAATACTATCCGAATGTTGCCAAACCACAAAACAAAATTTGAATTGTTAAAAGAAGAATCATTAAAAAATGTTTTATTCGAAAAATAATCCTAATTAAGTATCGAAGAACGGAAAATTGGATAAATATTCCAACCGATAAACATAGCTATAGTAAAAATATGGAGTAATCTTGAAAAACTGCGCGTAAAGTGTAAATTTTCCATTTAGTGAGAAACGTGACATCAGATGACGTCATAACACAGGAAAATCATTTAAAAATTAAATTTTAAAAAATTTAGAACGAATTACGAAATAATAAGTATCTAAGAACCCGTCCGGATTGAAATGCAACGTTATGTCAAAATTTCAGAGGAAATGGTCCAGTAGTTTCGGAGATTACCGGCTTTGAACAAACACACATTACATTTTTATTTATATAGATTACATTTAAAGTTCCCTTCCCAAAATTATATAGCCTTACTACTTATTGAATAATTTTTTACATTTCTATTTTGTTTGAAATAACTTATCTACTTTATAAATTGTGTTTATCATATTTTTATTTCTATAATGCATTTTGCTACCACTTTAATTAAATAGTTTTAAACTAGGAGCAACTAAAAATAATAAATATATTTTTCAACATTTATTATTGTTCTGTAAAAATAAACCTTTCATTACTTGCTTTTTATAAAAAAATTCTGCCATAGTTTTGACATTCTTATTGTTGCCTTTTCTAAAGATTTCAAATATTGTTATAGATTGCTATAGATGAATTTTAATTAACTTTGTTAAAAGAATACAGAATGTTATGCAATATTTTAAAGAAATTATACGTACGATTTTTACATATTTTTTAGTTAATTATACACATAATTAATTATTAGATTGAATTGAATATTCCTTCAAGTTGTCTGGCACAAGATCTTATAATCAAGAAGGTATCGTGTAAATCACTCTTAAAATGGCAATAAATGCAAAAAGCAAAAAGAATTTGTGCTTTTCAAATTTTATCTTACAAAATAATGGTTCTTGTGCCGAAATATTGACCACGCGAGGGCGCTGGTGGGCGCACATCTGTATTAAAATTGTAAAGATCGTGAGAGTGTGTGTGTGTGTAACTTGTATTGTAGGATGTAAGCCGCATCGCGGCAATTCGTATCTAATTAAACATTATTATACCTAAATTATCTCATGGAACTACTTCTTGTGGACTGTCTTAACTAATTCGTCCGGATACACACTCCTTTCGTTTCGATATAAATATGGACATTGCTTCGTTAATAATTCGCTACATGGTGCATCGGCCTTGAAGGACATTCGCTGCGTGATGGGGGGTGAGTACTTTCGTTTTGTCTAACTTTGAATTCGGTATTTGTCTAGTTAAGCTTATTTCTCATCATTTCTGATTTTGGTTTATTCGTAACTGTCGGTATTTGGAAGGTTGCTCTGGTATAGTTTTGTTTATTTGAATGCATATTGTTAAGCTGAATTTTGTTTGAAAGTTGTACTAAGTTGCATTCAGAATTGGCGTTGTCATTTGTATATTTGTTTGCAATTATAGTGTTTTGGTTTAAAATGGATGCAGCAAATAAGGCTATATTAGAAAGAACGAAAAAGACTCGGTCTGTTTCGAGATCCCTCGTGACAAAACAAATTAATAAATTAGAATCCGAAATAAGCAATACAGCTGATAAAACAACAGTACATGAGATATATATGCAATTAATTTCTAAATTTGAAGAGCTGAGTACACTCGATAAGGAAATTGAGAATTTAATAGATATTGAGAGTCTAGAAGAAGAAATCGTAACTCGTGAAGAATATCGAGATAAATTTATAATTTGGAAAATCCGTGCTGAACGTTATGTAGAATCAGTTTTGAACACTGCTATTCAAAATTCGGTGGAAAATCAACCACAAAACATAACACTTCCTTTAAATAGTACAGTTAGTTCTGTTTTATCAAATCAACCGTGTTTACCTAAACTCACATTAGAATCTTTTTCGGGCAAGGATATCAGTAGTTTTCCCAGTTTTTGGGCTAGATTTAAATCCGCAGTACATGAAAATTCGAGTTTAAGTGATGTGGACAAATTTTCCTATTTGAAATCGGTTGTCACATCTGATGCAGAATTGGCTATACGAGGCGTTAAGAAATTTATATGATCAGTTAGAAATTAATATAAGGGGACTTGAATCTCTTGAAATCTCTCCCGATTTCTATAGTTGTCTCTTGTTTCCGATAATTATGAAAGCTATTCCCCCTGATTTAGCATTAGAATATAATAAAAAACATAATGAAACACAATCACAAATCACTGATTTAATTGCATATTTGCGAAGCGAAGTAGAAAGTCGCGAACGCACAGAATTTCTAGTAAAACCGCATGACCTAGAATTGAAAAATAAAAATTCATATTCCAATACTAAGTATTTCGAAAGAACGTCTCATAGCTATCCACAGTCAAATCGAAGGGTTCAAGGTCATTCTCGATTCCACCCATCTCATAAATCGTTTTCCTCTGCAAACGAACTGTTGACGGCTGCATTTTCGGATTGCTTATTTTGTTTCGAGAATACTCATGTGTCTGATTTGTGTGAGAATTTATGCGTTCAGAAAAAAAGAGCTAAATTAATTAAAGAAGGGAGATGTTTCATTTGTTGCAACACTGGTTGTTATGTTAAAAAGTGCAAGAAAGAGGTTTGTTCGTATTGTAAAGGTCGACATGCACGTGCTATTTGTTTTAAGTTAGAAAAATCTAAGCAAAATTCGCATTTGGATTTGGAGGAAAAGATCGTCGACGTTAAAACTACGTCTTCAAATTCTGTTTTTCATAACAGAGGTGGAGTTTTATTGCAATGTGTGGAGGCCGAAATTATAGGTCGTTCTTCATCGGATAAGATATTTTTTGCCTTTTTGATAATGGAAGTGAGAAGTCGTTCATTAAAAAAATGTGTCTCGGAGGTTGGGGTTGAAAATACTGGGTTCGGAAAGGCTAAATATTTTTTCGTTCGGTTGTAAAACTCCTAAAAAACAAACTTGTAGTAAGGTCGAGGTTAGGCTAAGGAATATATTAAGCGGAGAAGAAACTGTGATTGAGGCATTGTAAATTGAGGAAATTTCAAAGTCAACACTTAGCCTACCTAATCCAGATGCGTGGGCAGAAATGGAGTCAAAAGGGTTTAGGCTAACATTCAGTTGTAATGAATCTTCTGAGAATTGTGAAATTTCATTGTTAATAGGTTCCGATTTTTATCGGTCTTTAACACATCGGATAAAAATATTAGATTCATCATTGGTTGCAGTCGAGACTAGGCTAGGATGGTCGCTTCAGGGAAGGTGTGATGAGCGGAGTGATTGTACTTCGGTACATTTGGTTCACAGTGAAGATGAATCGATTTCGACTGAGCTAAGGAGATTTTGGGAAATAGAAAGTTTAGGAATACTTGACAAGGGTTCGATGACTTTAGGTAATGGGGATGAAGAGATACTTAGTGAGTTTGATAAATCAGTTAATTTCGTAGATGGTCGATATCGTGTAAATTTGCCATGGAAACCAGGTATGAGAGAGGCTTTACAAAATAATAAAACTGTCGCACGTAAGCGTTTTGAGGGGTTGGTTCGTAGGTTTAAATGTGATCACGAGTTGTTCTGCGAGTATAAGGATGTAATTGATGACTATGTTAGGGAAGGTATTGTTGAGCGTACTTCTTGTGATTCTTTATTGGATAGTCAGGGATTTTACCTACCCCATCATGCAGTGATACGTAGCGACAAAACCACAAGTCATATTAGAATAGTATTTGATGGTTCAGCACATGAAGATGGACAGTCATCGTTAAACCAAAGTTTATATACGGGACCAAATTTGCATCCCAACATTTTAGAACAGCTTTTATGTTTTCGAAAAAGTCCTGTAGCATTTACAGCTGATGTAAAATCGGCTTTTCTTCAAATTGAATTAGATTTCCGTGATCGAGATTTTACACGTTTCTTCTGGACTGATAATTTGAATAAAGAGCCATACGTTTTGAATTTCACGAGAGTTCTTTTTGGACTTCGACCTAGCCCATACCTTCTCGCAGCAACTTTAAAACATCATTTTAAGAAGTACAGAGAGCAATATCCTCATACATTTGAGTTGCTAAATAGTTCCATTTATGTTGATGACCTCATTTGTGGTCAGAATGATGTTCCGGACGCTCTACGTACTACCTTGGAGTGTTTGCAAATATTCAGTGACGCAGGCATGTTATTGCACAAAGGGCGAAGTAATTCGAAACAACTTAATTTGTTATGGCAGCAAGAAGGTGTCCAAACGGAATCCTCTGAAACTAGTGCTATTGATCTTAGACCTCCAACTAAGGTTTTAGGACTTGCTTGGGATCCAGAAAATGATTTAATTTATTTCGATCCCAAGGATCTATTGAAGTTTATGTCACATAGAGGAGAATCGAAAAGATTTATTCTGAGTGTGGTTGGTCGCATCTTCGACCCCATTGGAATTCTTGGCCCATTCGTTATCAAATTGAAATGTCTTCTTCAGGAACTTTGGACTCAAGGAGTAGAATGGGACTCTGAACTTCCCCCAAAGCTACGACACAAGTGGCAGCAGTGGAGTAGCGAAGCTGAGGGCTTGACTGAGATATTAGCCTTAAAACAAAACGAACAACTTCGATCTAGCTCTGAAATAAAGAGTTTAGTGCCGTATTTGGATGGAAACAATTTATTACGACTTACTGGACGGTTGCTTGAAGCAGACTTATGCTTTGATGAAAAGCATCCTGTTATTCTTCTTCGACGCTGTAAATTTACAGAATTACTTGTTATTAGGGAACATGAACGAATTGGTCATTGTGGCGTATCTGCAACTTTGACTCAACTTCGGAAAAAATATTTGGTACCTAAGGGTCGTCAGTTAGTAAAAACAATGATTCGAATCTGTCTCGTTTGTAAAAAATACAGTGCCAAACCAGCTGACCAGTTAAGTGGTCAGTTGCCCCGAGATAGAATCACCCAATCTCCTCCTTTCCAAAGTGTAGGAATTGATTTTACAGGTGCAATACTTGTTAAGGACAATCAAGGGACTCGCAAGTCTTATGTTTCTTTGTTTACATGTGCAGTCACTCGTGCCGTACACTTAAAACTTGTGTCGGACATGTCCACAAAGTGTTTTTACTTGCTTTTACGGAGATTCCTCGCTCGTAGAGGTAATTGCAAGGTAATATACTCCGATAATGCACGTACATTTAAAGCAGCTGAAAGGGAGCTAGCATATTTTGCCAACATCTTGAAAGACAGTGAATTTCAAAGTTTTGTCGCAGATAAAGGTATTCACTGGAAGTTCATAGTTGAACATGTGCCTTGGTGGGGTGGATTTTACGAACGTCTTGTTAAAACTATAAAGGATCCTTTACGTAAAATACTTGGCAGGGCACTTCTAACATTTGAAGAACTTTCAACGATACTTTCAGAAGTTGAAGTCATCGTTAATCATCGACCACTGACATACGTGGAGAATGATCCAGGAGATCCGGAACCACTAACACCGGCCCACTTCCTCGAGTTAGGTTATGGTGACTCTAAATATCCTATACATTTCATCGAACTGATCGACGCCACTACGGCAAAGGAGTCGTACAAGAAAAGAAAGACTTACCGAACTCTTCTTTTAAAACAACTTTGGAGACGCTGGAAAGAACAGTATTTGCTCCAGTTAAAAACAGCTAATCATTTTAAAACACCATCTGTTCATAAGAATTTAAAATTAAACGACGTAGTTCTTGTTGAAGGAAATGTAAAATCAAAATTATTGTGGGAACTTGGAATAATCAAAGAAATATTTATTGGAAGAGACGATAACGTTAGATCTTGTCTTGTAAAAACTTTTAAAGGTCTCTTCAAAAAACCCAATCAATTGCTGTACCCTTTAGAAATTGTATAATATACTTGTACTAATTTGTTTATATTTTTCAGATTAATGGTAGGAGATTACACATTATTATTTAATCTCTGTTAAATTTATTTTTTTGTGAAATCTTGAGGTATGTATCCTAGTATTTGTTTGTTTGTAAATTGAAGCTTTGTCATCTTTAAGTTTCATTATATTGTGTACTTTAATGTATATTTACTTTTTTCTTTCTAATATGTATAATTTAGATTTGATTAGTAGTATTCTATCAGTATTTTCTTTGTAAGAATTGTATTTGAATAATTGTTTGTATTAATTGTGGTTCGATATTTACTGGGTGAACATTCTGTTCACCGGTGGGGTGTGTGCCGAAATATTGACCACGCGAGGGCGCTGGTGTGCGCACATCTGTATTAAAATTGTAAAGATCGTGAGAGTGTGTGTGTGTAACTTGTATCGTAGGATGTAAGCCGCATCGCGGCAATTCGTATCTAATTAAACATTATTATACCTAAATTATCTCATGGAACTACTTCTTGTGGACTGTCTTAACTAATTCGCCCGGATACACACTCCTTTCGTTTCGATATAAATATGGACATTGCTTCGTTTATAATTCGCTACAGTTCTCTTAGCAGTCTTAGAGTATATAAGAAAAATTATGTGTTTATTTCACATGTTACCTTCCAAGAAACTTCTTCCCGAAATTTCTCTCTCACCATCTTGCCTACTTAAGGGTGAGGAAGGAATGAAAGCAGAACCAGAGAATTCTGTAATCACAATTATTTATTTAGTCAAACACACTAACCAACAACAATCTATTCCCAAAGTGGGTGTCAAATGTGTAACACGGAGAAAGCAATGATTATTATGTAAATATGTGGGGAATCAACCTATTTAACTCAACGTAATCTATCGTTGATTCTTAACCTCAAATCTACTAATTCAACTGAGTAGCAAAACACCACTCTAAATCTTTATACGCGAAAGTAAATATTCTTCAATCTCACCTGCGTAGCAAATATAGCTGCTTCCTACCCCCTTCACTATAATTACAAAACTCTGACTTAGGTCGAATTAATCTGGATATTACGGTTTCTTCTTGAGAGGGATGGTCGTGAATTAAACGCGAATGTTAGCCCAATGATTCCCCAAGAGGATAAGTGGGAGATCGCGTAAAAATTCGTCACAATCTGAACAAAAAGAAAAAAAGTGTATCTTTAATTAAACGTAACATACTTTTTGTTTTGAAAATTCTTTTAACAGTTTGAAGCTGTATAAATTAAATATTTAGAAATTACAGATTAGTTCATTTATTACTAAATAAAATTATCGTAATACGTTATGATAACAAGCAAAAAAAATCATCATAATAAATATAACTACATTTTATTTCAATTTCCAGCAATTGTTAGAATCCTTTTAAGTAAGGTAAATAATTAATGAATTCATTAATTAATCAAAAGCTCATTTATGTTCTGTATTTTAAATGAACTATTATCGCTTTTTATAAGTGACTAAAGAAATTATTTTCATACGATAGGCAAATAATATTTTTTCATTTGAATAACAAGGCCAATAGAAAATGCTTTAAGAAGATTACGGTACATTCAAGCTACGAAACACACACACACACACACACACACACACACACACACACACACACACACACACACACACACACACACACACACACACACACACACACACACACACACACACACACACACACACACACACACACACACACACACACACACACACACACACACACACACACACACACACACACTTAAATATGTTAATCAACATGAAAATATTCTAAGAAACTGATGACAGAGTTATTTATATTTATGTATGTACAACGAAAAATAAATAAAAAGTGTGTGTGCTTATGACCCCACGATAGAAGAGATAACTTCAAGTTTTGTAATGTTATTTCAGGGATTAATTCGGTGAATGAAAAACAAGGGGATATTAGTATTGTCCTGTGCAATTATTTATTCATATGTTTGTACTCATATAAAGTAATATTTTTGTGAGAAATATACAATCATATTTGTGAATTAATTGCATTCTAAGAAGGAAACAATAGGTTTATGGTAGCTGAAATAGGTTATAAATACTTTAGAGAGAGATTCAAAGTTTGATTTAAATATGTATAAAAATAACTCCGTCAAGCATTGTTCCGTTCTTTCTCGTGCTTTCATTTGGATCATTTGACATAAATAAATAGAATTTTGCTTTTTAAAAATCAACTAAAGTTTTTGATTCGTCTTTTGAAAAATCTGCTTTAACTTTCCCATTTAAAACCATAGGTAATTTGTTCTGAAGACCCGATCCGGCTTTGTGAATTTTAGTTGTAATTTAACAATATTCAATTCTATCCATGAATTAATTTAACCCTTTATCTACAATGAGTACTTACAAGTATCACTAACTTTAAAATTACATAGAATAACCATTTTTACGAATACTCTGACAATACTAAGCAGGAATATTCTTTTAAATTTACTCTTCCAATATATGTGGCGGCATAGGTTCTATGATGAGTATTTTAGCGGGGAATGCCAAGAGTTTTATAGCAGAAGATGCGTTTTCAGCTGACATTTTGATCGGATTGCGAAGATTGTCATTTTTATTTCGAAAAAGTGGTTAATGTCAAAAGGTAAGTGTCTTATTTTTTATATGTTAAGAAGACCTTAAAAAACGATTTCTCTATTTGTTTTAAGTGAACAGTGTATAGAATTAATTTTATAGTTGAATAACTATGTGGTACTTATAACCCTTTAAAACCTGTAAGGGCGCCCCCCCTTGGGTGCCCTTCTCCTAGATTATCAGCGTGAGCTAGAGGTGTAGGAATAAATGAGGAACCAGAAGCTGCCATAATCTTAGTATTACTTTATTAAGATCTTAACTTAAACCAATAACATATTAGGTCAGTGCTTCTCAAACTTTCAATACTGGCGCCCCCCTTTTCAATCACAATTTTTATTGCGCCCCCCTTATACATAATAATTTACTGAATGCGATAATAATGCACTTTTACGATAAAGCAACAATATTTATTATAAACCGTACAAATTCATGACATAAGTATTAAATTTTGTGTATGTTACTTTTAAGCAAAAAAAATTTAAGTAATAGGATAATTACTAAGTTGTTTTTTCTTTCTCTGATTTTTAAATTGGAACATATTACAAAATGCGGTGGTTGCTTAGACAAAATATAGATATCAGCTAAATATAGAAAATGATCTCAGAGGGTTAATTTCTTATCTTAAAACTCCTTTTCAAAACTTTGCTCTGTAAGACAAGCCCATGGAAGTAGCTAATAATTATTAAACTTGTTCTTAATTTAGTATTAATCAATTAGTCATAAAATACTCTGTGCACCACTCATACATTAAAAGCAGTGTTTCTCAAACTTTCAATACTGGCGAAACAATTTTCAATCATAATTTTTGTCTCGCCTCCCTGTACAACAATAATGTATTTACTACAATAAAAATGCACTTTGAGAGAGAGAGACGCTAAAGTTACAACACGATCTTAATTATAAACCGTACAAATTAATACGATAAGTATATTAAATTTTGTGTATATGTAACTTTTAAGTAATATATATTTTTAAGAAAATTACTTTAAATATATATTACTTAGAATTATGTTATTTTCTTTCACTAATTTTTAAATTGGAACAGATCGCAAAATGATGTATGTAATTACAGATTTATTTCCTTCAGCATCCATTTCTCAAAGTACAAATGTCATTAGAAAAATAGTCTAATCAATGTCTATATCAGTCTCTATCATATCCATCACATCTGGCATTATAGGGTACATTTGCGTGAGTCTGGGCACCCTATCGGACGTCTGCGCAAAACATGTCAAAATGCTTTTCCTCGTACAATTCCAGTCAGTTTTGATCGACTCGATACTCCTATAGCTACCGAATCTAGCTTGAATGTACATTTTTTTTTAATTTCCACGTTAATTGTAATTCACAGTAATTAAGTATTTACGGCAGTAGATTAAAACAATATCATACATACATTTTTAAGTCGTAAGCAAACATTCGACCATAATAAAGAATCAACAAGTACACAGACGAACGAGCATGGTTCCGAAAATTAAATCAAGGCGATCTTCTCAAAAATACTTAAATTTTGGATTTACCACTACTGAAGTAAATGATGGAAAAAAATCCACAGCTCGATATGTGTTAAAACTTACAAATCTGTAGAACAACACGTGAAAGTTGTTTTTAAAACATGTAAAATCATTTAGCTATGTTGGCAAAGAATTTTAAAACGTATTTTCTGGGTGAGGACAGCTTGGTAGCAAGTTACGAGTGGATTAAGGATCTATTTCAAGATACTCCAGAAGGGCTCTCAACTTCCGAAGAAGAAATCTTCATAGATTTCACATCCAGTGAAAAATTCAAAGGCAATTTTGTAATAAATCGCTCTTTCAATTTCAGTTAGAGGTGGATGAGGAATTATCTGTACTGAAAACAAAAGCACCTCATATACTATTACCATTTTCAACATCCTACCTTTTTCAAACCGAATTTTCTGCAGTGGATGCCTTGAAGACAAAATATAGATCTCAGCTAAATATAGAAAAATAACGCTTTAAGTGTAATTTCTGATATTAAACCTTCCTTTGAAAAACTTTCCTCTACAAGACAAGCCAGTGGAAGTCCCTAATAGTTATTAAACTTGTTCTTAATTTAGTAATAAGATTGATGGATTGAATATTAACGTCGCACTGTTCAGCTGCACGAGGGCTTTTGACGACGGACCACGTAATTTTGAACCATGGTCAAGTGACGTGGATGACACCTGAGCTGGCACCCCTCTCTCATAACTACCACACCACACCAACGGGAAAACGTTTCAACTCTCAACAGATTTAACGTGCATCGCTGCCCTACACGGCGGGTCTTTAGTGGTACTGGGCTCGAAATCGTGACAAGGCAAGCCACGATCTGATACCTATACCACTCAGCTACCACGGCCAAATTTAGTAATAAAAATTATTTATAATATACCTTCTTCAGTATTGATACATTAAACGTATACTGGCTGAAATACCGACTCTTCGCACGAGTTCATTTTTTTTAAAAAAATAAAACATTATTCTTGATATAACAGCTGAACTGTAAGGAGAGTAAAACTGTGTGCACACGACATTGTATACAAAAATGTAAAATGATTTTTTTAGATAAATGCTATAATTGTAAATAACTGTTTAAAAGAACTGTAATTTTAAACTTCACACAATTAGCATTTAGAATTAATGTTAAATTATGAAAAAGAATATAAAATTCCGATGAAGAATAATTGTGTTATTTTTTATCATTTAAAGCGAGAAGACTTCAAAATGTTTTAACCCGGTAGCAGGCGCGTACTATATACTAACATTAATGGTAGTGCGGGGGGACTCAGTCACCCCAATCATTTGTTTAGAATTATTTTTACTGTACTCGATACAAATCGGAATTCTAGTGAATATTTTAATTTATAGAAAGTATACTTACCTTCTTTCAAGGACTATTCAATTCTTTGATGATTTGAGAAAAAATCCAATAAAACTGAACCAAAATGATTCAAAAGTACAAGACCATAATAAAGGACGCAAATCAGACACTTTTCAATTATCCTACAGAAATGTTAAACCAATCAATTCTTTTCAAATATCGCAAAACTCAATTATTTACAATTTCCCTAAGCGAAAAGCAAACACATAAAAGATGGGAGGGAACTAATATTGATAATAACCATACCATAAGATTGAAGGTCAATCAAATGATTAGCAAACGTACTATGCAGCCCGGCTGAAAAGTGAATCATGACTTCCTTTTCTTTTTCTACAACTAATGTACAGTATTTCAATAATAATTACAGTGGTGATTTGTTTATCTTCTTAAAATTTTTTTCAGGGTCTGGGTTTCGTTTTTTCTTTTAACGAGTAATATTTTATGTTGAAACGTAATAAAAAAATCTCTCTTTGAGGAAATACAGCACATTAAACAAAATGTTTTCTTTCTTCTTTAATTTGGTTTTGGGATCAAAGATAGCTATTTGATGACGGAAAAAAGCCAGATAATAAACATAAATTATGTCAGTGTTGTTGTGTGTATTTTTTTTTATTATGGAAGAAATCATTTTGTTTTACTTCTCTTTTCGGTTATTTTTTTAAAAAAAAATCTTTAAATTTTCGATACGCTTGCGCCCCCCTTGTAGGGTAATCGCGCCCCCCAGGGGGGCGCGCCCCTCACTTTGAGGAACACTGCCCTTAGGCTGTTTAATATTGTAAAGTGTTTTACTTTGATACCAGCACACATTAAAATAAGGCTCATTTGCAGTTATATGATCAGCTTCAGTGATATTTAAATTTTCAAAAATAGTCTGCACGTACGAAAACATTCTTTCACAACCGCACACCACATCTCATACTATATCTTCCCTACAGCAGGAAATATTTGTGTATACTGAAAAATTTAATACAGGATACATTTTCAAGTGTTAAATTTGTTTTTTAAATTTGGTATGAATACATTGTGGAACTGTCGGTTAACTTCACTGAACAAAATTGTTTTAAGTGTACTGTTTTGAAAGACAAAATTAATTAGGGAGAATTTTTCTCACAATAGAGTTTGTAATGACTGAATTGTGTGAAAATGTAGTTATCGATGTGTGACATTTTTCCTTGTAATAAAAGAAACAGAAAGATAAGAAATTTAACTTGAGTAGAAAATGGTTAGAAGTACTGTCATGCGCATTTGAAGAAGTATATCCCCCATTAAAATTAAAAATTATTGACTGAATGTGTGTTATGTCCATCACAAATGCCGATGTAGAAAAGATATTTTTATTTAAGGTATCCGTACACCTTCAAAACGTTATTTTCGTCAAATTTTTCGATTTTTTAATTTAAATGTTATTTGGAAATATGAACTTTTTTATTCTTCAAAATGGTGTTTAAATTTTGTTTCTATCTTATTTAGAATCTAAGTTATGGGGATTTGAGTTTCATTCGATAGCACCTTTTTGAACCCGGAAGTACAAGTCTGCATTGCGAAGTAGAAAAAATGTTTGTTGACATTTTTATTTTTCAAAGTATCGTTTAATTATGCAATAGTAAGAAATTTAAACTTTTTAAAATATTAATTTGATTTTTCAGAATTATCAAGAATATAATAAAAACAGGTTTTTATTTATATTTTTATCTAGAATCTGGCAAGAAAATAGAGTGCTTTAATGTTTGTTTACATTTGTTTATGATTGCGTAGCTCTTTATAAGCTTTTTTTTAATTCTTTTTTATAGCAGAAAATTTTAATTTTTGTCATTTAAAATGGGTAATGCTAAACGTAGAGTTAGTGCAAAGAGAAAACGCCAATTTCGAGGTAATGGATCTACTATTAAACATTCAAAAAATAGCAGCGCAACATCTACCAACGCCAGTTCTTCAAAAATTAAAATACCTGCTGCCTTTTTGATGAAGAAATAGCAGAATATATCAACGTAAACCACTTACTGGTAACAGAATAATTGATATGGAAGTCCTTTTAAATTTGTTTTTACAACTTTGCTGCCCAAGATGTTTCGAAGAAGGTATCCTGCTTTCTGAGGATTCCACATATGGTTTGTGCTCAAATTTTGTTATCAGGTGTAAACATTGTGACTTTTACTCAGGGTTTTCTAGTTCAAAGAAAACTTTAAACTGTCCTGAAGTAAATACAAGATTTGTGTATGGTATGAGACAAATTGGGAAAGGTTTTTCTGCTGGGTTTAAATTATGTGGTACGTTAAATTTACCCAGGCTCAGTAAAACTGCGTACACTAATCATGAGAATAAACTCATGTCCGTGATTTCAGAAATTAGTGAACTATCAATGCAAAAAGCAGCTTATGAACTGTTAGTGCTATATCCTACTAAAAATAAAATTGTTGAATGTGGCATTTCAGTTGATGGAACGTGGCAGCGTAGAGGTTACTCTTCCATGAATGGGTGTGTCGCAGCTTTGTCAGTTGACACTAGTAAAGTAGTAGACATTGAAATATATATATAATGTCGTCATATTGTCCCACCTGCAGAAAGATTTCTAAAATGCCTAGAAGCATTGAGTCGGAAACTTTTGCAGCAGATCACGTGTGCCATAGCAATTTTCAAGGTTCTGCATTAAAAATGGAAGCTGTTGGTGCTACGAGAATCTTCCAACGTTCTATTGTCAAACGAGGCCTTAAATATGCACATTATTATGGTGACGGGGACTCTAAGGGCTTTATCAGTGTCAAAGATACTTATGGGAAGGATAGCGTCACAAAATATGAATGCATTGGTCATGTTCAAAAGAGAGTAGGTGCGAGATTGCGCAAACTAAAGTCTAAAAATAAAAATCTGTCTGGTAAAGGCGAACTCACCGACTCTTTTATTGACCGATTGCAAAACTATTATGAGATTGCTGTTCGTAGCAATGTTGGAAACCTATCCGGTCTTCAGTAAAATGTTATTGCGGCTTTGTTTCATTGCTCATCAAGAGGGCTGCGGTAGCCCAGTGGTTAAGGTATCCAACCATGGCAGGCATGTCATGAGTTCGATCCCAGTACCACCAAACACCCGCCGTTTAGGGCAGCGATGCACGTTAAATCTTTCGAAAGCTGAAACGTCCTCCCGATGGTGTGGTGTGGTAGTTAGGAGAGGGGGTGCCAACTCAGGTGTCGTCCACGTCACTTGACCATGGTTCAAAATTACGTGGTCTGTCGCCAAAAGCCCTCGTGTAGCTGAACAGTGCGACGTTAATATTAACTCACTCACTCATTGCTCATCAAGTGTCGAGAAACCGATGCATGGGCAGTGTCCCATCGGAAAAGATAGTTGGTGCTACTACCAGCGAGCACTGTTTTGTGGCAAAAAGCCAAACGAAAAATATAAAGGCTTATCAAATGAAGTACTAAACACGATTAAGCCTACATATTTAGAGTTGTGTACCAAAGAACTGCTTACTAAATGCCTGCATGGCAAAACACAAAATTCAAACGAGTGTTTAAATGGCGTTATATGGCAGAGAGTACCCAAGGAAGTTTTCGTGTGCCTCAAAACTTTAAAATCTGGAGCATTGGATGCTGTGATCCAATTTAATGATGGATACAAGGGTTGTGTTGAAATTTTTAAAAAACTTAATATAACTCCTGGTTATTTTACTTTAAAAGCATACAAACATCTTGACATCAATAGAATTAACGACGCAGAACGACATTCAACACCAAATGTAAAGCAGCATAGAAAAATTTTAAGAGCTACAAGGAAAAAAATCAATGTTTTAGAGAGTAAAGAAGGTGTTATTTATAAATCAGGAGCATTTTAAGTATATCAAATTGTGTTTAATATTAAAATTTGCAGTTCAAAGTTTATTTCTGATTTATCTCAAAATGAATTTGTTTAACGTATTGACATCTGACAACGTAAATATCAGAAAAAGTTGTGAACCTAATTAGTTCAAATTTTATAAATATATTTATTTTATAGATTTAAAGAACCCCTACTACTTTCATAATTATATAGTTGATATGTTTTTAGTATCTAAGGTATATATCATACTCGTAATAATTCTTTAATGATTTTTCAATGTTCTTTTACTCGAAACTGTATAAAATTGTAATAAATTGATTATCATCAGGAAAATAGTACCAGCCCTAAAAAATGTTATAATGATCATCATCAAATTTACAGAAAAGGGATATTTTTGTTTACATTTGAGTTATGTGCGTTATTCTAATAATCAATTTATTTACTATTTACACTATGCTTTACTCCCTAAAATGTTTTTATGTACTACAAGTAACATATAAAATGTATTTTTCATAGTTTTAAGTTATATTTCATCAGTCAAAAATATTTTAATAGCAAATATTACAGTTTTTAAAAAAATTTACTTCGAAGGTATACAGATACCTTAATACAAGGAGTTCGAAAAGGAGAGCACTAGGAATGAAAATTTAGATTTTTTTCCGAAAAATATTCAGTTAACATAAAAATATCATTTATATGACTTAAATTTAAATAAATTAGAAGTATTGAAATCATTTTTTATGTTATTCTAAATTAAAAATATAATTGAATAGAGAAAGATCTGTTTTATTTTATAAATATGCACCATTTATTGTCTTATTGTTTAAAAAAAGATAGGGCCTTTACTCTTTTTACCTCATAACTTTTTTTAAAAACAGGAAAGTGAGCGCGTTTTCTTACTCTCATATTCAAAAATGAATACAGGATGCTTTTTTTCTGGTTCAAATCGCAATACCAAAATATTTTTTTTTAATTTTTAAAAAATGACAGAAAAATAAATTTTGTTTGAAGAAAATATAACTATTTTTCAACTTTTAACACGCCATTTATTTCATGTTTTTTTACCCTGCATTTTGTTTTAATTTTACTGTGACTGAATCTATGCGGAAAACGACAGAGTAGAATTACGGTTTTCATACAAGATTGCCCAAGGCAACTTAAAAGCTAGCTGTAAACGATTGCTATCCTGGTTCTCACTGAACAAAGACGCCTTACTTGACAAAGGAACCGAACTAGGTCATAAAATTGTCCCCTTTCGACCTCCCAAGTTTTAAAATGGGGAAAGAATTGAAGTCTGTTTCATTTTTGAAGGGAATAGCAAAATAAGAGTAAAACGCTTTCGGAATAACTTTTCAGGAGGAAGGTATCCACTTAGAGGTTCAACAAGGAATTTTTAGCGAGAATATAAAAAAATTTGTTTATTTATTTAAGTTTTTCTTTATTTTGTTCTACTACACTTTCTAATGTATTTCCTCTCTGTTCTGATATTTTCTTGAATCTTTTTGCTTTTTCATTCAGTTTTCTATTTATTAGTTAAACATTATGTTTTGGAATTGTTATATTGGATGCAACTTTTTTCAAGGTCGATTCCATGGTTACTTATTAAGGAAGAAAAGCTCAAATTTATTTGTGCTACCATGGCATTTAGTTCTGTCGTGATGCGTTGTACTATTTGCTCTAATTTCTTTTAAAATGTGTTATTGTTTTCTTCAAATTTCAGTTCTAATTTCGTAAACTTTTTTTTGAAGATTTTCTATCTTTTCTGTTTGATCATTATAAGTTTTGGCCGATTATGATTTTTTTTGCCCTTTGTAATTTCTCAACTGCTTCGTTTCTCGAAATTTGTTGCTGTACTTTAATTTTTAAGATTTCAACTCCCTTTGATATCTTTTGCAACCTTTATTGTTAGCTTCATGCTCTTCTCCACAAGAGCTACATTTTTTTTTATTTCTTTACACTCGTTTTCAGAGTGGTTTAGTGAGCAAATTCTGCATTTTATTGATCTTCTACGAATTTTTTGAATGTGTCTAAATTTCTAGCAGTTTGTGCATTGTTTAGGTTTTTTAAAGTAAAGATTAGTTTTAAACATTTCAAACCCTATTGGAACTCTTTCGGGAATACTGCATCCAATTTGTTTAACTTTAATTGTTTTGATAGGCTTGAATCCAGATTCTGTTTGTTTGGTAAAACGTTTAATATCAAAAATTGCATGGTTATCATTATTTTCTAATTTCGATTTTTTGTCATCTATTGTATATTTTGTGTCTATTCCTTGTAATATGCAACTATTGGTTAGGCCAGTAAGGGACAATCTTGTACTTATTTTTACACCATTATTTTTTTAAAATTTTTAATGCTTCCTTTCGGTCTCGCAATTATTTGTTTTGATTATAATCTCGCCGTTTCTTGCTTTGCTTATACTCAGAATACTTTCTTTAGATGTAAACGCTTTCATTATTATTTCTTTTAATTTAAGTGGATTACCATTCTGAAAGTTATTTTCTGATTTTAAGACAATTGTAATATTCGGACTCGTATTTATAAATTTTGTCTTCCCGCAAACTTACGTGTGTGTGGCTAATAATTCCATATCTGTTAAATTACATCTATATTTATTTAATGAAAAATTAGAATTTGTACTTTCCACCTCCATTTTATTATCTGGGTGAGGGTTACCACCCAATTTTTCTTTCCTACTCCTGCACTCAAATTTGTATTAATACACTATCTTGTGTAAACACTAAGATAAAAATGTCTTATCCGAAGATAGATGAAAAGTTATACTAGATAAATTTCAAGGAGAAAAAAAATCAAAACGGTCTCACTACCTCGAATCTGTTTGAAATGTTTGCTACCGGCAACAACCTTTAAGCATCACATCCAAACTCCGAAAAACCAAGAAGATATACTAAGTGATCACAGTATCCAAAAGGGTCATGGTCATGAACTCGTGGTCGGCGTGGCGATGTTTAATTCATGTGTGTGTGGGTTCGAGTTCTGGTACCACTGAAGACCCTCCATAAAGAGAGCCGAGGCTCAAAGTCCTTATGATGGGGGACGTGGAAGTTTGAACCTGGGATGCCAGCTTAGGTATTGTCCTCGTCCCTGTACAGAAGTTCAAGATTACGAGGTTATCGATAGTCTTTGCGTAGCTTCGAAGTTTGACGTTATTCAAACAATCATTCGATAATATGTAGATTTTATTTTCAATAATCTGTCACTTAATTTTTTGCGGGCAATACGGCGTAGGTACAGGTGAGGATTTTGGCACAAATGTTTGTCTAAAGATTTCGAAAAAGATAATAAATTTCTCTCTGTGTAGCGCACTTCCTTCAATAGAATCCTCCCCTTTCTCTGAAGGGGGAAGAGGTTCACAGTCGTAAAACTGGGAAACGAAATACTACTTCTTTTTTTGAGGGGGTAAATAGCGTTGAATTTTGACCATGAGATAAATCTAAAATGGGTTTCTTACTTTTTCGACTCATGGAGCTCTGATAATTAGTTATGAACGCTTTATTCGTTTTTAACTGTGGTGAAAATCCTATGTACAGTGAGTCCCAGAATTGAGTATACACCAACACCTTAACCGGCTAAATTATTCGTTAAAAAAATCGTGTTTTTTAACTATTTAAACTTGTTCTTATCCCCTTCATGTATTTGAAGTAAAAATTAGACAATATGGCTTATTTTTATTCAAAAATAAAATAATAATAACAATTGGAAGAAAAACAATACTACAAATTGAGTATACACTTTTATTCATTTTGTTACAGGAAGTAAATTAATATTTAGTTGCAAAACCTTTTGCCTTGATCACAGCTTGTAAACTTTAAGGCATGGATTCCTCTAGTTTTTTGGTGGTTTCCACTGTGAATTTTGTCCACTCTTTTTTCTTTTAAGACATTCTATAAATCCTCTTTACTCGTTATGGTGTGCTCATGGACGGATTTCTCCAACTGAGACCATAAATTTTCGATGACATTTAAGTCTGGAGATTAAGGTGAAGTATGTAGTTCTTTCTTGCAATGGTACAATAAATACAACTTGACAATCTTCACCGTATGTTTCGGTTCATTGTCCTGCTGAAAAATAAAATTTGATCAAAGTCCTACATTAATGACACTTTTTTGCAATTTATTCTTTAACCCTCTAACTGGATACCTTCCTCCTGAAAAGTTATTCCGAAAGCGTTTAACTCTTATTTTGCGATTCCCTTCAAAAATGCAAGAGACTTCTTTCCTTTCCCCCTTTTAGAACTTGGGAGGTCGAACGGGGACAATTTTACGACCCAGTTCGGTCCCTTTGTAAAGTAAGAACCAAGAGATCAATCGTTTACAGCTAGCTGTTAAGTTGCCTTGGGCAATCTTCTTTGAAAGCGTAGTGAAATTCGGTGTTTCTTTCTCCTATATGTTCAGTCACAGTAAAATTAAAAACGAAATGAAAGGTAAAAAAAAGAGGAAAAAATGAAATAAATAGTATGTTAGAAGTTGAAAAATAATTATATTTTCTTCAAAGAAAATTTATTTTTCTGTCATTTTTTAAAAATTAAAAAAAAATATATATTTTTGGTATTGCGATTTGAACCAGAAAAAGCATCCTGTATTCATTTTTGAATATGAGAGTAAGAAAACGCACTCACTTTCCTGTTTTTTAAAAAGTAATGAGGTAAAAAAGAGCAAAGGCCCTATCTCATTTTTAAACAATAACACAATAAATATTACATACGATGATTATATTTATGAAATAAAACCGATCTTTCTCTATTCAGTTATATTTTTAATTTAAAATAGCATAAAAAGTATTTCAATACTTTTAATTTATTTTAATTAAAATCATATAAAAGATATTTTTATGTTAACTGAATATTTTTCGGAAAAAATTTAAATTTTCCTTCATAGTGTTTTCTTTTTCGAACTTCTTGTATTAAATAAAAATTCCTTTTCTACATCGGCATTTGTGATGGACATAACACACATTCAGTCAATAATTTTTAATTTTAATGGGGGATATACTTCTTCAAATGCGCATGACAGTGCTTCTAACCATTTTCTACTCAAGTTAAATTTCTTATCTTTCTGTTTCTTTTATTACAAGGAAAAATGTCACACATCGATAACTACATTTTCACACAATTCAGTCATTACAAATTCTATTGTGAGAAAAGTTCTCCCTAATTAATTTTGTCTTTCAAAACAGTACACTAAAAACAATTTTGTTCAGTGAAGTTAACCGACAGTTCCACAATGTATTCATACCAAATTTAAAAAACAAATTTAACACTCTTGAAAATGTATCCTCTATTAAATTTTTCAGTATACACACAAATATTTCCTGCTGTAGGAAAGATATAGTATGAGATGTGGTGTGCGGTTGTGAAAGAATGTTTCCGTACGTGTAGACTATTTTTGAAAATTTAAATATCACTGAAGCTGATCATATAACTGCAAATGAGCCTTATTTTAATGTGTGCTGGTATCAAAGTAAAACACTTTACAATATTAAACAGCCTATGGGTTTATACTCAATATCAAACTATTCGCAAAATGGCTTACAACTTCTATTCAAATTGTAAAGAAACTGAAATATAAATATATCTTACTGCAGTCAAAAATATTCATAATATATAAATATGCTATTCCTCCACTTATTTCAGTACATTTTAAAAACTGTAGCTGAATGCAATTTTTTATATTTATAAACGAGGCATAAAAGCTCACACAGTCGTAAAAATGTCTACCATTTTTAAATACACATCTATAAAACGTATATGGATTGTAAGATCAGTCGTAAAATCCTAAAAGCTTTTAGAGGAGCTAAAAACATGTAATTTTGGATTGATAAAATGTTTAATATAATACACAAATATACATGTTATTAAGCAAATACATTTGAAAAATCAAACTTCCATCTGAAATAAACGTAATTGAAAGAAAAATGTTTAATTGCAAATGAGTGGAAATACATGTTTATCTGAGGGGTATCCACAAAGTGAGGTAATCCTCAAACTTAAGACTCAAACTCAGAAGCACAATAATCCATGAGGGCCAGGAACTACTTTGCCCATCATAATACACGTGACCATTGGAAGCTGAGGTGCATGAACAGATGTCCCGATTTGGTGGTCTGTCTGAAGAGAGACCTTCAGTGTTTAAGACCCCAAGCAAGCTTGGTTTTTATCGACCCAATGTAGCGGGGATGAAAGGCAGAGTCGACCTTGCGCAGCCCGTTAATAAAACCCCAGACCTGTGGTGTGGAAGCACTATACACTACCACTCAATCCTATTCGGTGAAAAATAAAATTTAATGTTAGAATCTTATATAAATCCCTAATGAATGAGGGAGTCCAAACTTTTTTTTTATGTAAACTGTTTAGACGGAAATGGTTAATTATGAACATTTCACAAGTTGCATAAATTAAAATTAACCGTTATAGTTTACATAAATTTTTAAGTGTACAAAAGGTGTATTTCGGCTGCACGAATTAATTTTAAAAGGAATACGGTTACGAAAAAGTAGTACAAATCTATCTAAAGTAGGGTTGGTTACCTTAGATATTGTCAAACACAACAATGTATTGGAAGCCAATTCCACAATTCGTTGTTATAAAAATGTATGGAAAATTACAAGATTTATTTTTGCATTTGTAATTTTTATATATATAATTTTCCTGGGAGCTTTAAAAGCTAAAGTGGCATCCATCAAAACCGCGGTTCTCTCTCTGTTTTTCCAGATCGCCCCTGACTAAGCCGGCTCTGTCATATTAAGTGAAAATTCCGGATTTTGTTTGTCAAGATCATTTTATAGCAGACTGCATTTTTCATGTATTTTAGATGGTCGTTTTATATTTTCTACATCAATATCTTAATGTCTGAATTTAAAATTACATAAAATTCTTGACATTCGCATCAATGACCATGATAATTTTTATTAGTATATGAATGTGTCATCAAACGATTACATGACTAATATTAACACATTATTTTAACCATTTATTTAATATTAAGTATAACACATAACGCACACAAATTTTCTGAACTTTAAAATAAATATTTCGAAAACTACTTCAGATATACTCAAAATTTTTTATTCCTACGCTTTAGCTTCTGAGTTTTGCTTCTATGTAAGAATTTATTGTAATTGTATATTCATCAATGTTTTTAGTATGTTTTTTGCTCTTAGCATGTGGTTTTCAACTGAATTGTATGAAATCTTCGAAATTTATTAAAATATACCAAAGAAGCTGTATAATAAAATTTGAAATTTTTATTATACTCAAACAATTGCTAAAACTTATGGTAAATAATTTTTAACTGCGCGATGCATTTTTTTTTTCGAAATTTCAAATGGAATTTCTAACATAAAATTTCTAGCTTTATAAGGTCGAGATTTCAAAAAATATCCAGATTTTAATTACTTATTCTGTTAGCTTTTAAAAAGATAAATGTTGAGGTATTTTGTATAAATAGATATTTTTGAAGAATATATAATTCGAATGTTTATCAATAGCTCGAATTTAAAATTGATTTTTATGTTTATTTATATGCATAAATGTCTTTTTAAATGTTTCCGTATATTTTTGATTACCATTTATTCAAACATTCAAGTTATAAAATAAATGTGTGAAAATCTTCATTCATGTTGTCTTTGATGTAAACTGAAGTTCAAGCACTTAAAATTGAAATATAATTCGGTGTATCTTAGCAATATATAACCAGGCACTATGTACTTAAACTTCCTGAAACTTAGGCTTTGAAATCTAAAAAAAAAAAACTAATAAATCTTAATTAGTTTTTTTTTTTTTCGTTATTATTTTTATCAAAGTGTAAGAAAATGTTTCAAATGATTTGATGAAGTTTAAATTTATTCATTTTTAGTGGTTGGAAAATTGAAAAGGTTCCAAATTTTAAAGAGTTTGGTGTTTTATTAATTTTTTCGGTATCTTATAATAAAATAATCATGTTTCAAAAACTGAAAGCTTTGATAAAAATAAGAAAAATGAAGCGAAAGAATAAACTTAAAAAAAGATAATTTGTCTAACTATATAAAATAGCAGATTGCACTGACACGCCCCAACTTGTTACAGTTTCAAATTAATATGAAACCAAAAGGGAATTGTAGCATATTTTACTTATGCGTTGGGACTTTACAAAACTTTAAAAAAACGAGGTAAAACAAATTAACACTTCCTGGGGTCTAAAGAAATTTCCCCTCGAATTTTTACGATTGCCCCAGGGTCAAAACACGGAGTTCCCTGCGAGCCATAAAACTCCTGCTGTGTTGCTTCCTCCGTCCCTCATTATCTTTCAAGATGTTAAACCTTAAAAGGGGGAAAGGATTTCAGAAAAGTGCGGCTAATCCGCTTTTGAAAACGTTACTTGAAGGCAGAAAAATCCGTTCAGTCCATTTTCGAAGCATCTTTATACTGACGGAATTTTCCGTGCTATCCGGTTAGAGGGTTAAAATTTCCAAATATACCATTTTATCCATAATGCCATCAATGAACACAAGTTCTCCGACTCCTTCTGCAGACATATACCCCCAAACAAGGATGAATCCACCTCCATACTTAACCGTCTTTATGGTGTTTTTAGGATCCAGTTCTTTCCCAACTTGTCTCCACACTTTATACTGTCCATCGCTCCTGTAAAGATTAAATTTGCTTTCATCAGAGAAAATAACAGTGTTCCAAAATGATTCCGGCTTTGAAATGTGTTCCTTTGCAAAAGATAGTCTCTTTTTTTTCTATTAACGCAATTAATGAGGGGCTTTCGTACTGGAGTACGGCCATGAAATCCCTTATTATGAAGAACACGTTTGACAGTTTCTGCTGAAATTTTCCCCCCAATTTCTGATGATATCGACGATGCAAGTTTCGGGGTGCTTAACAGTAGATTTTTCTTTACTGGGTGTATAATCTTCCTCTTTGCAGTACCACTCAAAATTTCTTTGCACCCTCTTCCTGGAATATTAGCCACACATCCAGTTCTACGATATTTTTGTAGTATTTTTTGGATACAACCATGGCTTTTCCTGATCAATGAAGCAATTTCTCGAAAAGATTTGCCGTCTTTCGACCACTTGATAACCAAAGCCCGTTCATTTTCAGACAATTCTCGCCTAGAGTTCATCTCAAGGGTTTTTACATGTGAAAAAAAAAATTAAATTAACAAATGACTGTTATTACGTTTGTACTCATTGAGTTGAACGTTAGAAATTATTTGAAGAAAAATCTCAATAATAAAAGTGGTGTTTAACTTTTAAATTCTTTTGGTGTATACTCAATTTTGTGACTCCAACTTTCAGTTTTATTACGAAAAATATACATAATTAAAGCATATTCTATGGATTTAATATTTTTTTTCTGACCAATGCACTTCTTAATGTCTATTTTAATGTTCCTATAAGTATTAAGCTTTAAAGGTAGGTGTGTATATATTTTTTACCGCTTTAAAAAAAAGAGTAAATTGTGTATACTCAATTTTGGGACTCACTGTATTTTGCATGAATTTGCAACCTAAAGTTCAGGAGCTGTTCTTGTTTAAATATAGATTTTACCGTCGAATCTTTTGAAATGTCAATAAGTTGTTCCCTCTCCTTCATTATAGGTGTTTTTATCCCCAAATGAAAAGAAAAGTGCATTTTCCCTTACAAAACGATTTAGTTGTGCAAAAACAGTGTATTAACGTGAATCAAATTATTTTGTTGGTCCCGGTAAAGTAAACAATAGAATATTCACAATCTAGTATTTAGTATATATAAGGAAAGATGATTTAATATCTTTTATCATGGTATAATAAATGTTTATAAAAGTACTAGCTGACCCGGTCACGCACTGCTGCGGCTTTGCTTCAAGACGTTAATTTAGTATTATTTTAAGCCATTCATTGCAGTCAAATCAATTTTCACTTGCAATTTTGGAGAGTTGAAATTTAACATAAAACATTATAATGTTTTAAATTTTGCATTTTATTCATCTCCTATTTGAGTATAGTATAATACATGTAATGCTTATGAAGTTGATAAGTAACAAAATAAGAAGATTTAATTTTTATGAATAAGGTGAATATGTATAATATACTGGGTGGGCAAAAAGTCCGTAAAAATTTTAAAAATTCATAAAATCCGGAGAAATGAATGAAAAAAGAAACTGTTTGCAGGATCAGCATTAGTATATGTCACGGGATTTTTTTTAAGCTAGAAAAAAAATAATTCGAAAAACATCCGGTAGGTGGCGCTGATGTACACAAATCAAAGAAACAATGCATACATAATGAACAGAAAACTTTCACAACTTTATTACACCACATGACCACCACCACAGGGAAGAAGACATTCCAGGCGAGTGACAAATCCAGCAACGGTAGAGTGCAACACGTCCGGATGTATGGAGGATACTTCTCAGCGGATCGCATCTTTCAGTTCCGACAGACTTGATGGACCGGATAGATACACGCGAGATTTCAAATATCCCCACAACCAGAAGTCTGCCGGTGTTAAATCTGGAGACCGAGGAGGCCATGAGTACCTGCAGCGCTTGCTAGATTCTGTCTTCCCCGAACGTCTATATTAGGAATGCCTTAACCGGGTTAGCAGTGTGACTGGTTGCTCCATCCTTCATGAACATGACATTCGCAATCTGACCTCTTTGAATTAAACATGGCACGACAGTCTCCCGCCGAAGCGTTAGATAACGCTGAGCATTTACCGTTTCCGTTATCCATCCATTTACTGGGCACTGCGTTTCAAAGAAGAAGGGTCCTATGATAAATGAACCCGTGAAACCACACCATGCTGTCCCTATTGGGGAATGCAATGGCTTCTGTGTGTACTCACGTGGATTAGAGGTCGCCCAAATGGGACAGTTATGGTTGTTAACGTCACCATGAAGCGAAAAATGAGCTTCATATATCCACAAGATGTTAAAACCCAGGGGGGATCCTGTTCCATTTTAGAGAAGGCCCACTTCGCAAATGCTTCCTTCTGTGCGGTATTTGCTGGCAAAAGCTCATGCCACGATTGCAATTTGTATGGGTACAGCTGGAGGGTTCAACAAAGAATATTGCGGACAGATGATGGTGGTAAGCCCAATCGTCTGGCAGCTTCACGAGCACTGTTGGTCCCTGAAGCTGCTTCGGACGCAATCGCTTCCATTTCGACAGCAATGCAGGGTGCACGTGCTTCTTTCAAGCATGGTCGTCCGGCTCGTGCTCGATCCTCCAACTTTCTAGTTTCCTCAAAACGTTTAACAAACTTTAAGAGACCTGCAGGAGTTAAAGGGCCTTTTCCTTTCTTCACATTTTTCTGAACTCGGAATTTACGCAAGGCAATGGTCGCTGATTCCTCGTTCATGTAAAATAACTTCACCAACAAAGCTTTATCCGGCGCACTGAGCATCCTTGTTCACATTCACTGTATGTAATGGGGAAATGAATGTGGATTCATTGAGAGCAAAGGTTTTTATAGCCGTCTAATTTGCATATTCACACCACAGGCGCTTGTAACAGCGCCACCTACCGGATGATTTTCGAACTATTTTTTCTAGCTTAAAAAATCCCGTGACATACTAATGCTGATCCTGCAAACAGTTTTTTTTCGTTCATTTCTCCGGATTTTATGAATTTTTAAAGTTTTTACGGATTTTTTGCCCACCCGGTATATATATATATATATATATATATATATATATATATATATATATATATATATATATATATATATATATATATATATACATATATATATACTAGCTGGTATAACCGTTCTTCCCACGCTTGAACTGAAAAATTAAACAACAAAGATTGAAGGATAAAGAAGTTTTTAATAAGTTAATTTAACGTGAATTTCAAATTAAACAAAAAAAAAGCTTTTTACATATCTCAGCTAAACAAACAAAAAAAGGGAAAAAAACCACCCTTGTTAAGATAGCTGATATAAATTTTAGAGTATATAGATCTGATAGCTGATAAAAAGGATAACACTCTTGTGGGTCGATTTTTGAAAATACCTCCCTAAGCTGATCTCTGCTCAGCAAAAGTAACACATTGTAAAAAGTTTTGTGTAATGAACGCTTAAAATAGTGTAAATAATTTATATCTGAAAGTGTAATACATTAATATTCATTTCTGTTGTATTTATTTTATGTTAAAATTGTAATATTCGCAAGCAATGCCGTTTCTTAAACTATAGTGGCGATTCAATGAAAAGCATAGCGAAATGTTAACGATAGAGTCAAGTTGGCAAGTCTAGCACTTTCATAGCTCGAGCTTTATTAGAGCTTTGTAAGACCCGCTGTGTAGAGGAGAAATGCACGTTCATACTTTATCCACCGCAAGTAGATAATAATAGCCGATTCTATGGTCACAGATGGCACAGACCTGAGTTGTTTCGCTCCTGCTGCTGAGTTGAATTGGTTTTCAAGTTGAGAGGGCGAGTTGAGTTGTTTTCTCCTACTGCTAAGTTAAGTTGTTTTTTAAAAAAAATTTGCAAAAAATTGAAGTATGGGAATGTTAAACGTGCTCATGGTGCCACTTATTGATTGCAATATACACTAATTATAGATTTTAAAATGATTGAAGTAAATAACGTTCAAATGAAAAATTAATAATAATAAATCCAGATTCAAACTCACGGCCTCAGATCAAAATGTCTCCATAGGACAATAGTTTTTCAGTTAGGCTAACTATTGTCCTATGAAGGCATACAGATCTGAAGAAAACTTATGTTTATAATCCCATGAATTTAATTTTGCAGGCGAAGCAGATAACAACGCGTTTTAAAATCATTTTCTTAATTAAAATGAAATAAAAAATATTTAATTTATATTATTTTAATAATTTGTAAATTTTAATTCAGTATAATGATTACACATACACAGTAAAGACACAAAGTAAATTGATTCTTCAGAAAAATGTGCCGTAATATACTCGTCCTCAGCATGAACGGGTTACGATTTAACTTGTCTTAGCTTGTCTGGTCTTGATTCTACAAGACGGTGACTGAATTCTACGTCAGAAATTATCTCAATGCTTAGAGCGGATGGATACATTGCTTTCAACCACTCAGTGACCTCCGCTCAAGTGTAATTCGGTCAATATGCTTTAGACCAGTGTTTCTCAAACTTTCAATACTGGCGACCCAATTTTCAATCATAATTTTTGTCGCGCCCCCCTGTACAACAATAATGTATTTACTGTAATAAAAATGCACTTTGAGAGAGAGACGCTAAAGTTACAATACGATCTTAATTATAAACCGTACAAATTAATACGATAAGTATATTAAATTTTGTGTATATGTAACTTTTAAGTAATATATATATATTTTAAGAAAAATTTACTTAAAATATATATTACTTACTTATTATTATGTTATTTTTCTTTCTTTATTTTTTAAATTGGAACAGATCGCAAAATGATATATTTAATTAAAGATTTATTTCCTTCAGCATCCATTTCTCAAAGTACAAATGTCATTAGAAAAATAGTCTAGTCAATGTTGCTCTCTATCATATCCATCACATCTGGCATTATAGGGTACGTTTGCGTGAGTCTGGGCACCCTATCGGACGTCTGCGCAAAACATGTCAAAATGCTTTTCCTCGTACAATTCCAGTCAGTTTTGGTCGACTCGATACTCCTATAGCTACCGAATCTAGCTTGAATGTACATTTTTTTTAATTTACACGTTAATTGTAATTCACGGTAATTAAGTATTTACGGCAGTAGATTAAAACATTATCATACATACATTTTTAAGTCGTAAGCAAACATTCGATGATAGTAAAGAATCAACAAGTACACAGACGAACGAGCATGGTTCCGAAAATTAAATCAAGGCGATCTTCTCAAAAATACTTAAATTTTGGATTTACCACTACTGAAGTAAATGAAGGGAATAAAAAGCTCCAGCTCGATATGTGTTAAAACTTACAAATCTGTAGAACAACATGTGAAAGTTGTTTTTAAAACATGTAAAATCATTTAGCTATGTTGGCAAAGAATTTTAAAAAGTATTTTCTGGGTGAGGACAACTTGGTAACAAGTTACGAGTGGATTAGGGTTCAATATCAAGATACTCCAGAAGGGCTCTCAACTTCCGAAGAAGAAATCTTCATAGATTTCACATCCAGTGAAAAATTAAAAGGCAATTTTGTAATAAAATGCTCTTTGAATTTTGGGTAGAGGTGGATGAGGAATTATTTGTACTGAAAACAGAAGCACTTCGTATACTATTACCATTTTCAACATCCTACCTTTGTTAAATCGGATTTTCTGCGGTGGATGCTTTGAAGACAAAGTATAGATCTCAGCTAAATATAGAAAAATAACTCTTTAAGTGTCAATTTCTGATATTATAAACCTTCCTTTGAAAAACTTTCCTCTGCAAGACAAGCCCGTGGAAGCCCCTAATAATTATTAAAATTGTTCTTAATTTAGTAATAAGATTGATTGATTGAATATTAACGTCGCACTGTTCAGCTGCACGAGGGCTTTTGACGACGGACCACGTAAATTTGAACCATGGTCAAGTGACGCGGACGACACCTGAACTGGCACCCCTCTCTCATAACTACCACACCACACCAACGGGAGGACGTTTCAGCTCTCGACAGATTTAACGTGCATCGCTGCCCTACACGGTGGGTCTTTAGTGGTACTGGGCTCGAACTCGTGACAAGGCAAGCCACGATCTGATACCTATACCACTCAGCTACCACGGCCAAATTTAGTAATAAGAAATTATTTATAATATACCTTCTTCAGTATTGATACATTAAACGTATACTGGCTGAAATACCGACTCTTCGCACGAGTTCATTTTTTTAAAAAATAAAACATTATTCTTGATATAATAGCTGAACTGTAAGGAGAGTAAAACTGCGTGCACGACATTGTATACAAAAATGTAAAATGATTTTTTTAGATAAATGCTATAATTGTAAATAACTGTTTAATTGAGCTGTAATTTTAAACCTCACAGAATTAGCATTTAGAATTAATGTTAAATAAGGAAAAAGAATATAAAATTCCGATGAAGAATAATTGTGTTACTTTTTAACATTTAAAGCGAGAAGACTTCAAAATGTTTTAACCCGGGAGCAGGCGCGTACTCGATACTAACGCTAATGGTAGTGCAGGGGGACTCAGTCACCCCACTCATTCGTTTATAATTATTTTTACTGTACACGATACAAATCGGAATTCTAGTGAATATTTTAATTCATACAAAGTATACTTACCTTCGTTCAAGGACTATTCAATTCTTTGATGATTTGAGAAAAAATCCAAAAAAACTTAACTAAAATGATTCAAAAGTACTAGACCATAATAAAGGACGCAAATAATACACTTTTCACTAATATTACAGAAATGTTAAATCAATCAATTCTTTTCCAAATATCGTAAAACTCTATTATTTACAATTTCCCTAACGAAAAGCAAATGCATAAAAGATGGGATGGAACTAATATTCAATAAACATACCATAAGATTGAAGGTCAATCAAATGATTAGCAAGCGTACTATGCAGCCTGGCTGAAAAGTGAATCATGTCTTCCTTTTCTTTCTCTACAACTAATGTACAGTATTTCAATAATAACTACAGTGATGAATTGTTTATCTTAGAATTTTTCTCAGGGTCTGGGTTTCGTTTTTTCTTTTAACGAGTAATATTTTATGTTAAAACGTAATAAAAAAATCTCTCATTGAGGAAATACAGCAAATAAAACAAAATGTTTTTTTCTTTAATTTGGTTTTGGGATCAAAGATAGCTATTAGATGACGGAAAAAAGCCAGATAATAAACATAAATTATGTCAGTGTTGTTGCGTGTATTTTTTTTATTATTATGGAAGAAAGTATTTTGTTTTACTTCTCTTTCTGGTTATTTTTTTTTAAAAAATCTTTAAATTTTCGATATGCTCGCGCCCCCCAGGGGGCGCGCCTCACACTTTGAGAAACACTGCTTTAGACCCTTATCACATCTTAGTTCAAGATTCATTTCGTTTGTTAGTATTGCGGTGGACTGTATTCAATAAGAAAAAAATTGACGATGTCTGAAACACATAGCGAAAAACAAAAGCTTGGAAAAGCCATGGAATCTTCTGCAAATAAGAAAGCAAGAACAGAAGTTTCAAAAGTAAGTAACAAAATTAAATAAATTTACTATGTAGTGTCTATAATGTTTTTTTAGACTTTTCCAATCTTTATTAATTTTGATATATTATTTTCAGAAGTATGGAAAATTTACGGAGGATTGCATACCAGATGGAGTATTTCCAATTGGAGATGATGTTTTGTCTTTGCAAGCATCTATTATGATTGCGTATCAGTACACATAAGGCTCCCTTCACACCAAACGACTCCGATCCATTCACCATCAAACTTGTCTGATCGACCAAGATTCGACTTCGTAATTTCAAACTCAAATAAGCCAAGATTCGCTTCCCTCCTTTACACCAACCGAAACGTGTTCAATCCGCTGTCATTCTCCTTCACGCGTGCTTCAGCAGATCAGATTTTCTTCACTCATTCACCAACAGCCGAGAGCTATTTTTTAAGGAAAAAGTGAATTCAAACTAATAGAGTGTTTATTTTTATTGTTTTTTATGTTATTAGTGATTTTTTCACATAAAGTTTCTATTAAAGAAACTGATTTCAGATGTTTGAAGATAATGAATTCCTCTGTTAGGGTTAGCATGAATTTGTTTTTATGCCAATAGATGGCGCTTATATTTTTGTGTGCGTGGTGGTATTCATAGTATTCTTTTTCATTATGTAAACTAACTATAGTTCTTGTCGCCGAGTGTGTAGGCTGTATTTTATCCCTGCTAGTCTTGTGCAAATAATAAAATTAATTTTGCATGTATTATTTTATTCAATTTTAGAAATTTGAAACCTTTATTCTTTACTTTTTAATACTTTAAAACAAAATGTGTTCTTTTTGGGGAGGAGAGGGAATATTCTGAAGGATGTTTGAAATAGCTTCAGAGATCAATTTGATAAGATTTTATTTAATTTTGGGAGAGAAAAAAAATTAAATATTTATAAGACTGCTAAAAAATAAAATAAAACACCGATATTACCGATAATTTTAATTTTTTAAAAATATTCCATTTGATTTCTACATAGATCTCAAATTTTGTTATATGAAACAAACAAAATGTAAATGGCACGTAAAATTTTTAATTCATTAATCTATTAGCAAACCATTTTTAGATACATATTCAAAAAAATAGTTTTTATTTGCTACAAAAGCTGTAGTATATAACAACATTTGAAAAATGCCTTTTAAAACATTAGATATATTATTTGTAAAATGAATTGCATTATAATATAGTTACAATACATATTTATTATTTGTTACTACTTTTCAGACTATAATTACACTTGATACTAACAGGCAAAATATAAAAAAATAATAAATAAATAAAACCATTCTTGTATTTTTTGTTTTATGTATTTCAATGTGAAAATAGATGAATAAGGATACAGTTGTGAAATTAATAGCTTGAAACGTTAATCGTCTTAAAACATTAAAAACAGCATCCATGTTCGACAGCAACTGATAAAAAAATGGGGCGGTGTGAAGGCAAATCTCTGTCATTCAGAATCGCTGTGAATTAGAAAGATTGCTACAGACTCGGAATCGTTTGGTGTGAAGGGAGCCTAAGACGTTTCAAGAAGTATGGAAAAAAACATACTACCCAACTCCTGAGAGAATAACATTAGACTCACGGTGTATCGAATATATCATGCGTAAAAAGAAAGTGCCGGAATAACTGGAGGAATTACCAAGTGGTCTTTTCCTTTCTGAACGACATTCAAATAACCAGTGAGAACTTCATTGATTTTACTTTCATGCGCATTAAATACGGTCCGGATAAAGAGCCCACTTTTAAAGAAATAAACATATCCCGAGAGCAGTGGGCTGAAAGAATTGAAAAACATGGTGCTATTGAAAATGCTGCTATAGACAATATGTTTCTATGTATGGACTTTTTAACTGCATATAAAACCTTTTGCGAAGGCACCATAGAAAATGCAGTACCTTTTTCTTTGGATGTTAGTCTGGGTCCACAATACTTGACTCAAATTTTGAAAAAGTCTATTTGTAGCCTCCTGAACGAAAAAGGACTGAAACAGCCTCAGACTTTCACTGAGGAGTTATGGAGGAATCAAGAAGAAACATTTAATTCAATCACACACACATATATGTTTCATCACTTGAAGCAAATGAGATAGCTGATTGTTTTTATAATAATCTTTTTGAAAATGAACACCTTCTATTGTTAAAACCTGTACGTTATGTAACTCAAGAATTTTTTTAAAATCTTCGCTTAGATCTTATTTTAAGAGAAGTAAGAGACCTGTTATGTCCACCTGATTGTTTTGAATATTATAAGGATTTTTTGTTTAAAGATTTTATAAGATTCACACAATATTTTATTTTTATAAATTTGAATAAAATGGTTTCCTTTTATATATGCTGAATTTGAGTTCTTGTTATTTTTATTGTTTGTTAGTTTAATTTATGTTGAAATAGTTTAACATCTTAAAAATAAATAAGAGTATTTTTTTAAAAGAAATTATCAAAGTATGTACAAGTGGTATTTTAAATATATTTCATATGAAAGTGAGAAAATTTATGCTCATGTTTTTATACATAAACTTTTTGCCTTTTCCAAAAAGTATAAATTACATAACTATTCATTGTAATAGTCATTCAATCACGTTCTTTTCGTCGGTAAATATGTATCAAGATTCAGCAACGTTTTACGAAAATCCAGAAGTTCCAAATAGCTTCAGGGATGTGGAGGCATTACATCGCTCTTCCAAAGGGAAATATAGTAAAAAAAGATGTAAAACGTTGGTTATCCTAGAAAGATGCTTACACACACACACACTTCATAGACCTGTTCGACATACGAATCGAGAGTTTGTAAGTGATATTGATCGTACGTTTCAAGTGGATTTAGTCGATATGCAATCTTTAGCAGAATTTAATAAAGGTTATAAGTATTTGTTAACTTGCATTGATTTATTTTCAAAATTTGCTTGGGCAGTTCCTCTGAAAGATAAATTTGGAAAAAGTGTAAAGTCTGGGCTAGAAATTATTTTTAAAGAAAGAAAGCCTAAAGTGTTGCAAACAGATGCCGGTAAAAGGTTTTTAAATAAAATGGTTCAAAATTATTTAAAAAATCTAAATGTAATTTTTTTTTTACAAATAACGAAACTAAAGCTAGCATTGTTGATAGGTTTAATCGGACTTTAAAAACAAAAATGTGGAAATATTTCACTGAATTTAATACTAAAATTGCATTGACGTCATTGATAAATTAATACACAGTTATAATCACTCGTATCACCGTTCAATTAAAATGGAACCTGTTTCTGTAAGTAGGCATAACCGGAAGCAAGTATTAAAAAATTTATACGGTGATCTAAGAAAGGAGAAACCTAAAGCCCCTACATTTAAAATTGGTGATTTTGTACGCATTAATAAGCAAAAACTTCACTTTGAAAAAGGATACGAACAAAACTGGAGAAGATAACTCTTCACAGTTTATGAAATCGTGCAAAGAATTCCGATCGTTTATAGATTAAAAGATTTACAGGGTGAAGAGATTAAAGGTACTTATTATGAAGCAGAATTACAAAAAGTTGTCGACTCTGGTTTCTATCCTCTAGAGAATGTTATCAAACAAAGAAAACGATGAGGAATCATTGAATATTTTGTTATTTTTTTAGGCTATCCTGAAAAGTTAAATGATTGGTTGACTGATATTCAGAAAGTTAAATAGTTAAACTTTTTTTTATTACCCACTCCTTTTCAAAATGTCTTTTTACGTAACATTACCTTCTGATAGTTCTATGCATTTCTTTCCAGAAAACAAAATATCTCATTTCAAGACTCAATTACCTTCTTCTGTTTATTTAAATGGTGAGTGGGAAGTGGAATTGTCTGAAATGATCTACCCTCATTCTTGGCTTAACGTAAATGAAACCAACAATTATTTTCGATACAAAGTTGGTGACGGCAATATCTCTTCAACTGTTAAGCAAACAATTGACGTGGGTTGTTATGAAACAATGTTTGATATTATATCAGCCATACAGCTGGGGCTTTACCAAAAATCGTAATAGGTTCACAATAAATTACAATAAAGCAACTAAACGGGTGAAAATGAATGCAGTTCAAGGTAGCAACCTTCACTTACAGAATTAAGCTAATTGTTAGGATTCAAACGCAATGCAATCATAACGGGAAACATGAAAAGCGAATTCGTTGCTGATGCATGATCTAATTTTTCAGTTTCTTACGTTTACTCCAATCTAATTTCACCCCAAATTGTGGGAGATACACAGACTCCTTTATTGCGAATCGTTCAAATTAAATGTCAAAACGGGGAAACGATTAGTCAATATTATGATAGACCTCAATACTTACCTTTGGTGAGACACTCGTTTCAAACTATTCAAGCTGAACTGAGACTCAATTCAGGTGATTTTGTTCCCTTTGAAAGAGGTAAAGTGATCATAGTGCTTCATTTTCGCATGAGGCAAATACTATAAATAAAGCTATGCATTTCCCATACCCTCACTTGAAGATAAAAGATCAAGATGTGAGTGTACCATACGTTTGCTGTACAAAAAGATTTGAAGACCATTATGCAGGTCAAATCGGCTCAGGTCTGACACATTACAAGGGCATTAATTTTGAAAAGGATATGGAATCGGAGGAATATTTCGTCGATTGTTTAGAGCAGCTTTGACTTTTTAGTAAAAGGGGGTAAAACTATTGGAAAAGAAGTATTAATGACAGGGAGTTGTGTTGCCTCTGATGTATAGTCAGGAGAAAATTTTAAAGAAGCTGTAAAAACAAGAAGCAGAGAAAGTGGGAACAAATTAGCTCAGAAAGCTATTGATAGAGTTCAGTCTATGGTAGGGAAAGGACAGTATAAGAGAAAGCGTAAGAAACAGGAAAAATTCATTTTATCCAAAGCACGTAAAGTGAGTGTACGTGACATTTTCGACTCGTAAAAATGACATTTATTCTTAAAGATTCTCCTTAATGTGTTAAATCTGAATTGGAACTTTTGAACTTACCAGGAACTCAAACAGTTATTCAAGATGGGCAGTGGAAACAATTTCATCCTCTTTCTAACGTTTTCGATAATGCACCTGTAGAATTTCACATTTCCGGAAGTGCAGAAGAGTACATAGATCTCAGTCAAACACAATTATACGTAAAAGCGAAAATAGTAAAAGTGGATAATACGCCTATTACTAAAGATGATACTATAGGACCTGTGAATTTATTTCTACATTCCTTATTTTCTCAAGTAGATAGATCCTTAAATGATCGCGTGGTTTCCAATTCCAGTAATACATATATATATCCCTATCGATCTTATATTGAAACTCTCCTATACCATGGATACGATAGCAAAACTTCCCAATTAACGGCTGAATTATTTTACAAGGATTCTGATGATGGTTTCAAGAAAAGAACAGAATTTTTTAAAGAAAGTTTAACTGTAGACATGATTGGTAGTATACATTCGGATTTATTTCATCAAAATCGTCTTTTACTCAATTTAGTGGATTTGGAAATAAAATTAATACGAAGCAAGCCCGAGTTTTGTTTGCAAGAATCTGAAGGATTTAAAGTTGTTTTGGATCATGTTTCTTTATTCATACGAAAATTTCGTGTGAATCCTGGAGTTATTCTTGGTCATGCGAAAGCACTGGAAAAAACAAGCGCAAAATATCCCATTAACCGAGTTCTGTGCAAAGTGTATTCGATTCCTAAAGGAAGCATGTCTTTTATTCAAGATAACATATTTTCAGGCCAAATGCCAAAAAAAACTTTTTGTAGGATGTGTAGATAATGAAGCTTTTCACGGAGCATTTTCAAAATCTCCTTATGAGTTTAAACATTTTAATTTAAATTTTATTGGAGTGTATGTGGATGGACAACCAGTGCCTCACAATCCATTAGAACTCGATTTTTCTAAAGATCAATACATACGGGCCTATCAAACTCTTTTTGTTGGGACAGATCGAATGGGTCAAGACAGAGGTATATTTATTTCTAGAAAAGAATATAAAGATTCAAATACATTGTTTGGATTTAACCTCTCACCGGATTTATGTTCTTCAGGACAATATTTAAGTTTGATAAAACATAGCAATTTGCGATTAGAATTAAAATTCAGCAAATCTTTAGAACAAACCGTATGTGTTATCGTTTTCGCCGAGTTTGAAAATTTAATCGAAATAAACAAATCGAGAAATATCTTGTATGATTTCGGAAATTAAAGAATGGATGGAGTGCAAATGTATACAGTTTTATCTCAAGAGAAGACAACATCCCCCTATTTTCAAGGTGTTTATTCTAGAGATACGCTCCCTCCTCTGCAAGAAAACATGTGTGCTATTGTGAATTCTGATGACTCATCACAACCTGGAACACACTGGTTAGCATTATTTGTAAATGATAAAAGATAATTAGAATTTTATGACTCGTTTGGACAACCTCCTGTATTCTATAACATTAGTACTACCACCTATTTATAGATGTATTATGGAATTCTAAAGTGTTTCAATCACCAACATCCAATGTTTGTGGGCAATACTGTATTTACTTTTTATTCAAACGCAGCCAAGGCTATTCTATGCATTATATTTTGAATCAATTGTATATAAATGATTTTCAAATGTATCAATTTGTAAAGAAACGATATGGTGTAAGATTTGTATTTAGAAAATAAAAAAATGGAATGAAACTAAATATGTGTGTCTTTTATTTTATTTAATTTTTTTTTCTATTTTCTATTTATTTTCTTATGATAATTTTTTTCTTCTAAAAAAAATAATAATATTTTTCTATGTTAAATTTCTTTTCTCTCAAAAAAATTTTTTTTTTTTTTTTTTCTATGATAAATTTTTCACCCAAAAAATTTAATATAATTTTATTTAATTATATATTTGAAACTTTTAAATTTTATCAAATAAGTATATTTTCTTCAGCAAAAGAAAACTGTTCAAATCATAAAAGACAACTGAGACAATTTTTTTTAATCAATGAGTATCATTTATTTCAAAGTTTCAACCATGCATTTCTGCGAGCATACATTATTGGTTTCTTAATAATTTTGTTATTCTGATACAATTTTTATTTACATCTAGATTTTTCGGTAAATTTACATCATTCAAAGCTCTTAAAAATACATATCTTCCTTCAGGTGCTGATTTTCGATTCCGTAGAAAATCATTCACGAGGAATGCAATATTGCTTCCTGGAATAACAGTGTTTTTGTAAATAATTTCACCATCAGAATTCCAACTGAAAGATTCTTGAAGCTTTAAAAACTGGAAAATATTTTTTTGCTTTTTCTTTATACCTAGCTGGAACAATTCTAAAAATTTCATCCTCAAACACTTCTTTTTCCGTCTTTACTACTGATTCTTTTAGATTTTCTTTTAATGATTCCATTTCTTGATTTTCTGATAGAGATGCTTCATTTGGAACTGGTTCAGACTCTCTTCGATTTTCGTTAGAAAAGTGCGTATATTTTTGTAAAACTTGTAAATAGAGAATTGTTTTTCTTCTTCTTCGTTAAATCCTTATTATGGAGAATGTTTTTCATGCGTTGATCAAGTTCCGATAAGTGTTCCGTTACTTGAACTCTTTCTTCGGGTACCAGTACAAATTTTTTGCTAAATTCCATTTTGAATTAAAGAACTGATGACTGAAATAGTCGCAGGCAATAAAATAGATAAGAATCCTTCTCCTTTTTGAATTAAAATTTTCTTTTTCTCGTAAAGAGGTGTTTTTTTGTTAGAAAGTTTTCTTAAGCTTTCTTTATGGGAGATAAGCGATTTTTTTTTAATTTTAGTCAATGATATGTTACCACATAAAACATTCAGCACACACTCGCACAAAGTTTTTATTTCTTTCTTTGAACACTTTTTCAAAATAGATTTTGGGTTTTTTTGTTTTAGAAATTAGTTTTAAGAGCTCTAAAGTTTGTTCAGAACACACCGGCATCTTGTGAACTATTGAATATTCATTGAACAACTTGAATCTATTTATATGCTTCAAAGTAATGGGTCATCGAGGTTGATATACATAAAAAACATCTCCAGGAAACATACCTGTGCGCACACGCAAGGATTCATCAGTTTCAGGTTTTAAATCAATAAGTAAGTATCCGTACGGTTTTGATGTGGCATCTGCGTAACATTCTTGAAAAAATTTCACTTTACGAGGATACAATTGGCGACCTAAATGAGTAATTTGGGACTGATCTCTTCGATTCTTAAATAATACAAGATAATGAGCGTTTAAGGAAATTTCTCTAATTCCTTTCCCTTTATGATATATATTCTGTACCACAAAAATTATACTTAAATTTCTGTGATGAGAAAATTTTACAAATAATTTTGTTAATTGGGGATCATTTCCTAACTCTCCCATAAGATCGTCTATAACAATTAACGCATCCTAATACTGGTGCAAATTAGAGGGGATACCTTCATGAAAAGAAATATTCGGCATTTCTTCATACAACGCTTGGTAAACTCCATAACACCAAATTATATTTTTAGGAAAGGGTTTAATCCTTTTATTTTCGATTAATTTTTTAACGAACTGACTTTTACCGCTACCAGATGGCCCCGCCAAGATTAAAGTAAATGGATGAACTAATTTGAGAGAATCCATGATTAATCTAAATAATTTTATGAATGATGTTGCTATTTATACTACGAGTCACTTAATTCTATAAATTTCATTTCGTTATTTGTAAAAAAAAATTTACATTCAGATTTTTTAAATAATTTTGAACTATTTTATTTAAAAACTCCTTACCGGCATCTGTTTGCAACACTTTAGGCTTCCTTTCTTTAAAAATAATTTCTAGCCCAGACTTTACACTTTTTCCAAATTTATCTTTCAGAGGAACTGCCCAAGGAAATTTTGAAAATAAATCAATGCAAGTTAACAAATACTTATACCCTTTATTAAATTCTGCTAAAGATTGCATATCGACTAAATCCGCTTGAAACTGACGATCAATATCACTTACAAACACTCGATTCCGCTGAAACTTATGTCGAACAGGTTTATGAAGAGTGTAAGCATCTTTCTGCGATAACCAATGTTTCACATCTTTTTTACTATATTTCCCTTTTACAGAGCGATGTAATGCTTCCACACCCCCGAAGCTATTTGGAACTTCAGGATTTTCGTAAAACGCTGCTAAATCTTGATGCATTGTTGCCGATGAAAAGAACTTGATTGATTGACTATTACAATGAATAGTTAAATTATTATATACTTTTGGGGAAAGGCAAAAAGTTTATGTATAAAAACATGAGCATAAATTTTCTCACTTTCGTATGAAATACATTTAAAATATCACTTGTACATACTTTGATAATTTCTTTTAAAAATACTCTTATTTATTTTTAAGATTGAAACGATTTCAACATAAATTAAACTAACAAACAATAAAAATAATAAGAACTCAAATTCAGCATATAAAAAAGAAAAAGAATTATATTCAAATTTATAAAAACAAAATATTGTGTGAATCTTATAAAAATCTTTAAACAAAATCCTCATAGTATTCAAAACAATCAGGTGGACATAACATGTCTCTTACTTCTCTTAAAATAATATCCAAGCGAAGATTTTTTAAAAATTCTTGAGTTACATAATGTACAGGTTTTAACAATAAAAGTGTTCATTTTCAAAAAGATTATGATAAAAACAATCAGCTATCTCATTAGCTTCAAGTGATGAAGCATATGAATTAAATGTTTCTTCGCGATTCCCCCATAACTCCTCAGCGAAAGTCTGAGGCTGTTTCAATCCTTTTTCGTTCAGGAGGCTACAAATAGATTTTTTCAAAATTTACGTCAAGTATTGTTGACCCAGACTAACATCCAAAGAAGAAGGTAATGTATTTTCTATGGGGCCTTCGCAGAAGGTTTTATATGCAGTTAAAAAGTCCATACACTGAAACATATTGTCTATAGCAGCATTTTCAATAGCACCATATTTTTTAATCATTTCAGCCCACTGCTCTCGGGATATGGTTATTTCTTTAAAAGTGGGCTCTTTATCCGGACTGTATTTAATGCGCTTGAAAGTAAAATCAATGAAGTTCTCACTAGTTATTTGAATGTGTCGTTCAGGAGGGAAAAGTCCACTTGGTAATTCCTCCAGTGATTCCGGCACTTTCTTTTTACGCATGATATATTCGATCCACCGTGGGTCTAATGTTATTCCCTCGGGAGTTGGGTAGTATGTTTTGCCATATTTCTTGAAACGTCTTATGTGTACTGATGCGGAATCATAATAGATGCTTGCAAAGACAAAAACATCATCTCCAATTGGAAATACTCCATCTGGTATGCAATCCTCGGTAAATTTTCCATACTTCTGAAAATAATATAACAAAATTAATAAAGATCAGAAATGTGTAAAAAACATTATAAAAATTACATATTAAATTTATTTAATGTTTGTTACTTACTTTTTGAAACTTCTCTTCTGGCTTTCTTATTTACAGAAGATTCCCCGGCTTTTCAAACTTTCGTTTTTCACTATGTGTTTCAGACATCACCATATTTTTTTCTTGTTGAATACAGCCCACCGCAATACTAACAAACAAAATGAATTGTGAACTAAAATGTGATAAGTTTCTAACGCATATCAACCGAATTACACTTGAGCGGCATTCGCTGAGTGGTTGAAAGCAATGTATTCCTCCGCTCTAAGCATTGAGATAATTTCTGACGTAGAATTCAGTCGCCGTCTTGTAGAATCAAGATCAGACAAGCTAAAACAAGTTAAATCGTAACCCGTTCACGGTGATGACGAGTATACTACGGCACATTTTTTTGAATAATCAATTTACTTTGTATCTTTACTGTGTGTGTATGTAATCATTATACTGAATTAAAATTTACACATTATTAAAATAATATAAATTAAATATTTTTTTTATTTCATTTTAATCAAGAAAATGATTTTAAAACATGTCGCCGTCTGCTTCGCCTGCAAAATTAAATTCATGAGATTATAAACATAAGTTTTCTTCAGGTCTGTATGCCTTCATAGGATAATGGTTAGCGTAACTGAAAAACTATTGTCCTGTGGAGACATTTTGATCTGAGGCCGTGAGTTTGAATCTGGATGTATTTTTTTTATTTGAGCGTTATTTACTTCAATCATTTTAAAATCTATAATTAGTGTACATTTTAATCAATAGGTGGCGCCATGAGCACGTTTAACATTCCCATACTTCCATTTTTTGTGCACATTTTTTAAAAACAACTCAACTTAGATGTAAAAAAAAAACAATTCAACTCGCCTCCTCAACTCGAAAATCAAAGCCAATACAGGAGAAAAACAACTCAACTCGTCAGTAGGAACGAAACAACTCAACTTGGCATCATGAACGAAACAACTCAGCAGGAGAAAACAACTCAACTCAGCAGCATGAACGAACAACTCAACTCGGCAACAGGAACGAAACAACTCCACTCGGCAGTAGGAACGAAACAACTCAACTCTGCACTGCTGTCGACCGCCTACAACCGCCTTCACCGCCTTTACAGCAGAATCAGCTTTTTCTACCTACTTGCGTAACAAGGAAGACATCCTAATCAAAGACTTACTGTTAGAAGAAATGGCGAAAGAATTACTAGAACAACGCGAATTTTTAAGAAACGATGCAAAAAAGAACATCGAAACCCTACAATCTGAGAATAGAAAGACGTACAACAGAAGAAGAAAAAAAGCTTCGTTATACAAAGAAGGTGATTTAGCAGCCATCCAAAGAACCCAATTTGGAGTTGGACTGAAACTAAGACTAAAGTTCTTAGGCCTTTACAAAGTAACGAAAGAAAATTCTAAGGATAGGTATGAAGTGGAAAAGGTTGGTCAGCACGAAGGACCGAACTCAACCACCACCTCAGCTGATTTGATGAAACATTTTTATGCTTAATTGATTTTTTTATATTAGTTATTATTTTTATTTTTTTTTCATATTATATCCCTCTTGAGAAATTAATAGATGTTCTATGGTAACACTCGTTTCCATTAACTATTTTATATTCACTTGTAACCTTTATTATATATTTTCGTATTATTCTTTATCTTTCTATTGATACGAAGGATTTTTTTTCCATGTTTTAGTTAATTGTAGATCACAATATAGAATATTTTGTTTTTATATGCTTTATTTTAGGTCCGGAATTGGGAACATTAGGTATACATCTTTTAATCTGTAATATTTTATTTTATTATCTTAAAGAACCGTATTATTTGTCTTTATTGCATCCACATTCCAATAATCATCAAGTTTATAGTTGTAACTAAAATAACGAGATAAACTTTTTCAAATAAAGCTATTTTTAGAAAAAAAAAGTTTAAATTGTTCTTTATTGTTGCTCACGCCACCTGTCTGATGTAGTCAGATCGAGGCCCACAAAATTCATCGTGGCTAGATGTAAGCCTGTCGTTGGCCTTAGCCTTGAGCACACAGATGACAGTACGATTTAGCTCGGTGAAATTCCCGAAGGGAAGATAGATCTTTATGGCGACACCACCAATCTACACCTCCACAATTTAGGCATGGAACTGCAGGGGAGGAAATATTCTCCAGTCCCCTGCACTCGTGGTTTCAGCTGCGACCACCCACAAGACTTTCGGACTCACTGATTTAACCAGCACGTACTCCGTGTGTACTCGGAAGGTATTTGGTGGCATCAGGCATAGTGCCCAGGCCTTCCAGTATGGAGTCCGATGCTCTAACCACTAGGCTACCCACAGCCCAAATTGTTCTTTAATCTATGCACTATCAATTCGGTTTCAGTAATACTCCCATTTCTTTTTGATAAGGGTTAACTTAAAAGATAATTGTTTTTATTTCGGTTTCAAAATTTTCAAGTGAAGTCAACTGATCTGGCACCCTCTCTCTAAACTTCCACACCATATACATGACTGGACTTTGAACCTCTACAGATTTAATGTGTATGAGCCCCTCTACAGGTCTGTTCTTAAGGCGCTCTCGGACACTCGACAACGTTTGTATTTAATGTTTATAAGCTAATATAAAATCAGCAATGTTCTTGACATTCATGATCAGGAAGTTCATAATAAACTTCTAAGAATTTCTAGTTAATAAAAAAAGCTTTATTCTCTTTTCTCCATTGTGCTGTGTGTTCAAAATATCTTTAAATTGATGTGAAATTAATTAATTGTATGGCAGCTATATATAGAAAAAGAATACATAATCCTCTTTACACCGAAGAAATGCCTTTAACAATTGTAAGATTTGCCTGGCATTTAAAAACTTTATAGGTGGCTGGGCCATCGAAATCAGAGAGTGGAGAGGAGAGAGAGAGAAAGAGAAGGAGGGAGACAACATGGCGGAATGGCGTGACTTCGGCGAGCATGGAAGAAAGATGGTTTTAACTAATTAAATGTTTGTAGTTAGTTTTCTTTTGATGTTGTTTTTGTGTTGTGTGTGTGTGGCTGTAATTCGAAAAATAAATCTTTAGCCACTAAAAAGATGCAGTGACTTTATTGTGCCTAGATATTCTCTGAAAATTTCATTCGAAAAAAATGGACCTACGATTCTAATTGGCGCAGTCGACAGAATATGTATGAAGATTTCGTCGAAATACCAGGTAAAAGGGAGGAGTCCACATTTTCAAATTAAATTTTTATTGTTTGAATGAAAATGTAAAGAGTGCATTATCATTACTTGCATGTTGCTTTGGAATAGATGATATGTTTACAGTCTAACTGATGTACGTTGATTCATTAGAGAATCCCTAAAATAAGAAACATTGTTCGGGTGAGTCATTATATATATATATATAATCATTAAATGATCACCGAGAGAAATATTTTAGTTTTCTGTCGGAGAAAACATTGTTCGGTGTGACTCATTATAATCATTAAATGGTCATTGTGAAAAATATTTGGTTTTCTGTCATAGAAAACATTTTTCTTTTGATTTAAATTGAGAATTAATTAATGATATTATCTATTCCAAGAGTTTAAAAGTATTATTTGTGTTTCATCAGAAACATAAAAAATTAGATATATTATTCTATTGAACACCAGTTCAAATATTTATTGGGCTTCACCAGAAACGTTATGAAATATTAGATATATGTATTTCTATTGAACATCAGTTCAGATATTTATGGTATTAAAATATTACTGAATTAAAATCAAATGTCACTAAGCAGAATATCTAAGTAAAGGGTATATATTTTTTTATGTCAGAAATGTGCATTATTTGTTGAAAGATTTGTTCATTATTTCACTCAATTACATAATATTTGGTGTTTTTTTTAAAAAAAGAATATACATATGTTAATTTCCTTATCTGTACGCGTATGACGCATTTATGAAAATAGGATTTTAACCATTGCTGAGTACGCAAAAAAATAAATAAATAAAAGTGAAAGTAATTGTTCAAGGTCATAAGCAGAACTTTCTTTGCAACTCTGTGTTGCGCATTTTTTTTATTAGATTAAAGTATAATAACTTATTTTTCTTTTTGAATACTATTAAAGAATATTGTGTCTGCCAAGTAGAACTTGTATTTATGAGTATATGATTTTTTTGAAGTATCATATATGTCAAATATGTTTTTAGATTACTGATGATTTTTTATTTTGGCTAAAAGGTTGATTTTCTTTTATTGTCATTTTGATTTATTTTGTGAAAGTGATGTGAACGCAGAGAGAGAGATATTTTTTTCCTTTAATTGCTGTGATTTATGAAAATCTTTAGGATTACAAATTTCGAAAAATTGAGATATTATTTTATCCAGCAGAAATCTTTATTATTATTATAGTCATAATATTTAGTTGAATTTAATTTTGGTCTATCATAAATGCAAAATTTAGCATCCAAGGTACAAATTTGCAAATTTTATGCTAAAGAAATACCAAAAACATTATCTTTAAAAATATAAGACCCACCTTGATTAATTAAGCATACTTTTTGCGTTTTGAAATTAGAGTGTTACTTGATTGATTTAGGACAACTACAGTAAGGAGCGAGATGGCATTTTTAGGAAAGGGATCAAAAGTAGACCTGAAAGTTATAGCTACGGAAATGGGGGTTGAAGATGTCCTTGGTTTAAAAGTGGTTGAGTTGAGAGAGGCTATCTTGAATAGTAAATACTTTGACGAGGAGTTTTGTAGAGAATTTTTAAACACGATTATAGAGGAACGAAAAAGAAAAGAAGAGATGGAATTGGCTGAGAGAAAAAGAAAAGAAGATATGGAATTGGTTGAGAGAAAAAGAAAAGAAAAGATGGAAATAGCTGAAAGAAAAAGACGGGCCGATTTCGAGCAGAGGATGAGGAATGTCGAAATGGAGTTCGAACACCAGAAAAAACTAATCGAGTTAAAAGGAGAAGATCATTTCGCAAGAGCATGCCCAGACATAGAAGTGTCGACAGATAGAGGCAACATTGGAAACGAAGGGAGATCCAATCTTAGCTGTGAGACTAGAATCAAGGTTGAAGTGGAGGCTAGACTCAAGGCTGATGAGGAAGCCAAAGCAGTGTAGGAAGGCGTGAAGATGGAAGAAGAAAGAAGAATGAACGAAAGAATAGCTTTGGAAGAAGAAATGAGATTGAAGAAAGAAAGACGGCTTGTGGAAGAGCAGATGCGACATGTTCAAGAGGAACATAAAATGAGCATAAAAGCAGAAGAACAGAAATGCTTACAAGAAGTTCCTGCCCAGGATGAGATATATGAAGAAGAAGAAACACCAGTTGATGTGATAGAAGATAAAGATGATCTTAATCCCGTAATACTTAGTAAAGAACGAAGGGACTTTGATGAGGATGAAATTGAAGAAGAAAAGCAAAAACTGCCTAAAAGAAAACGCAAAAATTTAAGCAGAATGACAGTTGCCGAATTACAGCAAAAAGTGAATTTAAAAGCCTCAAGAAACATGGTACCTATACCCCAGCACTGGAGTTTTAGACGCGAATATTCACAGGATAAAAGTGGAATAGGAAAACTTGCGTGTAAACTGACGGATTTTATCAAGCGAGATGGTAATGTGAAGATACGACATCATCGCGAGAAAGAGAGAAATCGAAAGACAAGGAATCGATTTCGACTTAAATTGAGAACACACAACAACATCTACCGGGATGGGAAGGTTAGGGGTGAAACTCTACCCCTAGACTTTAAGGTCGTTGACCCAGCGTGGATGGAGAAACGGAAAGAATGCTTTCGGGAGCTGGACACTCGAAAATGAACATTTGCTTCACCCCCCAAAGTGGACATTTTAAAATTGGACTGTGTGGGGAGATAAAAATCATCCTTCTGAAGTTGGACTAGAATGTATCCCTTTTATTATTATTTTTTTTTGTAATGGTGTTTATGCATATGTTTAAAAGTGAAATTTTCATAGTATATTAGGGAACCATCTATTATTGATTCATTTATGTATTAGCTGTTTTGGAGTATAATGTATCCTTATTCTTATTATCGTTTTCTTTGCTAATGTTGTATATGCATATATGGTAACCTTCATATTCAGTTAAAAGTGAAATTTTTGTAGTTTACTTGGAAAACGTCTATTATTGATTGATTTATGTATTAACTGTTTACATGAGTACTCTTAGAAATAATGCGAGAATATTGAGAATATTACTTGAGAAATTTGGTGTTCATAGTGAGATAAGTTTAGTTTGTTTATTTACTACTGAATATAGAGAGTGAGAAAAAGTTAAAGGAGCATTGATTGTATCATAAATTTTAATTCTTTCTAAACTGAGTATTCAGATTTGGTGAATTTTCATATGTGTATTACTATTTTTTAAAAAAGCCATGCTTCATGTGTTATTGAATTAGTTTGAAAATATTAACCTTATTATATTCATGATTATATAACCTTGTGTTATCGCTTTATTTTCAATATATTGTGTATTGATGATTCCTTTTTAGTCATGCCTCATGCGTTATTAAATGAGTGTGAGAATCTTAATTCTTCTCTAAACTATGAGTAATTAGTTTTAGTGAATTTTCTTAGGTGTATTAATGTTTTTTAAGCCATGCCTCTTGTGTTATGGAATGAGTGTGAAAATATTAATCTTACTATATATTCATGATTATGTAACCTTATTTTATTTCCTATTTTTCAATATATTTGTGTATTACTGTTTTATTAGTCATGCCTCACGTGTTATTAAATTAGATAGTTTCAACTAAGTTCAACTTCAAGTTTCAACTAGTTTCAACTACTTCAACTAAGTTTTAGGTATTATGTATCAGAAGTAGGATTCTTTCTTGAGTGTGTGACTAACCTCTTTCTCTTAGCACCTGGTCATTGAATATGACGCATGTTCTTCCGTTGGTGGGGTGTGTACGAAGCTGGACATCATTGGGAAACTGGAACGCGAAGCGTTCCTCCGTCCTATACTGGTGTATTTGGGCTCTGACGTTGTGTGAGAGGCCTTGATTGAAAACAGTGTGTCCTGATTGGAGGACGTGGAAGGAGAAAGTGGGAGGGGCTAAGCTGGCTGGTTTTAGCGGTATCAAGAATGTCCAAAATTCATGCAAGCAGACGACAGAGACTCGACTGCTATTGGTCGTCGGGGATCAGTGAGAAAGCACTCTATTGGCTGTCCTGGTGTCAAGGAAATTTAAAGACTAGGGGGAAAATTTAAAGTTACAAGGATAGGTAGCCTGTGTGGGAAGCATAATTAAAGATTAAATAAAAATAGCAAAAATAAAAACTTTAAGATTAAAAATTTAGCAATAAGAGAGTGTCATTCTCCACCGGAGAATGACTGAGAATTAATGTTAGGGGGGGGATTGTAAGAGTCCAGTAAAATTCTTCTGGGCCTCTTTTTTATTTAAGTTGGGATCATAATTTTGAAGGTTTGCGCTATTAAAGTTATTGATGTTTGGAAGATTGTCAAAGAATTTAATTGCAAGTTTTTGAATGTAGGCTTTAAATGGCTGTTGACGCCTGCGTAATGATGACTGCGAGTATGACGTATGCGTGAAGATGCCTGCGTGCGTACCTGCCAGCCGGATGATATATTCGGAGAAGCTGTAGGATTTACAGTTTTTTTTTTTTTTTTTTGCTGACGTGGGTAATAACTACTTTACATATATATCGAAACCCACAATAACTTATGTTACCTTTTTGTTTTTTTAAAATTTTAGTCGGAAAGACTTGGTCCGTCAAATTATTTAAACTCGTGACACTCACGAACAATGGCAAAATATTGAGAACTTCGTAAATTTCTCTATTTTTAGTATACTTGCAATATCTAGTAATATTTCTAATTAAGGAATTTTGAGCATTTTCTAGTAATTTAATATTGGAATCAGCAGCATAACCCCACACAGGGCTACCATACGTTAAAATGGGGCGCAAAACGGCAGTGTAAAGAGAGAGAGAGAGAGAGAGAGAGAGAGAGAGAGAGAGAGAGAGAGAAGTACTTTGTTATATAAATACATTTTTGAATTCCGGCAAATTAAGGGGTAAATTGAGCGAAACGCATTCCGGAATTTAGTACGCGCATGTATAATGTGTTGTTTCCATGTTAAGTTTTTCTCTGGGATTTCGTGCTCTGAGACCAGTGTAGTGGTGTGGAATACACAGTAGGTGGTGTGCATGGTTTTCTTCTCCTGGTGAAGAGTACTGTTATTGTCTTATCAATGTTAATTTTAATTTTCCAAGTGTTGAAATAATTTTCAAGAAGTGAATTGTGAGATTTGTTGATTGTATCATGATTTTTGAAAGTAGCCGAAATGGAGGTATCATCCGCATCAATGTTAGTCATGGTTAGTGGGTGAATGGGGATGTCATTCATATAGATATTAAACAATAAAACGGTTCTAATAAACTTCCTTGAGGATGGTGGGGCGTGTAAGATTCGCCTGGCATTTAAAAACTTTATAGGTGGCGTGGCCATCGAAATCAGAGAGTGGAGGGGAGAGAGAGAGAAAGAGAAGGAGGGAGACAACATGGCGGAATGGCGTGACTTCGGCGAGCATGGAAGAAAGATGGTTTTAACTAATTAAATGTTTGTAGTTAGTTTTCTTTTGATGTTGTTTTTGTGTTGTGTGTGTGGCTGTAATTCGAAAAATAATTCTTTAGCCACTAAAAAGATGCAGTGACTTTATTGTGCCTGGATATTCTCTGAAAATTTCATTCGAAAAGAACGGACCTACGATTCTAATTACAATAAACATCCCAAGCATTCTTGTCCGAAAGCTTCTGTTCTTAAATTTATTACAGAAGTATCAAGTGCGACCGTTCTTAAGTTGTGTTAATGGTCTATAAAGATGAAAAGAAAAAGTAATTTTTATTATAAAAAGAAAACACTTTTTTGAAAAAAGAACACATCAAATGAAACACTGAATGCAATCCCGAGCATCTAGATATTTCTCACAAAATTTTTTTAAAATCATTTATGAAAATGATTCAATTTTCAATCAAGCCTATCTTGTTCTGAATATTGCTTAATCCATAGCTACATAAGTGTTTTAGTACAGAATGTAGCTTAATCTTTAATATATCTTTGCCCAAATTATTAAAATAAAAAGTATTTGGGTAGAAAGACTTAAAACTAAAAAGAATCTCAATTTTACAGCTTAGAACTACTGAACAAAAATATCAGGATCTTTCAAAACAACAATTTGTATTTGTCTAAAATGAAGCAATAATAATATTTGATGATAGAATAGCTAATCATCAAGATATTATTAAACTTCTGGGTTTTTAAATGAAGTATTTTTTGTTTGTTCTGATTTTTAGGCATGAATAAAGGGAGCGGAAATTGTCCATATCGTAAGACACTGAGAATGAGAAAAAAATATGCATGAACACTTTATAAAAAAAGAAGCCTGTAACCCCTCCCCCTCGTTGTTTAGATCCCCCCATATTAACAGTAGAAAGACTTTCACGCCCTCTAGCGGATAGAACAATCTTTAGTGATGGTCAAGCTTCGGAACTGTAAGGACGTACGAGCATGCGCTCTGGTCCCTTTCAATTCTATTCTAAATGTTAGTTCTCTAGTTATGTATGTGAATGTTTGTTTTAGTTAACTAGTGGACTTAGTTAAGAACCCCTTCCCCACGTGTCCCTTTATTACATTGGGTCCTTCAATGGAGGAAGTGGATACATTTGAAGTAAGGATTTATTTTAATGGAAAAAAGATTAAAATTTAATCTTTAAAGCTGATTTTCTCAGTTTCTCTAAAATTTTCACTTTCCACAAGATTAAAAAAAAGAATCGGTTGCAGAGCTATGATACTTTATATATATAACGTACGTGTAGATCTGTATTCTATATGCCACAATTTTTGGGATATGATCAGTAGATTTTATTTTGTTATATGATAAATAGAAAAAAAGAGTGATTTTAAATTGTTTTAATTTCTTTTGATTTTAAAAAACACTAAAATATGAGAAAATTTTTTAAGTGGATGGGTTTTTTTTACAGAGAATACAGGTATTCTTTAGCTTTAATTTTATATAAAAATACAGGATCTACCGTATGTCTTTCAAAAGTTATCCAGTGGGTAACAGAAAGACAGCTATCTAGTTTCTATTACTTTTGTATTCATACTTCATTCTATTTAAAGAAATAGAATAATTATACAGCACAACCTTTTCTTTTATTTTAAACTTTGTACTTTACAGCACAAACTGTAAGAAACTCATTAAAAGGAAAAGGATTTACTGGTTTATGAGGAATCAAAAACTTACGTCAAAATATGCAATTTCAAAACTCCGCAAGGCACTATCCCCCCCTCTCCCTTAACATGTTTTAATTAACCCAGAATGAAATAATTGTAAGAGAAAAAATAAAAAGGGAAGAAAATACACATATTTTCGTAGATTTTTAACGCGTCTTTTTAAAAGATCTTGTGGTATATCTTTTCAGAGAAAAAAATGCTATTTGTTTTATTGCTATAATATTATAATCACAAGGCTAATTCAATGTTTCCAAATTTGAGAGAATTCTCTAACATCAATTCAGCGTCATTAAATTTTTAAGAAAATCATATTTTCCCGTATAATTAATTTTTTTTTACGATTTTTCGCTCACTTAAAGTCTAAAATAATAATAATGTCATTTCTTGAATTATAAAGAAAAAAAATTTAAGATATTAGGCTTCTCATTTGATTTTCAGGAAAAAATGTATTACGCCCTTCTTCATTTTTTATGAGTAAAACAATTTGTCGCTGTGTTAATAAAAACAAAGGGTTTTTTTATATTACTTATCCTTAACTTTACTTCAAGATCTTTGCAATAGAAACATTTTAAAGAAGATAGTTAAGAAATAATTCCAACAACTGCAATCAAGGAATACATACAGAAGAATCGATGATATTTTTCCCGAGATTCCAGTGACTCTAAACGTAACCCTCTTTATTTAATACAATATCAGGTGTTACTTTTTTAAGCATAAAGATTCTTGTGTTACGTAAAAGTATGAAAGTACACTCAGGAACATTGAAAATAGCGACCCAAGAAGGAAGCGAAGTACAATCGCGAAACTTTGCAAATAAGTACAGCGTAATGTGATATGCAAATGATCCAAGTTTTGTGCCAATACGCATGCTCATACACGCCGAGGTGGCGCTACAATCAGGAAGAGGATGCTATATAAGCCACCGCAAATTCGAAGATTCATAAAGGTGACGATTACCCGCCGATTGTAGGAAGATTTTGTTGAGCAAAACATGCCAGGTAAACGTGCTAGAAGACATTTCTCACAGTTAAGCGAGTTTGAGAGAGGCCTGATCATCGGGATGAAAACTGCAGGCTGGTAGACGCGCCATGTTGCTGGCCAGGTGGATAGTTCGGAGTGTGCCATTAGAAATTGTTGGGAGCAGTGGACACGAGAAGGTACCCACGTGTGAAAACCGGGCCTGGAGTGACCAGGAAGACCACGAGGAGAGATGATCGAAGGATCGTGCGGCAAGCACTTGTGGACCCTACAGTGACTCGTTCAACGATACGAGTAGACGTAAGCGTAGCAATGGTTCCACAAACAATTTCCAGACATCCTGCAGAAGCAAATCTTAAATCCAAGCGCCCTTTCCGTGCACTCCCTTTAACACCGGAACATCGGCAACTGCGCCTACAGTGGTGTCAAGCTAGATCAACGTGGAATGTCACAGGTTGGCAAAAGGTTGTGTTTAGTGATTAATCCCGGTTTGTTTTGGGGACAGATGATAACCGTGTAGGGGTGTGGAGGTGCCCTGGTGAGTGGTACAATTTCCCCCACATTGTTCTACGTCACACTGCCCGCACAGCTGGTGTAATGGTCTGGGGGGCCATAGCCTATGATAGGAGGTCCACTTTAATTGTGATGCGTGGAACCTTTACGGGCCAACGTTACGTTGATGATATTCTTCGACCCCATGTAGTACCTTTCCTAAATGGTCTCCCAGGGGCAATTTTACAGCAAGATAATGCTCGTCCGCATACAGCAAGAGCTGCTTAAGACTTCCTACGTCATTTTCAGACCCTTCCATGGCCGGCCCGCTCGCCCGATTTGTCCCCTGTAGAGCACGTGTGGGATCATCTGAAACGGCAGATGCCATCGTGTCACTCTGTACATGATTTAGAGTTGACTTTTCAAGATTTGTGGGCCCATCTGCCTCAGGACAACATAAGGTGTCTAATCAACTCAATGCCGGACCGTGTGGCAGCATGTATTGCAGCTGGAGGTGGTCCAACACGCTATTGAAGTTGCCCAGTATTTGTGTCGTTGCACACCCTGTATTTGTTTAAGTGTCTTGTTTTTGAGATTAAGTGAATCTCTCATCTGTGTCATTATGTGTATTAAATTTCATTTCAATCCGATGCTTTCTTCTTGGGTCGCTATTTTCAATGATCTTGAGTGTATAAAGGCCAATTAAATTTAACTCGTACAGTGTAAAAAATGTTTTAAAAAATCTGTAATGGAGCTTCAAATGACTAAATAATAATAATGACTGAAATAATAATGAATAAAAATAATAATGACTAAATGTATTATCTTTCATCAAAATTGTACAAGCAAGAAATGTACACTTACATGCGTGGGATAATATGATGTATGAACATTTCTGTTTTATATTTGTTTTTATTTGATAGAATAAAAAAAACAGGGGGGAAAAGAATGAAGCTTTATATCATTCGGTTTTACCCCCTTAAATTGATCTGTCCGTACTGTGCACGGGCACTGATATTTTCTTCTTTCTTTCTTTGATTTGCGCGTATTTTCAAATCTTATAGCGATATTATTTTGTGCTAGTATTTTTAAAATGTGATAAAGTTTGATAATGGTACTGAAATTCTTTTCTTCGTTTTAAAAAGGCGGGAATTTTTCTTCCAATAATTCAGCATTCCGACCAGCACAGTTCTTTTTCTGAAATTTTGGATAAAACAAACAACGAAAATACTGTCTTGTAAAAATATGAATTAAATTCGGATACAGATTGAGAACTGTTACACTATGCTTCGAATTTCATGTAAGTGTACACACACACATAAAGCTTTCCACCATTTAAAAAGGTACGGACAAAAAACTTTTTTAAAGATATATGAAACATACTTCATAGCATGCAGAGTACACTTACAAAATAGAACATTAAGGGGGTTTTGTGTTCCAAAATTGTGTAAAATAAAAAAGGGTGTGTGTACAAAACTTTAAAATTTCAGTTTAAAATAAAATTCTTCTATTTATTCTCGCTCTATTAAGTATGATGTTTAATTATCTGCAATAAAAAAAATGTTCTTTTTTTTGAATTTTTTTTGTATAAAAAAATTGATCAGTTAAGAGGTTAAGACGGAATTTAAGAAATGAGAACACACACACACACTGATTTTCAAGAAAGACATTCTATTTAATGAAATTTTAAATCTACCCCACGGAATGAATTATCAACACGAGATTTGAAAGTAAATAAAGAAATGAAACTTGTTCTAATTTTGAGATTAAAAACCTTTTTCAAGGCACTGAAATCAAATGTAAGAAGTATGAGCATTAAGTGAAGCGAAAGTTTCAAGAAACTGTAAATGAGCTTGGAAATATAAAAAATAATCTATATGAAGGATTGAGAAATCAACATGTATCAGACCTCACGTGAATTTTTTACTTGATAACTGGAAATAATCACATCTTTGTTGGGTTCCTTTTGTTTTTTCTCTTTTCAAGTTATCTTAGACTGGTCTCTTAATTTACTGCCGAAAGATGCAAATGTGTGTAAAATGGAGTTTCAAAAGTCTTCGGAATGAACTGACGTAGAGCATTGGCCTTCTCTGAGACCTTTTTAATCATTCATCTCTTTGCTAGACGCATTCAATGTCTTTATTATTGTACAGTGGGTGATCGGTTAACGAACAGATCGGTTAACGAACAAATCGGTTAACGAACACTTTCGCGAAAGTGTTGAAATGTGTGTTCGTTATCCGAATACATATTTGAATAACGAACGCTTTCAAGAAAGATTTTTTGTGTTTGGACAACGAACACATATTCGGAGGTGATCAGGGATACACCCCTTAAATTATGGATAAAATTTTGACAACTGCTAGAGATCTGGAACTGGAGGTGAACGAGAGGATGACATAGAAGAGCTCATAATGGGACATGGAGATGAACTGACGATAGAAGAACTCGAAGAAATTTTTAATGAAGAACTCCAAGAAACACAACGAAATGTGTCTCCTTCTGAAAAAGAGAAAGATAAAAGAGGACCAATGCCGACATCTGCCATTAAAGATCTTTTGAAAAAGTGGGAGGCTGTCAGAGCAATGGTCTTAGAATGGCACCCAAATCAAGCTGATGTCTGTAGGGTTGGGGATCTTTACAACGACAATGCTATTAATTACTTCCGGAGAATCCTGAAAAAGAGAGAAAAGCAATCGACATTGGACATGTTCTTCAACGCCCCATAAGCAAAAAATGAAAAGGGCTGATTAATATGTGTAGTGTACTTTCATAATATCGGATCATCATTACTCATAATAACGGATCATCCTTACTCATAGTAACGGATTCTTGATCCTTACGTCCTATTGGCTGCTAAAACCTACTATTGAATTTCATTGGTCAGAAGAAATGTCTTCTGGCATTTCTTCTATCTTCCCAGAATTCCACTCTGACGACGGGAATATATAAACTCGAACTTAATTATTTGTTATGTTGGAAAATAAAGTTTATTTTTGTAAAATCACTGCAATTTTACTTTGCCACTCAACACAATACACCAAAAATGGTGACCCGTTCTTTGAATATAAAATATAAAAAAATTTAATCAAAATTTTTTTTTAACGTTGCCTGTGCCTTCCGTAAATATGGAGGATATTTCAGCGGTTAAAATTCCAGCTTTTGTTTCATCAGATCCTGCGCTATGGTTCGGGATGATTGAATCAACCTTCGAATTGGCAGTTCCTAAGCCGATAACCGACGAACGCACGAAATATAATTATTGCGTGGCTCATTTATCTCCCGTTGCGGCAATGGCAGTTCGAGACGTAATTCTTTCACCTGGGAGCATAAATCCTTATTCAAAATTGAAAGATGAAGTTATTGCCCGATGCGGTGAGAGAAAAAGCCAGGAAATTCGCCGACTTTTAGCCGGAGAGCAGCTAGGAGATTGAAAGCCATCGGAATTATTTCGAGTGATGTAACGGCGATCTGAATCGCACAATGTGACTGATTTACTTCTTTTGGAATTATTTTTACAGCAGTTACCACCTAATGTGCAATCCATCCTTGCAAGTATTCAACCCCTTACAGCTTAAAAAGCTTCAGAAGTAGCTGATCATATTTTAGAGGTAACACCTGTACAGGTAAGTGCTGTATCAAAATATTCCAGCACCAATTCTGATGAGGTAACGGTAACGGTTATACATTTACGTGGAACCTTAGAGAAAAATCTATTATCCACTCATCAGAATAAATTTAACAAAGAACAATTTGTTGAAGTACATAAAAATTAGAAAGCAGTCCACATTAAATACAGCGCAACAACGCTGGTGGAGGTGTGGGTGGGATACCACTCTCCCAGTTGATTTAGTTTCTGTTTCGCTTTCATAGGAAAACGAAGAGAAAATGACGTCACATCTCCATGACAGCAAAGCCCGTCTTTCAACCGTCTGCCGCATCTCGACGGAACGAGGAGAGAAAAGGGTTTCTTTAATAACAAGGATTAAGAGAATAATATTTTTAAGTCCATTACACGATACCTCTAAGCTAACTGCGTGCTGTCATTGAAAGGAAGTTTTAAGTAACCACTTGGAAGAAAGTAAGAACATGTAGAGGAGTTTAAAATAAGATCATGAGGGGTGAAGTTGCCAAACTAAACGTGATCAAAAACTTACATGGTGCAGGGGGGGGATAATTAGAGTGAGTGAAGTCTTGCAAAAGAAAACTACTATAACAATAAAGCTCATAATTTTTTTAAATTCATATCAAGGCGTTCTCATCCTTTTCAGGGCTGGGAAGTGTTGATACGAGTGATTAAGAACTGCTCTAGGTCTCTTAGAAGAGCTAGGAATAGAATTGTGGTAAGCCGGGATTTCCGGATAGATTCATTTGAAATCTGTGGTAACCGGTTGAAGAAATTTTGTGATTGTTTTTTGATGAAATCAAGAAGCGGCGGAACATTAAGATCTTTATGCAAGACTTCGTTCCTGACAAACCAAGGTGCGTTTGCTGCTCTACGCAGTTGAATGTTTTGAAAAGTGTGTAATCTTTTCAGGTGAGTAACTGCCGCCGCTGCCCAGATGGGAGAAGCATATATCATGATGAGGCGAAGAATGGCTTTGTATAATAGAACCTTTTGCCTTAATGCGAGCTTGCTCTTGGGAGAAATCAAGCGATTTATAGTGCATCTCATTTTAGCCGCCTTTTGGTGGGCGGAACGGATGTGTTTAGCAAAGTTTAATTTAGTGTCAAGTATTAATCCTAGGTACTTATATTCAGTAACCCAGGGGAAAGGTTGATTAAAAATGTTGACATGCGGGAGATTTCCGATGCACCGCTGTCTCGTAAAGAGGAGGCATGCACTTTTAGATGCATTAACCTTTATTTTCCAGTCGTTAAGCCAGATTTAGAGTCAAATGACATAATTTTGTAGCCGCTCAATGATATTGCAGTTATAAATGTTTTGGGTAAAAATGGCAGTGTCGTCCGCGTACATCGCTAAGTGGACTCCTACAGCCTTGGGAATGTCGTTGATGTATAGATTAAAGAGCTTGGGCCCTAATAAAGATCCTTGTGGTACCCCGCTGATAACTGGACGTGGGGTGGAGAGACTGTTTTCAACTCTTACCCTAAATTCACGGGAGTTTAGGTAGGAGTGTATAATTTTGATGAGTTGGTCCGAAAACCCAAGTTGTATCATCTTGGATAGCAAGCCATCATGCCAAATTTTGTCAAAGGCTTTGGCTATGTCCAGAAAAAGCATACCCGTGGCCTGGTTATTTTGAAAGCCGTGATGAATCAGCTCAGTAACGCTTAGTAACTGGGTTACTGTGGAGCACTGTGTGACAAAGCCATGCTGTTCAGGAATAATAATATTCCTGGCTATGCAGTGTTGATTAAGGCGATTCAAAAGAACAAATTCGTACGCTTTGCTCAAGCTACTAATGCTCATCCGCATACAGCAAGAATTGCTCAGGACTTCCTACGTCAGATTCAGACCCTTCTATGGCCGGCCCGCTCGCCCAATTTGTCCCCTGTAGAGCACGTGTGGGATCATCTGAAACGGCAGATGCCATCGTGTCACTCTGTACATGATTTAGAGTTGGCAGTTCAAGATTTGTGGGCCCATCTATCTCAGGACAACATAAGGTATCTAATAAACTCAACGCCGGACCGTGTGGCGGCATGTATTGCAGCTGGAGGTGGTCCAACACGCTATTGAAGTTGCCCAGTATTTGTGTCGTTGCACACCCTGTATTTGTTTTAGTGTCTTGTTTTTGAGATCAAGTGAATCTCTCATCTGTGTCATTATGTGTAATAAATTTCATTTCAATCCGATGCTTTCTTCTTGGGTCGCTATTTTCAATGTTCCTGATTGTATTTGGTGTGATTTCCAAGTTTTGTTTGATGTTACTATGAAGTACAAATGGCAAAATTAAGATTTTCGAAAGAAATATTTTGTTTGTTTAGGTACTTGCGTATAAACGCAACCATATTGTCAACATTATGTGAAAGGTAGCACATGGTTGTCAATTCGCTGCGTACGACACATGCGGAATATTCGTGAGTTATCTTGAACGTTGGCATTGTTGCAATAATACGTAAGCGCCTTTGTTTGAAACTGTTTTTGGTGATTTCATCAAAATATTGATCTTTAATTTGTTTTTGATAGCTTTTTAATATTTAAGTTTGTTATAACTAGCTGTAACCAGTCACGCATTCCTGTGGCTCAGTCTTGTTAAAAAGAAAGAGAAGAGAAAGCACACATTTCTAATATGTTTAACCGCTTGCACTTCAGGTATGATTTTTTATTAAAAAAATATGTGTGTGTAAATATACATAAACAAAACTTTTCAAAACAGATTTGATTTGTATTTGTTATTGGAATACTTGAAGTATTACGGTTTGTTTTTGTCCTTATGTTATGAACCTAAACTTATTTACGTTATCTCCATAGTAGAAGCCTCAAGTTCGAAAAACTTTAAATGTCTCTACTCTGGAGTCCTCGAGGTGTGTCTACTCTAAAACACAAGACAAATAACTGTCCATGTGAGGAGCTATCTGTATCTAAATCTAAATCTCTCAGTTTGAAAGATAGGCCCTTAACTTTGCTGATAATGATTGCAAATGTCAATCAAATTATGGATTTCAAAAATCATCAATCATTATCAAGGCTTTGTTGTAGATTTCTGCTGTGAAATCCATGTTCACAGTTGAATTTTCTTTGCATGTTCAAAAAAATATCTACAGTCATGTGTAATTTATATTTCTACCCTAACTCTTTTGGAGATGAAGAAAAGCAGGCTTAGTCAATTTATGCTGGCAAATAATGCTCAAATTTGATTTGATTGTGACGTGTTGTCACGTCATTAATGATACATCCCAGTGTCAGTGGCAATTTGAACATAGGCAGTAACCTTAATTATTTTGTACTACATTGCTTTGGTATTGATCTGAGTCTTTTTCTATAGTGCTTATGTCAGTATATATTTTTTTCATAAGTTTCATTTAGTTTTTTAACTGTTTTTTTATTTCTCAGTACAATTGATGGAAATTGAGCTCTGACAGTTGATTTTCCTTTTAATTCAAAGTATATAGTTAAATTGGCCTCTTTGGAGTGATTTGTTTGAGTGTAATGAAATATTCTGTTTCTCATTGTGTTGAAATTGAGCTCAGTTGTTTGATTTATTTTTGAAGTTAAATATTTCATTAAAAATTATATATATATATATATTCCACTTCTTTTTGTTCTTTTTCTCTCTTTTTTCAATGTTTTGCAATTTCATATGTTTTTGCTTTAACCTTCTTTATCCATTTTAAGTGCAGTGAATCAATCGGCTTCATTACCAGTGGCGTAGCTGGTTCTGAGTGGACTCTGTATCAAAACTCCTTCGGGGCCCTTTTTCTAGAAAAGAAAGCCCTGTTAGTGGTACTGTAGTTACACATGTTGAGGCCCCTGTAGCTTGGGGGTCCCGTATCATTGATACGGTGGTAGCTACGCTCCTGTTCATTACATAAAAGTAATGCCTTGAAAAAAATCGAACTTAGGTCATAATACTGGGCAAGCAAAAGTAGTGCGAGAGGTAATTGCACATCAAACTGGAACAGGCATCATGAGCAAAACAGACAAATGGCTCAAATACGTGTTGAGGAAGCAACATGAGACAGATTTGACAATGCATGTTTGCAAGCACAGCATTCGCGTTCTGAAACGTCAGATCTGCTCTGTTCTCAACGAAAAGTACTCAATAGATTGCAAATAACTGAAAGATGTGAATGAGAAACAGCATATGAGTGTCAAACTCGACTTCGCGCCAAGCAGTCACATG